>CM043020.1:63994829-64075306 GCA_023690525.1 Holotrichia oblita
ATATTACTTCTGGAAAAAATATTAAATGGACACCCCTTTTTTAATTTTATTTATTCATTCGGTATTCGGTTGATGATGAGAAACCATGCGCTCTCTAAGTACGTATCCCGAGTAATCAAACGTTGTGGTGTCGATGTTACCGATGTTTTATCTGTAATTTACGAGCCCACAGTCCTTGAAATCACACACACAGAAAACAAATTACTAGATTTAAGTAAGAATAACTTAATTCAAGTCATTCTTATTCTCATATATAAGCAAATACTTATTTTCTTCGAGCAAGAAATTTAATTTCTTGGAATTTCAAGAAATTATATACTGAATTTTAGAAATCATTTTCTTGTTTAAAGAAAATAATACTTAATGCAAGAAATGTTAAATACTATATTCAAGTAATTAACTTTCTTATATAAAGTTTATTGGGTTACAGTAAGAAAAAGTAGTGTTTAAATTAAAGCACTATTTGATTTGGATTAGATATATCATTATATTCAAATAAGTATATATTAATCTTGATTGATAATTCTAATTTCTTGAAATAAATATGCAAAAATGTAGCTAAAATAAGTACAGAAATAACGATGGTTACGATTCTCGTGTTCTCTGTCGTGTAGAAAATTCCTGGTTCTGACTTCACTTCTGAAAATCATAAGATTAATCACCTGCAATAAAATCACAATCCTTTATATGATAGAGAAACCACCGAAAAGGTGCATTCAACGACGATTGTGAAAGCCTGAATACTATTTTAATCACAGGAATTAACATTTCCGGGTATTAAATGTCCCCTAATTTTGTACGCTGTTATAAGAAAAGGTATAAGGTTATAATCACAATACAAAAGCACATGTGTACATATTACGTCTATTGCATAGTTGCATATAGTGACAGAAGCGCCACCTACAGCATTTTTTGGTTATTTCCATCAAGTAAACGATGTTCTTGTCTGTACAAATTATTTCTTGGATCAAATCTGATTTTCATTTACTGTTCCCAAGATATTCAATTAACTTATAGATAGTAAAATTTCTCTTAACAAATAAAAAATTACTTAGGTTAAGTGGATTTCCTCAAGAAAATACTTTCTTAAATATAGAAATCCTTTTCCGCAATATTGCACATTTTCAATTTTATTTCGTATCAAGTTATCTATACCTAGCTGTAAACATATTCCAGTTGTTTCAAATAAAAGTATATTCCTACATTTAAAAGTTTTATGTTAATTGATTCATAGAAATTTCGCTATTTTGTGTTACCATTATTGCAAATATTCTCTGTACCAAATGTAATAATCTTTTAATATTATTTTCTCTTGAATTTGTGTTTCTTTGTAGTTCAGCATTAATGCACAATTTGCGAGAATATTAAGAAAACTAAATATTTTGTTCAAAAGTACATTTTCTATGAAATGGTAATAACATAGTTGTGCTGTTTTTACAATTTTTGGAAACAATAATAGTACGCTCATATGACATCCCTATGAAGGGAGTGTTAGCGCCAAAAATACGATTTTATAGTTTATCACAATATTTCATAACTCTATTGACTATCACCTCTGAGAATTTTATTAATACTCAAGTACACAATGATCTACCTCCTTATAAATTAAATTTAGTTAGAGGAACATTAAATTCAACCTTTTTTACTATACAGCAACAATAATTCACATATATTTTATACATAATATTAAACTGGATACTTATCAATAAGACGCTAGTAAGGTTCATTATAGTCAAGCTGGGTTACATCACTCATATTATCAATTACAGATTATCAAATTTCGTATATAATGTTGATTTTTGAACAGATTACCCCGCCTAAATCAATTTATGTTTATATTTTTCAAGATACCGTGTGCACTACGCCGCAAAATTTAAATGCATGCGAACAACTTAATCGATCTGAAGATATAAAATGTGTACTAAGGAAATGCTTGAATTGTTTATTAATGGTGGAAAGTGGAGAAGCGAGTATTACCTCAGTAACAGCAGAAGAAATATTCTTAGCGAGTTCACTTACAAGTAACTTGGTTGTACTTGGAGAATTCACAGCTCTTGCAAACGACAGATTTAGCATAAATCGTAAGTATATATTAATACATATTTTAATTTAAACTCAAATCCATTATTCATATTACATAGAGGGAGAAGCAGCCGATTTTGAGACAGTAATTTTAATGAAGGACACGTTTTCTATCAGAGGAACAAGATTTTGCCACCCCGGCATAGATATCAACCAAATGTCACCTTTCATTTAAAAGGAATTTGAAATGCAAACGCTATCGCAAAGCGATGTTGACGTGTGTTCAGGAGAAAATAGTAAAAGCCTGGCAGAATATTATATAAAATCTCTAAATGAGTTCTTTGGATCATCTTGCAGACCAGGCAGATGGACGATAGTAAACACCACAATAGATTTGGAATTAAGTATGCAAAATATAAACGATAACATTGATAACATACCTAAACATCAGTATAATTTTAGGACAAAGATATCCACAATTACTAGATTTATGTCAGACAAGTGCTTATCAAGAAAATCAGCAATACCCCTTCTTCCAATCATTAAACTGCTTATTGAATGGCGATGGTGATATAGCATTAACAACATTAAATACGATCAAATCATATAATTTAACGCAGCCAGAATTTCTTAACAACTACAGCTTCGTTTGTAAAAATGGATCGCGGATAAATGCTACCACAGGAGCTGCTCATGGACCAGACAGCCGTGGTCTTTATTGGTGGGAAACAAGTAACATGTGAGATATAAAATCTTTAGAACTCAATATCAATTATTTTGTTTGCAGAGATGTAAGTGCAGATTTACCGATTCATCTAAGAAATTGGTTTGTACTGCAACCACTAGACGGAAGCTCTGATCTCCAATTGTCCGAAAAGTATGTGCAGAGTTTTAAGGAAGTAATATTTCCCGACCAACTTCAATATAATATCAACGTAACTTTTGATACGCCTAACTTAGAAACTTATGTAGCTGGTACTTATCAATTATCTCATGGCAGTAGTGAAACAAATTACATCAAACTTTATTACTACTTACAGCTTTTTAGAGATAGACCCACAACTGAAAATTCAAGACTTTGCAAATCTTCAGTTATTATGTGTGTTATATCTGCCGAAGAAGAAAAAAGAAATGCAAGTGGTTACAACAAGCTGCTTTAAATTATGGTATACAACCAGTTATCGATTGTGTTACGAAAACGAGTAAACTGGAGTGCTTGAAGGCAATACGGAACACCATGGCTGACGTTACTGTAGTAAATTCTAACATGACATACATAGTGAATCGGTAAAGTAAAGCAATAATTGTAAAAGTTGTTGATTATATTGCGTTGGCATAAAGAATTTCTCAATTTCGATTCCCAAAACGCAATATATATAATAATATAACAACAGACTCATAAATAATTGATGACAATGGGTTGAATATAATTAGCAAGTACCCTTATAATCGTTGCTTTTTTACAAACTGTAAATGATGAGAGGATTCAAATAAATTCTTGTAACATACTCTCAACATTATGAATCAGCCATAATAGCATTGATATCAAGAAAAATATAAACCGAATTCGTATATTCAATTAAGATTTGTGCCACTACAAATATCTTTTATTTAAATTATTTGTCACTCACTTAAAATAAAATGGCAGCTTAAAAGTGTGTTACAGCAAGAGACAAAATTGAAATAGTTGACATTTCCTTATTTATGTTGCACTCTGAAATTAATTAGTTTAGAAGATCATATTATGAATCTATCTTAATAATAAACTATTGCAAATGCAAATAAAGATATACAAGCTTACATTACAGCCTAGCTTTACGGCATAAATATGTTATATTTATGCTCCGTCATCTATATATTTTTAAATTTAGCCACATAGTGTTAACAAAAATAATACCTGTAACAAAATATATTACGCTATAATATATTACTCTATGCATTTGAATTAAAAGACTAGACTGTAAAAAACACTGTTTAGCTCATCTGAAAAAGAAATGTTGAAATTTTAACACAAATACTAAAGCTATAAAGCCGTTGAAAAATAAAACTGAGAGAGACCACCAGGTTAGTTTTGGAGCTCGTCCGCAGACGATTGCTGGTAGACACCTCGGACTGCTCAGTACAATATAAAATCACCACACACTACACAATTAACAACTCTGCATCACTTAAGATATTAATTAATTAACCAAAAAATATTGCTCTCTATTTGGCCGATGCTTGATTTCAGTTGTCTAGTTATCGTAGTTTGCACAATTACATAACTTGGTTTACACAATTATCACTACAACTTAATATTCTTTGAAAAACCAATTAATTCAGTAAACTACAAAACCATTAGGTATTTTATATATTGAATTTGGTCACATCAGGAGTAAATTATTTACAATAAGTTTTCCAAGCCGTTTCTTTAGTGCATGTTTGTGGCACCAATTTCAGACCTGTGCTATATAATATGCAGTGCGGTTCTAAAATATGTTCCCCTAAATGAAAAAACATTTGTTTAATAAAACATCATGTACATAGATGCAGCATGCTTGTTGTGTCACCAAGAGAAAAAACCGGCACTATGCAAAGACTACTAGATACACGAGAGATTACCTTACTTTAAGTAAACTCCTTTTCAACAATATTTGCTGTCTATTGGCTACCAGTTAATCATGATAGTGAATCGTGAAACGAAAGAAGGCGGCTTATGTCAACTGATTTATTTGTCTTTTTCTTCAAGCTTAAGGCAATTTATACCTAACATATTTATCATAACATCTGTTTAAATTAAATACCTATTATATACTGCTGATGCAGCATGTTCGTATTTCTTGAATTAAATTCAAATCGAACAATGAAGAAATTCAGACTATTAGTTACTTTTTTCTTTCACAAAGTACATTGTTGTCAAAGATTCAAATATATAATACGAAATTATTTAGGATAAACTACAATTTGTCAACCCAATTCATATACCATATTCACTACAGGCGCTTAATTTACCATGCCTTCATGTAGCTCAATCAACCATAAAAACCCTATAGTTACACCTACCATTCACATACATACATTTCTTAATGCTGCATAGATTTAATGGAACCACACGTCTAGGCATCTGTCCTTATTCACTTCTACTTTTAATATATGTATGTTTCCTTTCCAGTCAAAATCTATCGATCATCGCATTAGCAGAAGAAAGAAAAGAAGACATGATAAGAACAGTACTAATAGTAAATACTACGACTGTCAAGACTTTAGAGGATTTACAGGGCAAAAGTGGTTTCTTTTCTGAATACGGTGATATAGGTTAGCAATTTTTCAAATCGAGTAAACTTTTTTTCCTCGTAAAATAAGATTTTTGTAATGTATAGCAATGATTTCCTTTACAGCTTGGTTAGCCTTTGCAGATATATTAAGACAAAAATTATGGTCAAACCCTGAATATTATGGTCAAGAACTAACTAACTTCCTTGGTAATTCTTGCATGCCTGGAATTCAAGATCTAGATCGCGAACCGTACCCTATTGGAATTAATACCGATAAACTGTGTTCGTTATGTGGTAATGACCCAACAGTTCCAACAGGTAAAAATGAAAATAATGCCCAGTACTAACAAGTTACTTACGTCACAATAAACATTCTAGGCAGAGAAAACTGCAATACAGACTCATCAAACATATGTTATGGCCCTGACGGTGCACTAAAGTGTTTAGGTTTGACTGGTGATTTCGCAGTGATAATATTACCAGGTACCTAAGAGCATGAGTGCAATTAATAGAAGTAAGTAGAAAGAAGTACTCAGTTATAATTTATTTTTTCAGCAAACTTGAAACTACCGAACAATACAGCGATAATGTGCAAAAATGGAACACTAGCTAGTTTTCCCAACATAGACGATGATTGTGTATTGTCAATAACTGTTAATGACCAAATTATAACCAGAAAATCGGACTCGAAAAATAAAAATATAGAAATGATGTTACAGGAACTTGATGAAAGGTTTGCAGCCCAAACTCATACGTCTTTCAAAATATTTGACATGTTTGGAAACATAAAAGATTTAATCTTTAAGGTATCTTAAGTTGTTTGCAAGTTCAGCTCACATTGATAACAAAAACTCTTGTCTGTAGGAAAGTACGATAGGTATGGAGATTGCATCTATATCAAATAATCGATACGCCAGACGGCACTTAGAACTTTTCGAAAATATTCCGAGACCAAGAACATCTGGAAGTATTGAAGATGGAGACTCGGGATCATTTATAGTTGCATCATTCGCATTAATGTGCAGTTCACTGTTTGTTTTATGGGTCAATTCCAGTTAAGATATTTACTAACTACCAGAATTAATAATGAATGTTACAGAAACTTTATTAGAAGTGTACTTCCATCCTTAATAAAACAAACGGTGTGCATCGCTCGAAATATACCAATTTTAACATTACTGTAAATTATTTTTGTGTTTACAAATGATAGATATAGTAAATGTATGGTGCCCCTTTCTATATATAAAATATACAATGGAAAATAAATAGTATTAATTCATATCCTTGAATGCTTACTGAGTAGATGTTAATGTATACAATGTGTTTCATAATTAAATATAAATATTGGATTCTTTTGGGATATTGAGAGTTGAAAATGTTTTTGTTTGTCCTTATATCATCATGAACGTTTTTTACTTGTAGTGTCTCAATATATTCTTATGAATTCATGGAGTAGTAAGGGACCTACATTAATATGAATTTTGTATCTTTAAGTCATCCGAGGAATCGAATTATACTTAGGATAGAATAAGTTTCTATTTGTCGTATGCTAGCACACAATATACAGTATATGCTATCCCCTCTTCCGCTGGTCCAGTCTCCATTAGGAATGGTTGTTTTATATCGCCAATAGTAAGTAGTAAGATGTAAAATGCTAACAATTCGAATCCAACTTCGTCATGATTTAGAGACAAGTAGTATGAAAAAACAGGTACGTAGCGCTAAAATGAAATATTTATTAAAAGCAACAGTTTTTCACTCATTTTGGTCTAATTTTAACCTTATAAAACAAAACTAACAAAATGCACTTTCGAGTAACTCACTCAGAGTGGCTACCTTTAGCACAGTTTATAAAAATATTGTAATATGTAATAAAAATTTGGAAATAATATTTTGAATTTAAAAATAATATTTAAAATATGAAAGTAATTTTAGAATTAATGGTCCCATATAATTTTTGAGTATCTGATCCCCTTCAGAATAATTGTATAAAATACACCTTGAATGAAGCACAGTCAGTTTGTTAAGATTTTGATTTTGTAACGCTTGTTTGTGAAAATTACCAATAATTTCTTCACCATCCAAATCTTTTATTTTATAAATGATTGGATTTATCATTAAGACTTTATCAACACCACATATTTCCCCTCCCCATTTAATTTTATATTTACTTTGGAATGCCTCTTTCCTTCTTATTATTTTAACTCTATCTCCAATCCTAAATATAGGATCATCATCAGCAGCGTTAGATGTTTTTCAGTAGATTTATTTTCTTCTGCGGAAGTCATTCCAATTGTCCTGTAAATGTTTAAATAATTATACTTATGTAATATATCTGGTAGAATATCAATCCAGTCGAATACAGAGTCTAGAAGTCAAAAGTGGAAGTAAAATAAGGAAAACCCCCTTCGTCGAAAAGCATTTGATCAAGTCGATCACATATTACTAACCCATAAAATATCGCTTTATGGGATAGATGGTATATTACTCTCTTGAAAACCTTATATCTAAATAATAGAATGCAAATAATGATGTTATGATCTGCACAATCCCGACCAATTCGTGTAAGATCAGGAGTTCCTCAGGGAAGGCCTATCCTTTTTTCACTCATCATTAACGATTTATATTACTCCTTTCCGGATAGTAAATTTCTGGCGTACACGGACGATCTAAAACTATTTGCAGTTGTTTCTTCTCTGTCGGAGTGCTACCATTTACATCATAACCTGGATAAGCTTGCTGAATGGTGCTGTAGTACAATCTGTTTCTAACAGCTCTACTCCACTAATTTTCAATTACATATTAGAGAATACACCACAGCGCCGAGTCAGCGAAATTAAGCTTCACACTTCTTCCTCGTATTAACTCCATTGTATCCGGTTCAATTAATTTGTGTGGTTCATTAAGCATATATCTTCCGATTTTAACAATGTATTACCATCATTACATTGTTCAACTCTATGGTCAACCCTGTTCTTGAATATTGTAAAATCACCTTGCTATAACATTCATATTAATAGACTTGAGCGTATGCAAAGAAAATTAGTCGATTTCCTATTATTTAAACTACATATTAAAAACGACCTCTTTAACTATAACGAACCACTCAAAATATTTTTAACATGAGCTTAAACATTATGACATAAATTCCAAAATTTTCGAAAAAATTGAAAAATCTCAAAAATGACTACTCTTAGGTACACTTAGATTTGGTAAATGCAAGGAAAATTATATTATTCTATTTAAAATAAGAAAGTTCATGTTCATTTCCGATACTTCCGGAAGTGCCGCCATCTTGAAAATATGTTAAATAAATAGATTGAATTACTCTATACGCATATACAACTTTGCAGAAATTTCTTGCTGTTAGCAGAGCCAATTTTTTTAGTGGCCGTTCTCAATCCCTATATATAATAAGTTTTTATAAACCTATTAAATTGTCGTGAAAAATATATAAAACCAACACTTTACTTCGAATGATTTTCAACCGTTTCACATTTTAGTGCCGTTTGTTTCATGAAACTTTTATCTCAAATGTCTTTAGATATTTAAAAAATGTCATAAATCTTATAAACGGACAGTCCATAAAATGTTTTTTTTAATGTTTTTGGGTGTTCCGACATAATATGGACCTGAATAAAATATCTATCAAACATCTCTGGCTGTGCTGTGGGGGATAGTTGACAGTTCTAAGGAAGGATGTATCAAAAACATTCGGCCAGTAAAACCGATCTCCGTTGTGACCATTCGTCACTTGGAATTGGTCACAGAAAACTAATTAAATATATCCATATTTGGACCCAGTGCAGTCTTAAATATAAATTAGAAATTGAAATTTGGATTTTCTGAACTGTATATTTCACTTTCGTAATTTTATAATAAGAATTGAATAGAGATTTTTACTTTTGGCATATAAACCTGATTTTAAGTGTGCTCAAATTTATGGACACGAGTGTATTTTATGGTAGTGTATTTTATGATAAGATTAGATAAAAGATTATTTTATTTGAGTAAGACAATGAAGGTAGAAGTAAGGTATTGAAGTTAACGCCGACCGCCATTGTGATATAACGTACAAAAACTTGTGTACGACCATGACAGTGTCAAAACAATTAATTCTAATATTTTTAACTATATTAACAGTTAAAGCAGAAGAAAAGTGTAAGTTATTTCTATTGTACGTATGTTTATCACACCTAGTTCCACTTTATTAAATTGTAATTTATTTCTTATCAGCATATTTGCGTGTTGTTAAAATCAGCAAGTCATCCCCGGCAATTTTTAGAAAGTTGTTGTACTATACTTATTATTATACATGTTTTTCTAGTTATGGGTGATTACAACTTGTCTGGGTTGCGCCGGGTGCCTCGTGATGACAGTTTGTGTTATACTCTCTAATATCTCTAATCCTCATTCTGAGGTATTTGTCGATATGATATCATTGTTAGGCTTGTCACAGTTTTCACAGGTTCTGGATTTGGTGTTGTCCAACGTTAATAATGTACGTGTAATGCAGTGTGATTTACCTTTTGTTGAAGAGGCCCCATCCGGGCCTTGAGATTCGCTGTAGTCTTGCCAATGTTCCGGTAAGAATCAAAAATTGTTTTTTTAAATATAATTTTACTAGGGCAGATTACGTTTCCTTAAATTTCGATCTTTTTAGTGTTGACTAGGAGGGTGTCTTCAGTGGTTTTGATGTTGACAGCAATTTATCAAAGTTTTATAGTATTTTAAATAATTTAATTTCTAATTACGTTCCTTTTGTAAGTATTTTGTGGTTTTCTGTGGCAGCCATTTAAAATCTTGAAGGAGAAAACTAATTACCATAATAAATTTAAAAAGTACGGAGTGTTGGAGGCCTATCAGGCGTTTTCTCTGTTAAGAAGGCGGTTTAAATCTGTAATAAGTAAGGATTATAGAATTTACCTGACATCTGTTGAGGGTTCTATTAAAAATAATGTTAAAAACTTTTGTTAAAAAGTTAAAAAGTTTTGTATCAAATAAAAGGAAATTATCTGCCCTTCCGGCAGAGCTGACGCTTGACGGCCTTACCGCTAGTAGTGATCGTGAAATACGTAATCTTTTTGCTCGTTATTTTCAATCAGTTTATGAATCAGTGGACGTTGCTGTTGATTCGGACTACTTGGAGCGCCTTACTTGCAACAATAATGCGGTACCTCAGTTGAAGGTGACATGCACGATGGTGGCAGATGCTGGATCCTAATAAGGGTCCTGGTTTTGATGGCATTCAGAACTCTTTAATTATCAATTGTCGGGATGCTCTGATCAAACCATTAACTTACTTATTTAATCAGTCGCAAGCGACTCAAGATGATAGTGTCTTCCCATATGCATGGAGGATTACGCATGTCCTGCCTGTTTTTAAATAAGGCGACAATACGAGTGTTAAAAATTATAGACCTATCTCTATTCTAATAAGTTTAGCTAAGTTGTTTGAATCTATAGTCGCTAATCATTTATGTTTACACGTTCATAACCTATTAATCGGTGAACAACACGGTTTTGTGAAGCAATGCTCAGTTGTCACTAATCTTTGCACTTATGTGCAGTTCATACATGGTTCCATGGATTGTGGTGTACAAGTCGATGCCGTATATACCGATTTTGCTAAGGCATTCGATAAAGTTAATCATGCTCTTCTGTTGAGGAAATTGTATTCTGTCGGTGTGCACGGCAACCTCTATAGATGGCTCTTCTCCTATATAACCAATCGATTACAGGCGGTTGTGATTAACAATTTTAAGTCAGATTCTTACATTAAGTATTTTTTCGCGAGAGACCATGTTATCAACAGTCTTCAGCGGTAACGTGATCGGAACGTTTTGGCGAGATATATTAGTTAGGGTAGTCACAGCTATGACGTCACAGTTTGTAACCGTTGAACAACGTTTGTTACCGTCCTCGAGAGGTATGTTATCAGCGGTATAACCTATAACCTAAAAGAAAACCAGATGAAAACGGCGCCTAGTGATGAAACACGAAACAATGCAAATAATTAATAATTAATAATATTGAACGATGGAGGTATAGATTATGTGGTGCAAACAGACATGAAAACGGCAGAAATGTTACTAAATGGTGATGATTAAATAACATTAATAAACTTTAATTTTTATTTTCTACGATGTTCTTTAGTTGCCGATGCATTGCTTGAATGAAACATGTGTTATTTATTATTTATCTAGTACTAAACAATAATTTTATCATACTTTTGTTATACTTGTTGCTGTCAATTAAATCACGTACCAGTTTACAAACGTCAAAATGTTTTGAATTTTATGTTTTCTGTCACTGGGTAACCGTTCTCATTTTCGTGTCGAAATTTGTTTATTGGATACCGGTTGTAACTGGTGACGTCATAACTGTTACCGAGATCGGTTCAACGGTTACTCGCGAAAATATGCTTATTGCTACGTCTGGAGTGCCTCAGGGGTCACACATTGAGCCGTTACTATTCAATATTGTCATTAATGATATAAAAAGTTGTTTCTCGCGTGCTCACTTTCTATTATTTGCGGATGATATGAAGGTATTTATGCGGGTGTGTTTCCTTGTTGACGCTGGGGTAATCCAGGCTGAACTCGACAACTTAGTACTGCCGTCTGAATCACCTAAGTCTGGCGATTGATAAGTGTGTTCAGATAACCTTCACCCGTAACCGCGCTCCTATCAATTTTCAATATAACCTAGGTAATGATTTTCTTCGTCGTGTACATGACGTGAAAGATCTTGGTCTGATAATCGATTCTAAACTAACATCTGAACTTCACGTTGAAACTATGGTTCAGAAAAGTTATAGACTCCTAGGCTTAATTATGAGGACTGCTGCTGAATTTCAAAATATTGATTGATTAATTTTATTATTTAATACTTTGGTCAGCAGCCGGTTGGAATATGTTTCTCTGGTCTGGAATCCGTGCTATTTTAAGTACATTTTACGTCTAGAGAAAATCCAGAAAAAAAAATCATTAATTTCCTTAATTTTAAATTTTTTAGAGCGGTGTACTATTGCGGGTTTGGAGCGCTACCATATTACATCTCTGGTTGTGCGACGTTTGCTTTCTTTTTAAATTGTTACATAACTCCATCAATTGCCCTACGTTGCTATCTCTCATTGCTTTTAATGTGCCAACCTATATTACTAGAGCTTCCTTGCCATTTTATCTAAATAGATGCAACACTAATGCCTGCAAAAATTCTCCGTGTCACCGAATTCAAAGTACCTTTATTCAGTATCTACCAGCTCTTGATATTTATTCAGTAACACTGCAGGAAATAAAAGATGTTTTGCGTTTGCGGCTCCACGAACACTACCATCATATATTGGACAAAATCTAAAATCTAGTGCTATGCAATAAATAATAATATTAAGTTTGTATGTAGTTGTTTAGTTGTACTTATGTTTTTTTTCTCTTTTTTCTATATGCGATTGTTTTTTATTATTGGGTTTCCACGTAGTTCACCAGTAGGATATTTTTTAGTTTTATAGCTTAGTTTTATAGTCATTTCGTACATTTGTATATTTTGTGTATTAGAGATCGCCTGTAATTGGGACGTTGTCCTGTTGGCGGCCCATTAAAATTAAATAAATTGTAATAATTTCAACAATAATAAGTTACTATCAATAACTGTGTTAGGGGACAAATTAACCGAGTTTTCAGCGTTTTGGAGTTTTATGACTACAGTAATCCCTCAACATTCGCGAATTTGACATCCGCGAGTTTTGATCGTTCGCGATAATTAAAATGCGGATGAATTCCACATCCGCGACCTTTGGATTTGATTATTCGCGAACAAACAGTAAAAAATGTAAAATTGAAGTAATAAAATATAATGAATTTTGTAAAAAATAGGTACGTTATATTTTTGTACATATGTAATGTGCTAAGTAAATAACAAGCCTACCCGGTAAAAATCTTCTAAATATAATATGAGTATTCATCCCATCCGTTACATACATATTATTATTATTTATCTACCACTATGGAACGTAACTCTCCCATTTATACAGAAACATGAACTCAACATTCGCGAATTCGACATTCGCGAAGTTTTTCTGGAACGTAACCCTCGCGAATGTTAAGGGATTACTGTACTATTAATGTTGAAAATTTAGCACCATATAACAAAATAGTACAATTTATATACATACATATATACTGACCTATAAGTACTTATCTTTTATTCTCCAATATCAAGAAATAAAAGAAACATTATAGAATATGTACATGAAAATTAATTATGGCTGCCAAACAAATGAGCAAACTTTCACAATACTCACCTTAGTTACTGTAGAAATCTATAATAAAATAAAAACAAACTGCGTTTTCCTACTATCAGCTTTTTAAGTTTATTATTATTGTTCTGAATAAAAATATGTGATTTGGCTTTGAAAAATATGTAACTTGCGATTTCAGGTGTATGTACATACATCTGTTACTCTTGACAGCGGAATAATAATTATACTGGGTGCTCCAGTTAGAATCATGCCTATATATATGTATTAGTACATATATAAACATCAAATTTTAATTCCGTATGCGCTTTATTTTAATTGACGTATGTGAGTATTAATATAGACGCTACAATATTTGATCAAACTAGCAAAGGATTTCTGACATTTTCAATTTCGGACAAGCATTTTGATGCAATGAATCAAACAAACGTCTGCTTCACAAAAAAAGTTTAGTTGTCCCATTTTTTATGCATACATCTGTACATACATATACTGTCACATTCTACAAATCAAACATTTGCCATCGCGACAAAGTATTTGTCTTTATTTTATACTGGGTGCTCAATCTCTCTTGCCATTTCTAATACAGAATTAAAAATTATCGCCTACGATATATCTGCTATTTATAAAAATACAACAAATTCCTTTTAGCTTATACTTTCCAAGTTTTTATCAACGTCAAAACCTTCCATCAATGGCGGTCTGGCCAATCTTCCAACATTTTTGGGAGTATTATATACAGGGTATCTCAGCGAGACCGTTCATTAGAAGTTTATGAGGTTGTGACCAAAACACAAATTTTAAAATTCAGAGTTATGTATAATCGATTGTGTCCTCTTCAGTTAAAATATTAGATTTCTAGCACTTCGCCATGTACTTTGTTATTTTGAACGAAACACGCAGCAACATGCGGAAGTTAAGGCAGAAATCCAAATATTTCTAACAGTTTCGAGTTGATTACTTAGCTCTCTAGTAGCACACTTTGTGTTTGGTAATACCTGTTGCCAGAGAAAGCGCTCATCAATTTGACTTGTAGCCCTTTTCTTGCCTTGTCCACGTTTTCTATAGTGTGTTAATTGTTGAATGATTAGCACTTAGTAAATTGACCACAGAACGCATACTTCTTCCCTCTTCTAGCAAAGTTGAAGCTCTTACGTATTCATCATTGCTTAAATGACGTGCTCGATTCATCTTTTTTAACGAAATTGGTAAATATTGACCTAGCGAACTAATCCACACAAAAGAATAACCAACACTAAAGCAGCAACTTTAAATAATACACTTATCAAACTTAAAAAGATGACGTGAACGAAGTACTTAAATTTTTTGGCTTAGTTAAATGACATACAGTTATAAAACGAATACGTATTAAAATAATTATTTACACAGAAAAAATTACGATATGTAATATATTTATATCTGCTGTAAGTCGGACCGCGCCCAACACAACGAACACTACAATACAACCAAATATAAGTAAAATGCAAGAATCGCAAGAATTTGCTTTGAGAACTTATAAATGCAAACAAATGCGGTGTTTGAGATTTGTAGATTTACCGGATTTATCCAGATTTACCTGTTTCTCCTCCCCCTTCCCTTCCCCATCAACAATTTATGCAAGCCAAACATAAGAGAACTTACAATGCCATCTACCCATTAATTTCTCGTTAGAAGAAGTCGTTTAGTTCGTGTTACGAAAATTGGGGGATGGAAACGCAACCTTAATTTTGAACAGGAGTTTATATTAAATTCAAAATATGTTATGTTAGACATTATAAAAGATAAGTTTCTAATACCAATAGCATCTAAATTTGAATTTGTGTTTAACCGAATTTTAGGTTTTTATTGAACTTTTTGTATTAACAATAAACTCTAAAATAAGATAATCATACTCATCATCATTTCTTCGAAATTCTTTATGTTTTCTTAGTTTCTTAACATCCTGTATATCTAATGCAATTTATTTCTATAGTAAACCAGCTAATTCGATAAACAGATTTTTTTAACGAATCATTTTGTCATAAAACCAACAATATTTTTTCCTCCTGGCAACTCCATTCGGCACAGTTTATTTTACACGAACATAATACAAAGGTATTTCACCATATCTAATGGTCTCATGAAATAACCGTTATCACATATCATTCTAAGCATCCGTATCAATGTAAATAAATGAATATTATCTGTCGCAATACCTACATGCGTAAAGCTTAAGTTAGCATTGAATACTCCAATTTTATTTATGTTTTAATATGTTTACATCTGACTTTGTTTTGATCTGCAATAACCAAATTAAAACTGAGAAAGAATTTGTTTATTTTTGGTTTAAATAAGCATAATTATTTAATGTGTTGTATGCAAATATTAATTCAAATATACGCAATACATCAATTTAAGGTTTCTTTTACATTTTAAAGTAATATTGCAACCCAGTGATGCAAGAACTGTTACTTATCTTTGTCGACCCATTAGCGACACGCCCGAATAAAGCGAAACTTTGTGGCTTATACACAATTACTATTGATCTGAGAGATTGGTTTTGACAGATCAGCAACTACCAGTCATATTTTTCAGAATAGACCTCTTAAATACCTTAATAACCTCTTCATAAACATGAAACTGGATTTCACTGGGAAGGGATAAACTATTACTCCTAAAATTTTAAACTACTACCTCTAGACTACTTTTCTCGTAAGATAGAAGTCAGTTCGGTTAGCTACTACTAATATTAATTTCAGGTCGTAATACTAAGACACTGCTCTCTATTTAGACATAAATAATTAGTGCAGTCGTTTTATAAAAGTAAAAATTTAAATGAATTAAGGAGAGCCGATATTATGGCCGCGCTCTCGTCTTCTTCTAGCACTATGGCTTTACAAAATTATATTTACAGATTCAAAATCATTGACACACACTACGTATTTCTGTTCCATTTTCTTGGATTTGCTTTACATGAAATCATTTAGCAACTTTCCTAACTGGCTAACAATTGGCAGTAGCTTTCGAGCTAATGTTTCGGACGCTATATTTGTTCCTTGCTCACCTCTATATTTATTTCTAACTAAACTGTTAACTTCTTAAACCAAAAAAACATAATTCTATAAACTTACATGACACTAATTCTATTAAAAAAAAAATTGAAATGTTGCAAATCAATTTTATTGTGTTTGAAATTTAAAAGGCATATGCAATCATGCAAAATCGAAAAATTGTTATGTGGAAAATTTTTTTTATAAAAATTAATTATTTATAATAGGTAATTCAGCTATCAAACATTTTTGAGATAACATAAAAACGAAAGAAAAATCTTCACATTTTGCTAACTTTCATGATAATTTAATTAAATATATGAAACTTAAGTGAGTGAGTTCCATTAGTTTCTTTCGTAATTTTTTGTGATATTTTTTTATTTTTAGCCATGTATGGCCAGGTTGAACTCATTTTCCACTCAATTCTCTGCTTTTTTCTATCATTACTATTTTTTATTAAAAAAAAGCCCTTTCCTTTTTCCGGAAAGTATTTTTAAAATAATGTCCTTGCATTCAACATATTATTTTTAATCCGCAAGCTTCATCTCTGACACACATCTTTCAATTCCTGAAATATTTCCACTTGTAGGTCAATAAAACAGCAATTAATGAAATACCAATTTATTTTTCGGAAGATATCTCGAAAGATATTTAATTAAATGTTGTTTTATTGACATATAAGTGAAAATATTTCAGGAATTGAAAGATAAGTACATAAAGGTCACAAAATAGATACATATAGTAATCTCTAATACTATAACACCATTTTGTCTACAAACTTATTTTATGGAAGTGATTTCCATATAGTTTGCATAAAGTTCAAATTCAACAAAATTGAATATTTCCAAAAGTGTTTTTTTAAGGAATTTACTTTCTTTGCTATTGCGAAGCTCTAAGAATTCTATTCAAGGACTACGGAAAAACATGTTAAAAAACTTGGTGAAGTGCTTAATTTAATAAAATTCAGGCGTAAATTAAAGCATAATAAGTTATGGTTAAGAATGCGTTTATCTAAAATAACATTTGCAATCTAATCAATTGTAGCCATTACTTCCTTTGGTTACCTTTATTTTGAGACTAGTTGCTAACCGCTGCCAAATTCTCATATAAAAAGGAATTATATATAAGCGGCAACCTTCTAACGGATAATTCATTACTAGACTTGGTTTGTATACTTGGAAACAACAATTAGTCATTTATTTACGCATATACAGGGTGTAACAAAAGTAAGGCAACAAACTGTGACAGCAAGCTCTCCACATAAAAACAAGTTCCTATCAACATATGTCCGCAAACGTACATTTTATGAGATAGAATGAAAAACATAGCTACATTCTTTTACTATAGAAGGTACAATGTAATTTTTTAATGATTGCGGAAAGTATTATTTAAATTATAATAAATGTTCAATGCACGCATGCACACGCCACGTCATTGATTGTCGCACCCTTTCAAAGATCCCGGGGCGGTTACGAATAGAATCACAAGCAGAAAAAATGCGTTTACATAATATTTCTACGTTATTAATTAGAACCGCATACACTAAAGATTTCAAGTGTCCTCATAGATAAAAATCTAATGGATTGAAGTCAGGAAACCTTGGAGGCCATTTCATTGGTCCAGATCTGCCTATCCATCTATTTGGGTAGATCTCATCAGATATAGTACGAACTGGTTGGGCAAAATGTGCAGGAGCTCCATCGTGCATGTACCACAATTGATCTGGAAGAATATCTACCAAAAATTGTCTGTACACATCGCTCGTAAGACGTAGTGGTAGGACCAATGAAAACATCACTAACAATACCAGCCGATACATTGATTTGGAATCGTTGGTGTCTTATATGAAGTGTAACATGTGGGTTTTCATCTGCCCACATACCTATGTCGATTATGTAAATTTATGACCATACATGAAAATCATGTCTGCTTTGTTACGAATTGTATAATTCGTCATTATTCTGTTTGAAAGAGAAACATATTATTAAACATTTATTTTACCTATATCTCATAAAATGTTCGTTTGCGGACATATGTTGATAGGAACTTTTTTCATGTTTTTATGTGGAGAGCTTGCTGCCACAGTTTGTCCCTCTACTTTCGTTACAGCCTGTATATGTATTAGAGACGATTTGATAAAATCTCGTATAGGAGGCAAAACCTACTCTGTGGTCCTATAAAACATATTTTGATATGTGACATTAGTATTCCCAATTAACTAAATTTAACTGAAAAATATTCGTACCTAATAATTGCGTCACTTAATATTTCTGGACATCATCATAGGTTGACAT
Organism: Holotrichia oblita; assembly: GCA_023690525.1. Taxonomy (NCBI): domain Eukaryota; kingdom Metazoa; phylum Arthropoda; class Insecta; order Coleoptera; family Scarabaeidae; genus Holotrichia; species Holotrichia oblita. Next base: position 64,013,686 of record CM043020.1, read on the forward strand.
TTTTTCTTGACACTATCTAATTTTCTTCGTATTTCATGTTATTCCAAGTATCCAGTTTTCTCGTGTCATACTTCAACCGATTTTACAGTACTTTTCAATGTGACCTTCACTAAAAGTAAACGTGATAAACACATTTACATATACAGGGTCTTTCATGACACCCATTAATTAATTAGGTTTACGAAATTTATTAACAGTAAATATTTTCAATCAGTCTGACTCCCGGTTGTTCCGAGATAATTACCTATTTTGTTATGTTAAATAGGATATATATATAATAATTATATAGTATATAGCTATGTATAATTATTTTTAATCCAATCAATTCTATTAGTATAGATAGACTCATTTGCAAGATAATTTCCGATAAATCACATAAAATATATTTGCTTCAAATAAAATCATTTATATCCTGTTCCAGACATATTGTGCGCTCCACAAAGCTTAGCAAATGCTTGTGAGCAAATAAATCGAACTGAAGATATTACTTGCTTGATTGTGAAAAATTCTATTGACTGCGTATATCTCATAGAAAATGGAAATGCTACAATGGCACTCATAAGCGCTGAAGAAGCAATATTAGCAAGTAATTTCGTGAATAACATTACTGTACTTGGAGAGTTTAGAGATCCTATTGGTGAGTTTTAGATAATATTATTAAGAAAACAGACTGAAAGGGTAACTTATTATAAAATCTTATAGCAATCGAATCTCAATTTCATACATTATTTTAACTAATTTGACGAGGATAATTATTCATTTTGTTTACCGTTTGCGTTATCTGCATGACTTACAATATATATTAATTATGTTACTAAAAATGACAGAGATATCGTTCTCTAAAAAAAGTGAAATAATTTTATGCCAACATATTCATTCAATATAACACTTTTGGTTGAAATCTCAGAAATTAATAAATAATGAATTCAGCAAAGATACATACCTTCAAGAGTAACATACAATGTATATTATACAGGATGCAACAAATTATTTATAACGAAAGCTAATTTGTGATAATATAAATGCTATTTGAAATAAAACATTAAGAGCTTAAGCATTCAATTTAACCCCTACTCTAAGCTTAGGATATAGCATACAAATATATGCAACCTCTAAGCTATCCTTATGCCGTAGCTCGGTACTTGTTCATCAATTCTCAAAGCAAGAGAAAAACGAATAAATGCTAACTAATTGCATAAATACTATTGCATCAACGGATTCTTAGCACATCACGGTGTAAGCCCAAATTCAAGATAACTTATTGTAGTACTAATTTTATTTGTCTCGCTTCTAAAATCTACATCCTCGTCTGTATATATAATAACTATATGAGATATAGAAAAATGAAAGCTACCCTCCCCTTCACTACCACATCCAACTATGAGTTTCATGTACATAAGTACTAAATAATTTCGTATCATAACTCGACATGACAGACATTTTATATCGTTAACTACCCCACTAAATATCTCTCATCTATGTACCATAATCCAAAGGGAAGCAGTAACTTCCTAATTGACCTATATCCACATTGGCCTATGCTAGCTTTCCTCTTTAATAGTTTAAAGCAATGCAAAATTCGGAAGTCTTACGTATATGTTAAACATAGATATTTCACAATCCACGTGGTATTCTCACCAACATGAAAGGCCACGAATAACAAAATTAGTCCATATTTATTTAGTAGACATCCACACCGGCCCAAGTAAAACGTGGCAGTCTTCGTAAAATTTACAGGCATGATAAGGGTGTCTATATTCGTAAAACAACTATTTCGTACTCCAATGGTCATTCAGTATCGGAAGACGTACAGTTTTAGCAAATACCAATTTATAATACATACATACATATCTGTAACTATACCACTTTAATATGGACATGATACATACATATGTATATAAGTGTGTAGCATATGTTTATGTTATATATTTGCAGGAAAGCGAAATACCGAAATCGAAACAATCGTTATTGTAAACAAAGAAATAAAAAATTTCTCGCTTAAAGGAAAAAGATATTGTCATCCTGGATTCGATACAAATTTAATTTCTCCAGCTATACTGAAAGAGTTTGAAATAAAAGTGTTGACAGAGAATAATGTACGTGCATGCATAAATGGTGACACAACCCTAGCTGAAAGTTATATAAATGAATTGAGCAACTTCTTCGGACCGTCATGCCGACCAGGAGAATGGGTAGTAGGGAATAGAAGTTTGGATAACGCATTAAGTAAGTACAAGACATAAAAAGTTGAACTTTGTATTGAAATTATGTAGTTTTTTGCAATTGGCAACATCCCTTTATATGCTCCATAAATATAAATTAATCATTTAGTGTATTGCTCCATCTCATACAATATTACCGCTTGTTTTTGTTTTCTTTTATTATTAAAATTTGAATAGATAATCTCATCTTTCGTTGTAACAATAATACCCATAAAGTTACTACGGCAATCAACACAATCCACTTCCAATATGTGGATGAAAACTTAGTATTTCAGTAATACAGAACGTAGTAACGGGTCGATGGCCGCAGTGGTGAGGTGGCTGACTATTGGTGTGAGAGGACGATAGGTGCCGGGGTTCAATTCTCTGGAGGGACGGTGACATTTTTTCAGAGAGTTTAATCCTGGATCGACTTGCCATTCGCTGTTGGGAGCAAAGTGATTAACAGCGCGGCATCATAAAAGGCGATATGATGCTGTCACAAAGCCATTTAAACACAACTTACACACACTAAACTACACCGCAAGAGTTGCAGTGATAGCCAGACAAGTAATACAGCTTACGGAGTCACTGCAACTAGACACCCACCACACATTAAAAAAAAAAAGTGCAACTAGAGTATGTCGATTTTTTTGCAGCAGCATTAGTTAGTCTATTTGTTCATAGAACTGCTCACATAGTTTCCAACTGGCAGAAAACAGATATGGACTTGGTTTTGATCAATGACATCATCAGCAACTACAACGACAAAAAAGAGATCAACTTTGCAATTTTTTTGGAAAGCTGAAAATAAAGAAAAGCCAAAAGAATATATTTAAGTGCAAATCTCTCAATTTTAAAACTATATAAATTATATAATTCGCAACATTAACCTGAAATGTATGTTTTCTGCTTAGTATCGATCGGATTCTTGTTCAAAATACGTTAGAATGAAGCAACAGTCCAAGCAGGATTTGTAGAATTATCCGTTCGACAGAGAACACCGGACATCAGACTAATGCTAAACATGTACAAGTAGCTAAGCGGAAAGAAATTCTCCTCAAGCATGGTAGTCAATCCTAAACCAAAGCTTTATGTTACAGATCTCCAAAAATCATATTTCTTAGATAGCGCAAGAGGTTGAATAATTACCAGGCTAAATATACTCAATTGAGCTATAGATGTTTCAGTAGCAATTATCAAAATTATCAAAAATTATTTTCAACAGACAAGAGCTTAAAAAATAATAATAATAAAATATTACTTCTCCAAATGTCTCCCGAGATTGTGCAGTAATCCTTCTAAAATCTAGTATTGACTTATTAAGAAAATGTCTGTGTGCTACACCAGGTCCATATTAGTGCAAAGTTGAAATCGCACAATATAAAATACCAAACTCCTAATCCTAACTTAATCCTTTTTCTTTTAAAGATTAAAAGAAAATTTTGATAATCACATTCATAGTTACATTTAAGTTGTTGTAGACGTTGTCCACTGAAAACTATTTTTCTTTTAGATTAGCTGTGGTTATGTTATGGTTCAACGTTTCGCTACTCAAGTTATCTGATTTTTTTTAATGACACAGTAGGTATATTCTAATGCACATTATCGGCGGAAACTTGTACCCACTCTCACCAGATACATCAAATTATAAAAGAGACGAACAACTTTATATCATACAATTAGAAACAGAAGGTCCAGAGTAATCAAAAAAGCATATGATGGCAATTCGTTTTGTGCCATCGTCTAAATAATTCACAGATATATAACAAAAGAAAACACAAAACAATAATTCATAAGTAGCGAAACGTCGATTAAAGCTGCAATATGATCACAGTTAAACTCGAAAGAAAGTTTAAGATTTTCTAATATTTCATATTGATTTAAGAATCGAAATATCCGCAATTGCTGAAATTATGTGATCGAGCTGCTTATGAAGAAAATATATATTTACCGTTTTTACAATCATTAAACTGCGTGTTAAATGGTGATGGTGATATAGGTTTTACAACAATTCATGCTTTAAAAAGCGATAGTACCCGTTATGAGAACGCGGTACAAAATTTTGCACTGCTTTGCAAAAATGGCACAACTGTTAACATAACCGAAGAGTGCACCTGGACAAGGCAACCTAGATCTCTATTAGTTGTAAATATGTAAGTATTTAGAAAAATTACAAAAATCTATTTCACGTTTAGGAAATTTTTAGAGATTATGTCGAGAACCTTTCAAATGACTTCCGTACATGGTTTAGTACCTCCATCTACGATAATACGATACAACTGACAAGTGTCACTGAATCTGTTGACGAAGAAATTAACTCCAGACTTTTGTCAGACAAACAAATACTGCCACTTAAGGAAATTCTATTTCCTAACCCAAAATTTCTGCTCAAAATCATGCCAGGACCTCCTGCTACTTTGAAGGAATATGTGAAAGGTAAATAGATGTAAATGTTATGACACTATCAAAGACAGTGAATTAATAAATATTGTGGCAATAAGCGCTTATTAAACAACTTGTATTTTCAAACAAATAGAATTTTTAGACATTTATTAGTAACAGAAGATTAATTTATCTAATAATTTAAGTGTAACCACAATATGGGTAACAGTTGTAAACGCAAGAAGCTGAAAAATACAAGCGTAAAGAAGGTCAATCAAAAAAACTATTTAAATAAATGCGTAAATGACTTGTAGAAAATAAAACTTACACAAGTGCTGTCTTTAGAATATGAAAAGATGTTATTGACTTTAAATTGTTTCAACACAAAAAAGAATACGAGCATGGAATCAGCATTAATATTGCTTATCTTTTAATTCCTGATTTATTTCCACTTAGAGGTCAATAAAACAATAAATAATTAAATACCAATTTATTCCATAACATATAATAATGTGTTTTCGTTAAATAACTTCTTCAGTGGAAGAAATTGACATTTAATATGTGTCAAATTACTAATAATATAAATATAAATTGCCATGCCTATCAACAAAATTATCTAAAAAACAAAGAATTCATTGATATATCGAATTTTAATTATATTCACAAGTAATAATGAAGGAATAATGATTTAATACAACATTAGAAATTGAAATGATTTGAATTATTCGTATATCAATCTATTTTTTGTCAAGCTCTAACAATTCTGTTCAAGGACTAGGGAAAAACATGGCAAAAAAACCTAGTCAAGACCTTAAAATTAATAAAATTCATGCGTGAATTAAATTATTGCAAATAACGCTTAAATTATCAATATCCGTTCTAAAATTTACCGCGTTTTCACATAACGTCACCGCTGAAACTGCTTTATCTAAGCACTCTAAAGATAGACGACATAATTTTGATTTTCAAAACACTAAAATTTTAAAAAAAGAAAATAATTATAAAAAAAGATTAATTTACGAAATGATATACATTAAGATACATTAAGAAAGATGAAAACGCGGTAAATTTTAGAACGGATATTGATAATTTAAGCGTTATTTACAATAATTTAATTCACGCATGAATTTTATTAATTTTAAGCTCTTGACTAGGATTTTTTTGCCATGTTTTTCCCTAGTCCTTGAACAGAATTGTTAGAGCTTGACAAAAAATAGATTGATATACGAATAATTCAAATCATTTCAATTTCTAATGTTGTATTAAATCATTATTCCTTCATTATTACTTGTGAATATAATTAAAATTCGATATATCAATGAATTCTTTGTTTTTTAGATAATTTTGTTGATAGGCATGGCAATTTATATTTATATTATTAGTAATATGACACATATTAAATGTCAATTTCTTCCACTGAAGAAGTTATTTAACGAAAACATATTATTATATGTTATGGAATAAATTGGTATTTAATTATTTATTGTTTTATTGACCTCTAAGTGGAAATAAATCAGGAATTAAAAGATAAGTACAGAAAGGTCAAAAAATACATATATTAATTAATATTGCTGTTATCCGAGACTGGTAAACACATTGTTATGTACACTGCTCAAAAGAATGAGTGGATATTTATTATTTCGATTGGTACCGATTGAAAAGAGCTGTACATTTTAAAATAGATAGCATTTTTATGATAAGAATACTTGAATGATATTCGACTACGTATAGGTAAAAATAAACATGTTATTTAGTTTTATTTTAACGTTCATTAGCGTTTTAACGAAATAAACATTTCTGTATGAAATCAAATTCGTCAATCATATCAAATTATGATCGAATTATAATTCTTGCGGAACATTTTCCTATCCTTCTCTAGAAGCAATTTCTTTAGTTCTGCAACTAAACGAGGTGCAAGAATTCATGAGGCAATACGTCGGAAGAAATGGCTGGCCAGTTTATTCTATCAATTCTTACCTTTCACGTTAATTGTTGCCAATGGTTGCTCGATGTTGCCAAACATTATCATCCATATAAAAGACTTACTCTCTCGCAGCTCCTGCATATGGGAAAACAAAGGTCTCATCCAAATACTTTTCAGTAAGTAAACTATTCTGGATAAAATACAGTTTAATATCGCCTCCAATATAGCGAATATTTTTTCAAATAAATAGAGAGTTATTTCATGTCCCTGATTCACACACACCAAATTAAAAGACAAATTATGCGTGTGCACACTGAATTCGTCACTAAACACAACTCGACTCCGGTCATTACTATCCCAATTGAGATGTTCCTCTGCCCATATTGACGGCGTCTTTTATGTTCTATAGTAACTAGAAGATATACCATCGGCCCTCAGTCATAGAAGCTCGTGTTCAATTTCTATATGCAAATTGTATGAAGTACCGGTCATCCCTTAGTGTTGTTGATGCTGGTCGACCTTGCTTCTGACTTCTTCTAACAATTGCCGTTTCTAAACAGTGACTCCAAAGACGGGAAATTACATTTTGGCCGACCCCAAACACTTGAGAGACATCTTGCTGTATTTGTTCACATTCCAACTGGCCTATGCCTCTCCAAGCATGTAATTTGGCTAAATCATTTTGATGCACCATTACTAATAAATAATAAAGTTCACTACTCTCTGCTTGTTACTGATGTGTGTGTACGATACCATATAAGACTGTTAATCGCTTTTATACCCAAGAGGGACTAATCCTGTTGCTGTAGGAACACATTGAAACGTAACTGCGCGCTCTAGTACTCATTTAAAGATATTCTGGGCACCATTGTAATATTATTTACCGGTGTTACTTTAAGTACCAATTACTTTCTTTATCATTTAGAAGAAATATCCACTCATTCTTTTGAGCAGAGTACGTTCGTGGAATGTGCTGCAGCAATTTTTCAGCTTTATTATTATCGCCGTACTTCCCTAATGTTTCTGTCATAATATTTTTAATATTTCTTTAAATTAATATAATTGATTAATTGCTGTTGGCTTATTGGTTACTATTTGAACTTGTACGTAAATTGTTACGAAAATATCTAGAACAAAAATTAAAAGTGAATTGTACTTTGCATAAACAATCAAGGCACTGCCTTCTTTAACAATTCTCGAGGAGAGGGCGATTACAGTAGACAATTTTCAACAATCTTTATTTATTAGCAACGCCATAAATTGAAATTAAGGAACCGACGATAATATAAGAATGTGGAGCCTCAAATAAAATATCTGATTCTGAAGATGTTCCTTATTTCAGATTTCCGAGATATACCCACGTCAAATTCGCAACTGTGTAAAGACTCTATAAAGTTATGTGTATTACCACATGAAGGAGAGAAATGTAAATGGCTGCAACAAGCCGCTTTAAATTATGGTGTGCAACCTGCAATAAATTGTGTGTTACATCAAGACAAAACAGAATGTATATCAGACATCAAAGCAGAAAAGGCTGACATTGTAGTCATCAGCGATAATATGACATATTTTGCTAATAGGTAAGTGCATATTTACAACAGATATAAAAATGCAAGGAATTTCGTATTCATAGAGTTAGCAGCTGTATTTGCGTGTAAGTACTATATACATAAGAGTATATTGACGTTATTAAGGCCACATATGAACTATGCTAGAATTACCCTAATCCTGGAACACTACTAATAAATTTATAATTATAATTATTCTAAGGGAAAAATGATTGCTTCTAGGCAATATTTTTACTATTCCATAATCTATGAGTGTCTTTTCTTTATTGATGCACAAATTTCACATCCATTGTCCTTTACAAATTCCTTTTGGCTGTAATTTAGGTATTATATGACGAAATAAGTACGGTTTCTTTCAAGTCTAGCAGATAAAGAAAGCTATCGTAATTCAAACTAACGAACAAATACGTTCGTTTCTATTAAGTATTTAGCAAATCGTGCATTAGAAGGGTAATAAGAGTTTGGAAGAATATATAACACATATTTATCACACATTTTTATTATTTCATCAACTATACAAATTGGACCAAATTCGAGGTAAACAGGAAGAACGTGACACGTTCTTGTTAATCTTGTTAATCCGTTCAAATGTAAAATTTAAGTTTTTGTACTTACTTCTTTCTAACATTCCTAATAATAATTTCCTGAGTTTTCCAAATATCTATTTAAAACCAATAAATTCATAAATTTGATAGTTCGTATTCAACCACATCCCACCACAAAAGTTTGTTTTAAAATTCCATTCTATTTGTTTAATACTTCTAATAAACGATTCTCACCAATCACCCTGTATATATCACATACTAAAATGAAAAATGTCCAAAAGCGATACAAAACTTGTATTCATGCACATGTATGTTTTTCTACGAAAACGTGTTATTTACGCAAAATTTGTAGGGAGTTAATGCGAAGCATGAATTGCGTCAATGGAAGTTATACAGAAGTGGAGAAGTTTCTGCAGCTTTCTCGAACAATAACAACTAGTTCATATACAGAATCAATTCTATTACGATATTTTGTTCTGGACTTCTTAAAAGAACCAAATACTGATAAATTGTCAAAACCACCAAAGCAAGTCACATGTAGTTTAGATCTTTCAGGCTTGCTATATAAGAATCTTCAGATATTTGACAATATCTTTAAAATTAAATTTTGATAGTATAATGCTTTTTAAGTGAAGATAACGTATTATTTCTTGTGTAATACCGAGTAGATAAAAATTTGACAAGAAATTTAAACAAAAAAATATAACAGCCAAACAAATTACGTCAAAACCATCTATAATAATAATACAAAAGTTAACGTTTTGACAGAAATGACAGTTACTATTCACTTGTTAAGTTTTACATCAGCATCTTTATTAAAATACTATACGTATATGAATGAATTTTAACTATTCGTAGCAAATCGCAGAAAATGGCATTTACGAAAAATTTGTTCAGAAAAGCGCAGTTTTAACAATATTCCGGCACGTACTTCACAAAAAGTTAAATTATAATTCACCGATCGGCTCTAAATGGGTCTTCGTTTACACGGAGCATTATTTGAACATCTAATGTAGTAGGTAACACTTAACAGTTTTGGATTACCAATATTTTTCCTTCTGATTAAATCGGTGTAAAATTCTTATATTCTTTACGTACTGAATTTTTTTTTCTATTTCTAATTACTTAATTATAACAAATCTGAAAATATTCCATTTGCGGTGAATTTGCTTAAAAACCGTCAGTCAAAAAGGTAACGTATATATATGTAGTATTTTTAGAAAGCTGACGAAATTCTCTTTAACATACCAAAACAATATACAGGCTGTTTGATTTGAAAAAACGAAGTCCGAAATGAATTTACAAAACTCGATCTTTCTATATAATGGCGAATAATTTCAAGTTAACTGCAGGCCATTATTTTACTAAACAATTTTGCACATTTAATAATACACTTAGTTTTTTAGTATTCATTTCCGGTTCTTATAAATAATTGCTTCTCTCTCCGTAAGTATCGGTTTCAGGTCCAACTAAAGTTATATCAAATTGTTTATTGTAATTAGCAGAATCGATTGTAACATTTTAATACCGAGTGTCCCCTTTTAAAGAAACATAATTTTGGTTGATCACCGACTGCTTTGATCACTCTGTGTAAGGAAAATATTTTTACAACGTAATCCATGTAGCCCTTAATAAAATTGCGAAAAAGTTTTTCAAAATTCCTCACTGTTTAATTATAATCGTCTACCCCATCTTGGTTGCAACATCCTGTATAAGTATCTAATGTGTTTTCGTCTAAGAAAAAAAAACAGACAAGTGTGCTACTTTATAAAATAAGTTTTTAAATCATTTATTTCCAATATTATTACGGTTAAAAAGCCATGTGGGTTCAATAATAATTGTTTTCTACCTGAAAAAGAAACATTATCTTCCAAAACTGCAGAATGAAAAAACGAATACATTTTCAAGTATTATTATGGGCAACGTCTTTACATAGTGTTTAAGTAATGCAACCGTGAATGATAAACAAGATTCTGTATCAACCTTCACCACTTTGATCCCAATATGTTCCTAAAAAAATTTCTCTTTTTTTCATATCACATTGCCAGATAAGACAAATTTTAGATTATGATTATGACCAGTCAATATGTCTATGATCTTTACTATTTTATAACACAAAAACCAGATACACCATTACTATATATTTCGCCAATATTTTCTCTGTACACTTTACTGCGACTAAATATACATATATTCTGTAAATTCAGTTACCATTTTAGCACTATAACAAAACCTACTTATATCAGTGTACACACCACATATCTTGCCTAAAACTAATCTCTAAATCAAATATTAGTAGCAACATCATTATTCAATAAATTTATTACCTTTTTACAGGAGAAATTTAACAATACTTGCCTTCGGTGAACAACAAACAAAAGATATGAAACGTTCAGTTGTAATAGTAAATTCGACGACAATCAAATCTCTGGACGATTTAAATAATAAACGTGGATGCTTTTCGGAATATGCTGATAGAGGTAATAACTATCTTTTATTTATCTATCTACTTCAAAATATTCACTAGACATAAATTAATTGCTTTAGCTTTCTTGGCGTTCATATCAAAACTGAAACAAAAAATTTGGCCTGATTCCTTATACTATGGTGAAAACTTAAATAATTTCCTTAACGAATCGTGCATGCCTGGAATTCAAGATGAAAGTGGCCATGAACCGTATTCTATTGGGCTTAACTTTGAGCAGTTATGTTCCATTTGTGTTCCATCTGTGGATTCCATCAGTAAGGCTTCTTACAATAAATTTAAGTTCATACTTTAATAAATTTATACGTTTTCAGTTCGTGATACATGTAAACCCGACAGCACAAACGATTATTATGGCAATGATGGAGCACTAAATTGCTTACAACACGGTGAAAGTCATTTTTCAGTATTGACGCTGGAAGGTAGGTGTATGAGGATTACTTAACCATAGTAGGCATAAATTATATATTCCCAAATGTTAACTGATATTGAAGGAAATGTTAACTGATGTTGAAGGCTTCCACAGTCCAAATCTCTATTATAAAGGTTTCCGGGTTGACTGGCTCATACTAGTGTAATATGTGTGTATGTATGTATGTACAAGGTTTTTTACGGAACGGGTTCGTTAGAACTTTTCGATATTCCTAAAATCTCACAATTCTGAAAACTTGTAGTTAGAGATATCGTCATCTCATCTCGTTGGCAACAATATAAAAGAAAAGCTTTAGTATGTAATGCTTTTATAATTTATTTCTGTATTTTTAACAAAATTACATGCACTAAAGCGAACATATGCCAAACAAGCTCCCCTTTAAAGTTAAAAGGCAAATGTCCTAATCCAAAATTTTGCTCGTTTATGTGTCAATATTCCGATGTTATGAGGTTAATTGACATAAAGAAATATTACAAAAAGTAAGACGTTTTTTTATCCATTCCAATAACAAAAACGACCAAGAATAATTGTGAATAACTGTATTTATTTTTGCAGACGGTGTAATACTTCCGGTTGGGACATCTATTTTGTGTCAGAATGGCACATTAACAACCGCTTTGCCAATAGACGATAATTGCGCTCTTAGTGTAACTATAGACGATGTTATCATCGGTCGGAAACATGACAAGAAAACCAAAGATATAGTACTCTTACTCGAAGAATTAGATCAGCGATTCGCTCTTCAGTCGCGATCACCTTTTAAAATATTTGATATGTTTAGAGGAAATAAGGATTTGATTTTTAGAGTAATTTACTGTTTAAGTTACCATGTCAGTCTACTAATGAATTGTTTTTTTAGGACATAACCACAGGACTTGAGATTGCATCTACAACTAATAACAAACACATGAAAACACAACTGCAAATGTTCGAAGATATACCTCATCTTAGATCAGCCATTGATAATTCGAAACCAGACAGCGGCAACAGTTTAATAGCATCGAATCTATTATTATTTATTGCAGCTTTTGTAGTAGTTATCCAAATTCCTACATAAAATTAAAATTTAGCTTTTAATTTTTCAGGGCACTAGTGCAGTAACGTGCAATAATTGAATGATATTTTAACTATTTTGTAGCGCAGTCACTGTCGTTTTAGCGTGGAGATTTAAGTTCCTGTCTTTATTCGAGACCTAGAAAAAAGTTTTAACAAAAGATATTTGCAACTAAATATGAGTTAATACCAAAATATATTCGATTGTTCAGTATTTTGAAATCTAGTTTAAAAGTAAATTAGACGACTACTGCAATGTAGTGCCTTATATGTATAACTGTAATGCTGACAATTATATTAATGACAATAAAATAGTTTGTTCAACTTGTAAGTTAAGAGTACATACAGTACGAACGGTACGCTTGGAATAAATACACTAATCATAAAACTACAAAAATATTTCATAAAAATTCTCCATAGCTAAATTGATATTTTTGCAATTCAAAATTTTATACATGTTTCACCCTATATCGTAACTAGTTTTTCAATTATAACATTTTATGCATTTTTTAATAGAATAGTATATTTCTCTCAATTTTAGGGTAACATTCTTAAGTTGTTTTTACGAAATCAATTAATATAGTTATCTTTTTTTTTTGTTGCTTTGTTCAGTTGATGAGTTATTATCGGCTTTTGAAAAACCAATGATAATAAGAATACAAACTGTAAAAATTGTAAAAATATTAAAACGATCTTTATTTGTTAATTATCCTAACAAAACCTAAAAACGATATCCATCAATTTCTGGACACATCTTCCACTTTAACATTGTTTAAATGATCAGTTATCGCTATTTTAAATTATATAAGTTATTAGACTTCTACTAACTGTTTAGTTAATACCATAGAAAAAATTCATTGAAGTTAAATCGATTGGCCGTCTTGGAATTTATCTAGAATCCAATCTTATTAAAACCAGATGATGTTATTAGGAACATATGAATCTTTTGAATTTAGACATAAAGCTGCATAAGCCGGAGCAAACTCACCTCTAAAAAGTTCTAAGTATCTTTGCTCACTGAGATACGCTAAAAATGTAACTATTATTACACAATCATTACTTATGCCTGCGTAAAGGTTTTTTGTGAATTTAGAACGCGATTGTCACGTAACCAATGAAGGGAGGTTATAGCATCCCAATATCTACAGACTACGATTATAGTAAGTATGGCCTCTTCGAAAATAGAAGGCATCAAATTGTCCAAAACAACCGATTCCTATATCCTTGTTACTACAAAGTGTTTAATGCAATAGTACACTTCTTGATTAAATGTGGATATCTATTGCTGCAACAATCTGTTAGTCACCACGTCATTCGATATAAAACTTTTAGAAAAATGTTAAGGAGTTCTAATACGTAAGTCAATGAGGACGCAAAGATTGACTTTTATAACATACTTTTTTAGTCGAGAACATTGTGAATAAAATATCATTAATGTCAAGATATAATCCAATGATCAAAAATTCACCACAAATAAACCGCGCACGTTAATTACTAAAACTTATTTCAAATATTCTACTAATATTATTACTAAACGTTTAATTAAATGCAATTTTTGTCAGACAAAATATGTGAAATTGTCCTACAATTAATCGAAAAATTAGAATAAACTGGATTAGTCCAACTCTTCAACAATTAATAAGCAAAAATATGGAATTCGAAGAATTATTGGAGACAAGAATACATAATAATAGATTTGAGATATAGATAGATAGATTAGAGATGTAGATTTTATTAGTAAAGATTGTGATACAGTGATGGCTGCCATTTGTTGAAGGTTCTGCTTCATAGTTGTTGTTTATGTAATTTAATTTGCAGTAAACAAAGTATCAGGTTTCGAAAATAAATTTTAATTAAGAACTACCTTTTAGACTTTTATTCGGACACCTTTTTATTAAAATATCAATGAGACTATTAATATGAATTGATTGTTCATTATCACTTATATGTACGTCGTAGTTTTTAATTTTTTTATTTAATTCTATTGTAAATAATAATTATTATGTGTTGTATTGTTAACTTTTATTGTACATGTTGCTTCATTAAATATTTAAGTCGCTTTCTTATAATACTGTTGTTATTTTAAAGTAATAAATATGTTGTTATTAAAAACGAAGTTTGCCAATACTACTTCGAAGTAAAAGTGGTATATATTCTTAGAGTATAATTTATATGAATTTCATTTCAACACTGTACAACTTTTTTAACTGTTTACTGTACACTGATTTACAAAGTTATATTTCATAATGCTTCTTAGAATAATTTAGTTTTGATTATATTTAATGTAAAGCAGTTTTATTTAGGATACAATTTTACATAAAATTCATTTTCCATTTCATGAGCAATTGTTGTAGTTGTCGGCTAATTAAATTGTACAAGCGCTACTTATACATTCCGTTGTTTTCGGTTTAACTTCTTACACGTTTACATAATAGGTGCCACCAAATCTTGCAGCGACGTCTTAATATATTTATATAGCAGATAAATTAAAGCAGAGCATAGCTTGTTTTCTTAGAAAAATAAATTTCATTATGCTATTGTTTAAAATCGATATTTTTTCTAACGAAACGGTTTTTCTTTGAAAAATTATATAACGAAAAAACGAACAAAACAAAAATGTTGATACATTAGGCAGCAAATATTTTAGTCGATTTAATAATATTTTTCTTTTATTAAGGTAAAATTTTCATCATTTTAATTACCAGTAGAATTAGATTGGCTTCAAAATTTTCTGGGTTTTGTAACTCAGTGATTGCGATTTCAAAAATCCAATGTAATACATCTACAACTAAAATTGTATGAATGAAATCTACAGTACTTACTAAAAATTTGAAGCTCTATCTTCTACAATTTTATTACAAGGCTTTGGAGCAACAAGAAGCAGATTTATGTAAATAAATAGAAAATTGTTATAGAAACAAATTACCGAATACCATATTCTATGTTTACCAATCGCATAAAATCGGAATTAAAACTTTAAGATGCTTTACAAATTTCAGGTGTTATAATAATTTTTCCATCGATTGGGAATAAAAAATGTTTTCTTTTAAGTAGTTTAAACCTATCTGTTTGTATATATATATATTGAAACACATTTTAAACTGTTAAACAAAATTAATTAGTACAACAAAACTAATTTTCCGCAATATGATGACACTTCGGATTATTAGAACACCAAGATTAAGAAATTTTACGTGAGTATATTTGTTGACGAGATTTCTTGGTTGAACATACTTGTACTTCTCTGCGACAGCAGCTCAATTAAACATTATTTACTACAAAACAAGTCACTTCCTTGCACTTTCTGCTATCCTCGCTGGGTATATAATCAACAGTTTTGCATACACTCTTTTTCTAGTACTTACGCTTCAAAGACATTTAGATGTCTGAACGGATCGGAATACTTATACATTACGTTTTATTGCAACTTCAAAGAAAATTATGAATTACATTATTAATTACACAGGTCTCCAATGAGAAAATTGTGCCTATAAACGCGTGATATTCTTATATTTTTTGGTGTAGAAAATGACATACGTTCCTCTCCATCACGTAGAGGTTTTTACAAAGCATCATGTAATCTTCTTTTTTAATTATTTTGCTCCATTTTGCTTTACAGATAAGTCAATGTTACGCACATGTATAAAAAGTCAAAAACATGTAATTACAGGATATTCATCATAATTTTTCATCCTATATATTTAAGAACAAAGGGCATAAACTTCGGTTCGTTCATTTTTCAACCCGAACGCAAACTAATGAAAGATTCAGAATTAATGTTAAAAAAAGGCAGCTTCAAAGATGTAGCAAGTTCCTTGACAACAACAAAGATCCGAATTTCAAGGCAATCATCGAAGACAGGCTACAAAATTTGAAAAAACTTGGGTGTGACTCTCCACTTAGACTACTATCCAGAGAATCCGAGAGCCATTAGCGACAAACAAGCTCGAGCGCTCCCACCAAGATGTTCATTTATAAAGTTATAAAATACAGTTTTTTTTTAATAAACCCTTTTAAATCAGTGTTAATAAACTTGTATTGATGCCTGTGTGGTACTTTTTCATGAACTGTCGTTGCGTTTTGTGGGAAATTTTTACGGGATGGAAAAAGAGTTCAATCAACACACTAAACAAAATAATAAAAGTTGTTGAAAATGTAATTTTGTAGGTTTCTTCCAGCTCTAAAATTAATAACAGTTGAGCGTCTAATATAGTCCACATCGCCTGATTCCTACCAAGGTAGCCGGTGTCTCAAAATTTGCGTTAAATCATGCTTTAATATTCCAGTGGCACATAACACGCAATGTCAAACATCAATAGCTACTGGGAAAAAACGAATGTAAGCAACACAAATTGTTGCAGGAGTCAACATATCATGTAACCAATAATTAAGCAGAAGACATCAAAATAGGGATCTTTGGTCCTAAACTGTCCAATTTTATTTTTATTGATCGATTTAATCACAGAAATAAATTACGAAATTTGTCTATAGCTGTTTCGAAAATTAGTAACAACAATTCTTAAATTGATGGAATGAGGATCAACAAATTGAACGTATTACTTTGATTACACTAGAAGGGTTGAATTGCCAAACTGCTAACAGAATATAAGTTGAGTACATTATTTCATCGAAGTAAACATGATGTCTCGGAATATTACCGAATATTGTCATCAAAATTTAAATTATTAGTGTAAAATTTGGTATCGCTTACTAAAATTATAGTACAACATATGGCGAATATTTTCAAATAAGCGCTTAATGGATAACGTGATACTAATCCGTAAAACAGATACAATAACATATGCACCTACGTCAATTCACGATCTGCTAATCGTCCTTGCACTAATCCTTACGACAGATCACTTATTATCCTTATTCGATTAGCTGCTTTAACATCGACAGATTTTATTTGTAACAGTAACAAAAGTTACAATAAAACATTTCAAATTTCAAGTTCAAATGTTACCGGTAATTCTTTGTGATCACATGACAAAACCTGTAAGCCGAATATGCATCTACGCTAACTTGGTAACACTCAATAAGAAAATACAGATATTTGGCAAAAAATTATAAGTAACATTAACTGTAATGTTAACAGTTACTTCGATACCCTTTTTTGAGTTGGCGCTAGGGCCGAATTAAATGAGAACTAATATGGACTAACCACTAACCTGGGTTCAAGTGCAGCAAAACTGTAATAAAGAAAATAAATTAATACGTCTAGTTTGTACGAAAAGTTATTGGAATATTTACCTTGAACATGTTTGTCCTTGTCTGATCCACTCCTAAAACGACAGCAGTCACCGCTAAGGATCCACTAACTAGCACTAGAAAAAAAGATTCATTTAGTTTTCATCTCTCGAACAAAGTCAGTTACCTTATTAAGTGAAATATCCCCAGTATAATGTTGATTGCCAGTATGAATAAATTTATATTTTTGTATTAGCCTACAAACAAAAATGTTCTTTACACATTAATCAAGCTTGTTGTCTGTTTCATTTTCTCGCACTCTAATTTACTTATGTAGCTGGGGCAATTTGTATAATAGAAATATGCATTATTGTATAAATAAAATAAAAATAGGAGTAACATTTTTATTTGGGTCATAACAAAGCTTAAACATTTCCGTCTTTAGACAGTAGATTCATTATATTTTAATATATATTTTTTTATTCTTCAAAATTCAGATATCCAGGTAAACAAGACTTCTTTGTATATTCCATGAGAAATAATCCAATGAAGCCAGATATCGAGATTATGTTGACCATTTGACTAATTTAAGTAATTAAGATTGGCTTATTAATTATCTTTGTGATTTATATAATTTGCATTCTTTCATATTAACGTAAATGTACCAAATTCAGACATTGTACATAAATCCAACACATTTGCGTTTATTTTCTTAAATTAAGAAATATATTAATAGTAAACACTTAGTCTGACATCTAGACGTATTCCTAGATATTTAGTCTTAACAATAATTACAGTTCACGATTTTATCGGTAGTACTTTTCATATAACTAACCTAGGAAATGTTAGTGACGCCCATGTTGAGTGAGTTATCACAACGGACGAATTTTCTTGTAAGGTAAGTGCTTTACAATCTGCATTAAAACTTTTATAAACTCGTTATTTATTACAGCTTTATCATGAGTAATGCATATATTGAATTAGTAGAAGTTACGCTTAATTAAAAAAACATTTTTTTTCGATCAAACTCATCATTTTATAATTATTTTGATACTGTCGAATTTATGTACAACTAAAGGTACCTATTCACGTTCAGTCGGCCGGCGGGTATTTACCGGAAAGGCCATAGTCGGCCGGTTGCTTCTCGCTACACACATAAAGTTAATTGACAACTCGCTGCCTGCCGGCGGCCTGTTTACTGCCAAAACTCAACGTGTGTAGTAGTTCGCCGGCCGACATCGGACTGCAGGCCTAATTTTAATCTAGATGAAAGTTTGTTATCAGTTTCGATACGACAACGCCGAAGAAGATGGCAAACCAGCCGAATTTTATGCAAGAGTTTATTAAGGTACCTATTCACGTTCAGTCGGCCGGCCGGTATTTACCGGAAAGGCCATAGCCGGCCGGTCGCTTCTTGCTACACACATAAAGTTAATTGACAAGTCGCTGCCTGCCGGCTGCCTGTTAACTGGTAAAACTGAACGTGTATAGTGGATGTATAGTAGTTCTCCGGACGACATCGGACTGCCGGCTTAATTTTACACCAAACAAAAGTTTTGTATCAGTTTTGAGTCGCGCACGCTGAAGAAAATGGCAAACCGGCCGAGTTTTATGCAAGATTTTATTAATTTGTACCGTAAACATAAATGTTTATGGAAAATTAAAGACAGCACATATGCCAACAGAGCCTTGCGAACGAAAGCTTACGAAGAATTGTTAGACTTGTATAAAACAGTAGATGTTGAAGCTACTCTTGAATCCGTAAAAAATAAAATAAATAATATGAGAAGTGCGTTCAGAAAAGAACTTAAAAAAGTGAAATTGTCAAAAAAGAGCGGTACTTCTCCTGACGAGACATACACGCCCTCGCTCTGGTATTACGACAGCCTTCTGTTCACAGCAGATCAAGAAGAATGTAGGGAAACATTCTCAAGTAGTATGGATATGCAGGATGAATCCGAAAAGGTGGACAACGAAGAAAATGAAGTAAGTATACTTTTCAAATATTTATTTTAATTCCTTCCACATTGAAATAAGCATATACAGCTGACAAAATTTTTGTCAAAAATAGTTTAAATGTCAATTTAAATCAAAACGGAAAATTTAAAGACAATTGTCTTGCCAGGCAACTTTTCCGGTAGTCATAAAATATGTTTTATAACTTTCGCGATTTTGTTTTGCATTTCCTGCAACATTCCTGTTGTAGCCATGTTGTAATCCATGTAAATGTTGATTTTGACTTTGCCTCCATTCACCTGGTACTATTTCACCGGTATCTAACATTTCCTGATCGAAAGAATTTGAAGACGTGTACGACGACTTAGCGTGTCTGCGAAGAAAATTGTGCAATACACAAGCTGCTAATACTACAAAATCTATTTTATTTGGGTCCATACTTATTGCGGTGTGAAAAACTCTAAAACGATTGGCTAAAACTCCAAATGCATTTTCAACCACACGCCTGGCTCTGCTAAGGCGATAATTAAAAATACGTTGTTCCGGCGACAAGTTCTTCTGAGGATACGGTTTTAATATGTTTTCGTGCAATGCGAATGCATCGTCGGCTACAAACACAAAATTTAAATTCTCAATGGTATCATGTGTAAATGGCAAATTCAGTGTCTTGTTTATTAATTTGTCATGAAAATCGGTGCATTCGAATACACCTCCGTCAGATACTCTACCATTGCAGCCTACATTCACGTAAATAAATTCGTAGTTAGCATTCACAAGTGCCATTAGAACGATACTAAAGTATTCTTTATAGTTAAAAAAATAGGAGCCACTGTTTTTGGGTTTAACTATTCGAATGTGCTTCCCATCAAATGCACCTCCACAGTTAGGAAAGTTCCATCTGTTCTGAAAATCTCTTGCTACTTCTTGCCATTCGTTGGAATTTTGTGGAAACTGAAAAGAACATTTACCTTAAAAATTAGAAACTAAAATTTGTGTTGACATGATTTTCTTTATTTTTAGTTGGAATCTGATTTGGACAATATAGAAGCATCAAATTCAGTAACATCCGAAACGACATGCTCATCCCGAACAACCACACCAACTAGCCGAAAAAGACCAAGACAAACAAAGAATGATGTGATGCTCGAGAAGGCATACGAGGTGTTAAGTAGTGGTGGTGACAACGAATTTAAAACAGTTGGAGCAAACGTTGCATGGAAACTTCAACGAATGGAAGAGAACCAGCGTAATATTGCCGAACACTTAATAAATACCATTTTGCACTATGGGATTACTAAAAAACTAACGGACAATGTAACTATACATCTAAATTCTCCAAACCGATACGGTTACAATATAGCAAACAACATCTACAGCCAAGATCCTATTAACAACTCGCAGACACAGCATATCCCATCACAATTATATCAACCTAGTAGATTTGTACCGCCACCTACTCCGTTCCAAATACAGTCCTGTACTCAGCCACAATCACCCAACCAATCACAACCACAATTTCATAGTCAACCATACTCTCAACCACCCATTCCACCACAAACAGAACCCCATTCTCAGACTCATTCCATATCACAATTAACACAACATTTAAATGAAAATGACACTGTCTACTCTATGGATAACTATGTACGTCCACAGAAGAGCACACATTCTGAATTGTAATACGTTACAAGCATATTCTTTTGTTTTTTTCTCAGAATTTGGCTTATGTTTAATGTTTATTCATTAATATTTAATAAAAACTACTTAAATATATTTATTATTCTTTACCTTTAAATATTCCTTTTTCAAAACCAAATATATATATTTGCATGTTTCTGGAATAATTTTGCCCAGAGCTTGTGGCGAAATAATTGCGCTAAATTTTAAGTCTTCCATACTGCGTCCTGTTGCCAAATATCTGAGAGTCACTAAAAGTCGTTCTTCTGCACTAATTGCTTGACGCATTATAGTGTCCTTTTTTGTAATATACGGTTTTATTAAATTTAGTAAGTACTCAAAACAATTATCATCCATCCTCAGAAAATTTTTTAAATCACTTGCACTCGATTGTCGGAGTTCTCGTATAAGCTCCATGTGAGATAAAGTGCTGCGTCTTTTTAACCACTCTTTCATCCAAATTGTTTTCCTTTTTCTTTTTCTTTGCTCATGTGATATAATAACAATTGCAGCGGCGCACTCTACTTGTGACATGTTTCAACTGTCGATGTCAAACTGATCGTGTGTAGTGAAATACTTAAGAATTGAAGGCAACCATCGAAACCGGCAGAAAACTGTCGGACGCAATCGGTGAACAAAACTGAAGGTGTAGTTTGAGTATTGATAATGGCCGGCCGGCCAGGACGGACAGTCCACGGACGACCGGCTAACTGAACGTGAATAGGTACCTTTAGTTTGTAATATAGGGTTTTATTAAATTTAGTAAGTACAATTATCATCCATCCTCAGAATTTTTTTTAAATCACTTGAACTTGATTTGTCGGAGTTCTCGTATAAGCTCCATATGAGATAGAGTGCTACGCCTTGTTAACCACTCTTTCATCCACATTGTTTTCCGTTTTCTTTTTCTCTGCTCGTGTGATCAAATATCAATTGCAGCGGCGCACTCTTCTTGTGACATGTTTCAATTGTCGACGTGAACTGATCGTGTGTAGTGAAATACTTACGAATTGAAGGTAACCATCGAAACCGGCAGAAAACTGCCGGACGCAATCGGTGAACAAACTGAAGGTGTAGTTTGAGTATTGATAATGGCCGGCCGGCCACGACGGACAGTCCACGGACGGCCGGCTTACTGAACGTGAATAGGTACCTTAAGTTAACGCTTGCCGTATGTCAGACATGTTGTGTCGAAATTATGGACAGGTACTTCAAGAATCAATTATGATCTTTCTTTGTCAAGGTCATTAAAACTATATAATCTATCGTCTTTTAGTGTTTAGAGACGATGTAACCTTCCTAACATAAATCCGACATGGGTGTCGGATTTACGTACCAAAGGTGTCTGAAATAGGTGCCTATAACGCAGTTCATATAATGCATATAATGCAGTTCTTATGAGAAAAATAGACACTAAAAGAACTACTATTGTTGAACATCTTAGCTAAAGGCAACTTTGTATTTTACGTATAAAAAGCAAAAATAGTTTTTTTTCGAACATTTAAATTCTTGCTTTCTCACAATGTAACTAGTAATTTTAATTTTAGTAATTATGTCGTCAACCAAAAACAAATACTACAAGTATACCCAAGAAAATTTAAATAATGCATTGGATGCAATAAAAAGTGGCTTGCCATGTGCCACCGCTGCAAAAAAATATAATGTTCCCAGAACAACTTTAATTGGGAAAATAAAAGGAATTTACCCTGAAAATTGTCGTAGTGGTGTATCGACAATTTTAAACCCCGAAGAAGAAGAACTCCTTGAGAAGTGGATCATTAATATGGGAAAACTAGGGTTTCCGGTTACAAAGTCGCAATTAACAGATAGTGTTGCACTTTTGGTAAAAAATTTAAAACGGCCGAATAATTTTGCTGACGGACGTCCTGGACGACATTGGTTTGAAGAGTTTCTTCGCCGGCACCCACAAATTACAGAACGTGTCACTCAAAATTTATCAACATCTCGAGGAGCTGTTACGAAACCTAAAATAGAAAAGTGGTTTGAAGAAATTGATGATTTTTTTAAGTCCTCGAAAATTAACATTGTCGATCCCAGGCGAATAGTTAATACTGATGAGTCTGCCTTGTTTTTATCCCCTAAGGGAAATAAAGTATTGGTGAAGAAAGGAAGTAAAACGGTATATGATCGTTCTGGAGATGACAAGGAGTGTTTAACGGTACTAATTACTGGTAAGTAACTGAACCAATCATAAAAATGATTTTTTAACAATATTACTTTCAGCAAATGCTGCTGGTCAGTTACCGCCTCCGATGATCATGTATCCATATCAACGGATTCCCAAACATATCATATTACAAGTACCTTCCCTATGGGGGGTAGGAAAATCCGAAAGCGGGTGGATGACGTCCGAATCCTTTTATGAGTATATCTGTAATCTGTTTTATCCCTGGCTAGTGGCGCAACAAATCGAATTCCCTGTAATATTGTATCTTGATGGGCATAAATCGCATGTCACGTTGCCACTGACTGAGTTTTGTAGAGAAAAAAATTTAATAATTATTAGCTTGCCTCCAAATTCAACCCATATTATGCAACCCTTAGATGTTGGTTTTTTCAAGTCTTTGAAGCAAAACTGGAAAACTGCAGTAAAACAGTTTAAAACTGACAATAACAAGTTCTTAAATAGAGAAAATTTTGCTCCAGTTTTGAAAACCACTTTGGATGCAATAACAGATTTGGAAAGTATATTTAAAAATTCCTTTAGAGTTTGTGGGTTGCTGCCATTTAACTGTTCTAATGTAGATTACGGCAAATTACTTCCTTCTTCAGAACTTATGGATTCCACGGAAAATAAATTAACAGAAAATGCGGATATTGTCAACCATTTAAAATTTTTTGAAAAATTTATTGATCCAACAGTTCTTGGAGAATTTTATGATTTACGGGGAGGTGCCTGGACCGGCAATGAAGAAAACAGAAACCTTTATTACACTTGGTTAAAAATATTTAAGGGTTCTGGGTCACATTTTGAAACAGGTGTAGAAAAGCCATCTTCACTTGTCATTGAATTTGAAGATGGTTTCGTGTTGGAAACTGGATGGGAGAATTTTTTAGTAAGTGGCAGTGAAATTGCAGCAGAAGATGAAAGATCACCATTAAATGATATTACAGCTAAAAACAACAACGATTATTCAAGCCATGAAAACCATATGCTAGAAAAAGAAAATGATCAAACAAATATAGATGAAGGAGCACCGTTAAAACATATTACAGTTGAAGAAAACAAGAGCTATTTAGGCCAGGAAAAATATATGCCGGAAATGGATAAGGATCAAATACATATAGAAAATCACGTAACACCAGAAAAACCTTTGGAACAGCTAAGTACAGTAACGGAAGACTCTAATATACTGTTACATCATATAACACCAGAGAAAAAGAATACCAAAGACTCAGATAAAATATGTTCGCAACAAAATATTGAAAACCGAATTAGTACTGTTTTACCAGGAGTTATTGTTCCATCGCCATTTAAAAACTCCATGTTCTGGCCAAATCCGTCGACATCCAAGAAAATTAAGAGGAAAATGAACGTAAAAGTCCCTTCTGTCGGCACCTCCGATGCATGGAGAGAATATCATTTAAAGAAAGAAGAAGCCAAGGCAAAAGCAGAGACTGCGAAGAATGAAAATAAACGGAAACGGGAAGAGACTAAAAAAATAAAAGAATGTAAGCGAATTGAAGCTCAATCAAAAAAGAAAAAACCAGAAAAAATCTAATACAAAAGAGCAAGAAGAAAAAAGTGATATAGAGGATGAAATTTGCCTTCCAGAATTGACAAGAGCAACATTAAGTATCAGCGATTTAGCAATAAACAATTATATCATTGTTGAGTATTTGAACGAAAATTATCCTGGAATAATTAAAGACATAAAAACAGATGAAGTTTTGGTTAGCACAATGGAAAAAAGCGGATTAAACAGATGGAAATGGCCATCTGTGAAAGATGAAATTTGCTATGAACTTCATGAAGTCATTCAAAAAATAGAACCTCCTTTAGAAATAAATAAAAGGGGCTTCTTTGAGGTACAAGAGTTACTTAAGTAAATTTCTAAACAATTTAATTTTTCTAATAATGTAAATAACTGTTAGTGTCGAAAATATGTACTTGTTACTGTCGAAATTAAAGACTACTGTCGAAATTACGTTCTATGGTGTGTCGGATTTAGGCGTATTTTCTAGTTTTGCATGTCTGATTTAAATGCAACTATTAACTAATTTCATTTTAATTTTATTTTTAGCTCTGTTTGATTAACTTTAGTTCTTTTGTTTAATAAATGCGTATAAAATATCTAAATACATAATAAAAATTTAATTTTGCAAATTGTGTAAATCTTGTTTAAAAAATCCATATATGGTACTTGGTAATTACCTAAAACTGTCTGAATTTGGTACATTTACGTTAACTTAATTTTCGATGTAAATAAAAAAAATTGCAAAATCCGATCGGATTCTATTATATTTTAAAATAAGCTTGAATTTTGGATAAAATAGAATATTTAAAATATTGTTTCCGTTCCTATTATTCTTGCGAACCAATATAATTTGACCATATCCAATCATTTTATTGTGTTGATTAATTTACATCTAATGAAATAATGAACTTTTTAAATTTTTTTAATTTAATACTGTTTACAGATTTTCAACAGTGGAGACATAATGTTAATACAAATTACTTAAAATGATAGAAAAAATAGTAATTTCACTTACCAGCATAAACAACCTCTGGTATAACATAACACTACAGTAATTTTAATATGTTAAGTCCAATAAAACAACGTATATTAAATTTATTCCGAAAAACAATCAAAATATGGAAATAAAACGGATGTAATTTACGCTGTAATGGTGATGCTCGTCACTTCACGTATAAAATTTAACTGTAGGTTTGACGAAGGGACGTTTAGTAGTTGTAAATATGATGTGCTTCATCATCAAAAAACTGCCTGCTTTTTTTGTGATAAAAACTCGATGTTCATTTAATGTAAGCAGCAGAAATACATTTGTAGTTAATAGTGGTATATTTATATGTACATAAATTAGCAGGAAATAAACGCAAATATGGCTGCAAAATATGAACTTTGAGGGACATTAGGCAGCCCAAATTTTTAGTTTTCTAGCAAATTAGCTACAAGATATTGGTAGTTTTCACTCTTTTAATTTCCTAAAAAATGTTTGCAAACATTAAAAAGTCCACTACCAGTCGTAAATCATTCACGGTACATTTACAATTTTTATTTTTTGAAAAGTTTTTAATTTGTGTATCAACAAATATTCCTTCCCCAGTTTGCATCAACATCTTTGGAAATTTTTCCCATAAATATTTAAGACAGTTGCCTTCCCTTTCCAGTGTTTTCACAAACTATTGAATCAATACTACACTTTTTAATTTTAGATTTTATATTATTCTTAGTAAAAACAGACTATTTAGTATTATTTTGAAAATGTGACGTGATCCCCTATGTTAGAATACACTTTTTATGTTTGAAACAATGCAAAATACTATAATGTGTGAGATGTCTGTAGAAATTCCATATACCATCCGACATACATGAAGAAGTCCGTCAAGCGTTAGTTCTTTCTCAGTTCCACTCATGAGAAAATTTTAAGGCCTTGAACTCCGAAATTGATTATCGTCGAGCATGAAACGGTATCGGCATTAATTTTGTAAATATAAGAACTTAAATTCGAAAAAATAAACTCAATCTTGACTACACCTGTTTAGGTAAAGATTTGCCAAAAAATAATACAAGCATATTGCTTGAAAACTCCAACGATATACCAAGAATATGTAATGTGCCACAAATTATAGCTGATATAATTTCATACCCGACAAGATAGTTAAAATCCTAACAAAGGCGAAAACTATAAAAAAGCTAAAATACCATCGTTCACAATTAACTATACCACCATAAAAACATTTTTGTTGAAAAAAAATCCAAAAAATTATCATGTACGACATTTAGCGCCATCAAAGTAGTAGAAGATAATAGAACAACCGGTCAATAGCGGCAGTGGTTAGGCGGCTGGCTATCGTTGTGGCGGGACGATAGGAGCTGGGTTTCAATTCCCTGGAGAAGCGGCGACATTTTTTCATAAAGTTCAAATCCGGATACCATTTGCTGTTGGGAGCAAAGTGATTAACAGCGCGGCATTATAAAAAGCGATATGAAGCTGGCGCAAAGGCATATGAACACAATTTACACACACAAAATTACACCATGACAGTTGCAATGATAGAGTACAACAAGTAAATTTGAAACAAGCGACACAGCTTACGCAGTCAACGCAACTAAGCACCCACCACACATAAGAAAAAAACATATTCTGTAGTGTTAAAGCAAAGCAGTTTCAGCGGCTATGTTTTGTGAAACAGTGATTGATTGCTGATTATAGATTCGTTTCTTTAAATATTGTTTCGTTGGACTGATATAGTATTTGTTGTAGTCTAATTTACAGGCGACATTACTTTAATTATTTTTTATACGTTTGAATTACTTTATAAATACTTATGCAAAATTAAAAAAAAACATAATGAATAGTTTAGTTGATCGGGCTATTAAAATAGCATATCCTGATTTTAGAAAAGAGAATTAATTAATTGAGCAGAGTTAGATCAATACTAGAATTGCTATAATTGAGTTTACAAAATACTGTGAATCTTAAGGAAGTAATATGACGCCAAAGAAAACGTTTTTGTCTACTCATATATTCTAAATACTGGTCGTTAAAAAGTGCTACATAATCCAAAAAGTATTCCGACATCCTGAGAGAAGGAAACAAATGATTTCTAGCAATATTTCTAACCTTTGTCTAGAATAACGCCACCACATAATTTACCAGCAGTAATATTTGTGTTTTAGAGTATTTTGAGTTTATTTTATTGTTAATATGTCATATATATTACATATTAACAATAAAGTAAACCTAAATATTCTAAAAACACATTACATAAATATTTTTCGAATGTAGGCTTTCACGGCCACTGTTCCATAAAGATGTATCTTTCGGGTATTGCCGTGGTTATTGTAACAAACTTGACGTTTCGCTGATGATACTGTCAGCTTCTTCAGAAGTTCTCTAAAGACTGATGTTGATGTCTTTTACTCCTCGTTATATACCCAGTCTCTGCTCCGCTCCAGTGATGCGTATCCGTTCCAGTCCGCTGAACCGTGTCCGTTATCGTTCTCTGATCCGTATCCGATGCTTCTCCTCGATTCGTGTTAGATGATCGCGGATGCGTCCTCGATGGTCCTTGCTGCTCCGGGCTCTCTAACGCTAACTTCCATACCTTACTCAATCTGTATCCGTCTTCTCGGTTGAAGTTGTTTGGGTTCTTCATTATTTCCAGGGATTCTCTCACTATCCGTGGGTAGTAATGATTGCTTTTGACTAGTATCTTCACGTCATCGGAGTTGATTACAATGTAATCGTAATCGGACTACAAGAGAATATAATTGACCACGCAAGAGTATGTTTAAACTCCACCTATTTCCTATGAAATGGAGATTTCTACGAGCAGAAAGACGGCGCAGCCATGTGATCACCACTCTCACCAGTCATCGCTAATATTTTTATGAAAACCTTTGAAGAACAGGCCATCAGCTCTAGCAACAAGAAACCGAAATGCTGGTACCGTTACGTGGACGACACATTCGTGATATGGCCTCACGGTATGGACAATCTACACGCATTCAAGGAACATATCAACAGACAACATGCCAACATCAACATTTTCTGGATGTATTGGTAAAACGCAACGACAGTGGAAAATTGGGACATGGAGTATACCGCAAGAAGACGCATACGGAACGATATCTACACGCAACCTCACATCATCATCCACAACAGAAAAGATATCTGGTCACTACACTACTACATAGAGCGGAAATGATTAGTGATGCTACCAACAAAACCGAGGAAATTCAACATGTGAAAGATGCACTCCAGAAGAACGGCTACAAACCGCAGGAGATTCGGAGATTAGCTGGAGCCAAAAAGAAACAGAAGGATGACTCAGAACTAAAGCCAGCAGGAAACGCACACCTGCCATATATTGCTGGAGTCACGGACAGGCGAAAGAAAACCCTGGAGAAGAAGAACGTCAACGTCAGGTTCAGCACAGTCAAGAAAATAAAAGAACTGCTTCCATCCAATAAAGACTCGATACCGAGACTACAAGCTAAAGGCATCTACGAACTTCAATGCCAGCGCGGGAAATCGTATATTGGACAAACCGGGCGCAGTATACAGTGTAGAGTGAAAGAGCATCGCAGAGATGTCGAACAGGGAAATACTGGAAAATCTGCAGTAGCTGAACACTACCACACCGGAAGCAGTCACGTAATCGACTACAATGACGTGAAGATTCTAGCCAAAAGCAATCACTACTACCCATGGATAGTGAGAGAATCCCTGGAAAGAATGAAGAACCCAAACAACTTCAACCGAGAAGACGGATACAGATTGAGTAAGGTATGGAAGTTAGCGCTAGAGAGCCCGGAGCAGCAAGGATCATCGAGGACGCACCCGCGATCATCTAACACGAATTGAGGAGAAGCATCGGATACGGATCTGAGAACAATAACGGACACGGTTCAGCGGACTGGAACGGATACGCATCACTGGAGCGGAGCAGGGACTGGGTATATAACGAGGAGTAGAAGACATCAACATCAACAACCACGGCAATACCCGAAAGATACATCTTTATAAATATTTTTATTTAAAGTTTTTCTATTTTTATACACGCTTAAAAAAGGATGTTTTTTTATCCTATTCAATTATTTGAAAAGCTCTTTTTTTGGTATAATTTTGCCTTTTTTGTTCCTTTTTCAATAAATTTAGCGAGTAGGAATATTTTTTCATTTATAAAATGATCCACTGTACTCTTAATTATATTAAAATGGGGTTTTAGCCAAAACTATGAAACTGATCTCCTTTACCCCATCTTAACGAGTAAAGTGGATCGCAGTTTGAAAAAAGAATAGAGAACGTGTTTATCTCGCAAATAAAATTATTTTATATAGATTTTCGTAACAAATATTTTTTTTCCGAATTTTGATACATACTTAACACCATGATATCATCGAAAAAGTTTTGTTTTTGATCCGCTTTATCTCGTTCGACGATACTATGTTTTCAACTAAAAATTTTCTAAGAACGAGTGAATTTATGATGTATTGTACTCGCTACAGGACTGCCAAACAAACCGTTGATATGTATGTATGTATATGTAAAATCCAAGCGGTGCACAGTATGAATACGCAGGCAGAAATTTTAAAGTGTGTTTGTTTAATTACAAATTGTCGAAATAAAAAACGGAAAACCAAAATCGAAGGAGTAAATAAAGAATAAAATGTTTATCTTATTTTCAATTTCGTTTCATAAACCAGTTATTGTCCTGTTGTATCTAGCTATAATGTAAAATATACAGAAACTAAGTCATTCTTTTATGATTCTAGAAATCGATCTTATCTTATCTTTTCGGATAAATGATAACAAGATACGAAAACTTTTACACTCTGCCAGCATTCTACTGATATTAATAATATGAAAATGTCTGCCAATATTAGTTTGTTGATAGCTGTTTTTTTTTTCGATACCAATATTAATTAATGCCGTAAAATGTAAGTACATACTATTTCTACTTTCATTCTCCAATTACTTACCTGTCTATACGCAAAACATTTTATACGATTGAACACGGAATGATTCCGATATTATATTTTCGATTATTTCAGATACGCTTTGTACAACACCTAGATTTCTTACAGAATGTCAACAAATAAATAGGACAAATGATATACAATGTATTGTACTTGAAGATGAACTGAGTTGTATAGAAAGAGTCGATGGAGGAGGTGCAACATTTGCCTCAGTATCAGCAGAGGGAGCCTTTCTTGGCGCCGGAAAGATAAACCTGTTAAAACTTGCAACATTTCAACTAGAAACAGGTGAATTATTCCGTCATTTCAATTTACTAAACAATTTTTGTGCTGATTTCGATGTAACCCTAACAATTATCACACTAACCCGTTTTAGAATCGAATCCATATGATTACCAAACAGCAATAGTAACTAATCAAAATATACCGGATGGTCTATCTGGGCTAAGAAACATAAGTTACTGTCATCCCGGTTTTGATACCACAGATGTGAATCTATTACTACTGATAGAATTCGAAAGACAGGTGCTGTTAGAAAATAGCATTGATATATGCTCAAATGATACCGCACCACTAGTGGAGAAACATATAAGAGCAATACATGATTTCTTTGGACCTTCATGCAGACCTGGTAGATGGGTTCAAGATACTGAATTTGATACCATACTGAGTAAGCCCTCATTATCTAAATAAAAAGCCTGTAATTAATTAATAATATAAATATTTCTTATGAATCACTTTTACGATATCTAAATCCTGTTTACAAAATATACGGCAAATTACCTTCGTAAACGTGATTCTCATGTATCTTTTACTGAGAACGGCTTGTTTGTCTATAGCTCAAACTGATTAATGGATTAGCTATTAGTAAATTAATAATGACTAATATTATTTAATTAATAATAATAAATTTGATCTAGTTATATAACTCAAGTTCCAAAATTGCTTCTTCAAAATAACTTGCTTGCTAATTTTCAGAGCAACGATATCCACGTTTGTCTGCACTATGTAATAGTAGTGCATATCAAACTAACTCTGGAAGAGCATTTACTCAAGCTCTTGATTGTGCTCTGAACACCAACAAACCAGCAGTAGCACTAACAACAGTATCCACAATAACAACTCAAAGACAAAATGATAATTTTGTAGCATTTACGATCTGCAGAAATGGAACTATATCTGACACTAGTATTTCTTCTTGCGAATGGTCAACTATCCCAAATAGAGTAGTAATCGCAAATAAGTGAGTTTACAGGAATAATGCAGTTCTTTTAAGACAGTATTTTATTTTATAGAAATTCTTACGATCAGCTACCTGCCGAGCTTGAAATCTGGTTTTCGAACTCCTTAGTGGCAACTGAACTCTCTGCAACATTAACTGATCTTACACTAACACAGATTGATCTAATTAGAACTGTATTGTTCCCAGACCCAAATGTGGATTATAAGATTAGTGTTCAGCATTTAGAGCTTAGCTTACACGAATATACCAGTGGTAAGTGACATAAATTATACAGCTTGATGATTTTAAAACTATTTATTTTTCTTTTTTTATAAAAGATTTTATTGTTTAAGTTTTAATATTTTGCTACAATTACTCTTAGTGGAGTTTAACAAACAGCTTATACGGAGAAAAATTTATGAAATTCATTTCAATCACGAATTTTACATCTTATTTACTTTTTTTCTTGTTTAACATGCTTGCAATTTTATTAATTAGTTTATGATTCTAATACTATACATTACCATCCTGCAATATATTACAAACTAAGAGGGGAATTTTCAGTTGTTTCATATTCGAATGGTCAAACATTCGCTCGATTCAAGAAATATTCGACGAATACTCAATTACTTGAATGATTCATTTGAACTTTATTTGACTCTTTAGTAATGTATTAATCGAATATTCAAATTATTCCAGCTTCCAGCTTTAGTTGTCATCAGAATACAATTTACAACGGATACGATTGACCACACACTAATAATTAGAAAACACGCCCTATTTAGATGAAAAAAACATTAATTTGGGTTTTTTAAGAACTTCATTAATAACTTTTTAGTCGTTAAATTTAGACAGACACATCTTTACAGTTTCACCTAGGATAAATAAATACAGGATGTTCTATTTATGTTAAACCGGCTATTTATGTTTGAAATGATATAAAATATGAACTGTTTCGCTAAATGCCACGTAGCCAATATCAAGATACTCTACTGGTTACGGGTAAAAAGTACTCTTTGTCAAAATAACTTGCAAATGTGAATCTTTCAAATAAAATAGTATCTACTTCATTACTTGAATAAATATTAAATATGATAATTATCTAAAATAACAGAAAGAAATGTTGGAAACTTTCTAACAAGAAAAGAATAATGCTAACGAATATTTGTTTTCAAAATTTCCAGAGTAGAGCACAGTATTTCTTAATTTAATTTATAAACAAGAATATTACGTATTTGTGGATGCAGACAGTAGATGTATTCTTTCACTGATAAAAATTGATTCTCCCGTACTCAATTCTTCTCATACTATACCAGCGCCAGTGTCCGCAATGTTCCGCTGTTTTCATCTTTTATTTCGCTGTATCAAAAAAAGTCAATCTTGTACCTATTCTTCGATTTTCTAACATATATTTTTAATTAAGCATGTATGATATAATTTACAAATATCCTATTCTTGCTATGTGTACCGGAACTACAAAATTATACAAGTATACTTAATTTTAGCTTTTAGACAAAACTTAACGGTACAACGTTCAAGACAATGTGCAACAGAAATGCGATGGTGTACTATCTCTGATAACGAACAACGTAAATGCGAAGCTTGGAGCAGAGCAGGATTACACAATGGAATTCAGCCAGTTTTAAGTTGCATTCAAGCACAGAGTAGGAGGGAATGTATCAGCTTCATAGATAAAAACGATGCCGACGCTGTAACAATAGGTGCCGATTTTGGCTACTTTGCAAAATTGTGAGTTTTTAAACCAAACTCCTTCAAATAATAATCGAAAATAAACACAACATTTTCAGAGCTGGATTGGAAGCTATAGCTTTCCCCGAAACTGAACAAGAATATTTAATACATACATTGCTCATAGTGCGACCAACCATTACAAGAAGGGAAAGCTTGAGAACAAGAAGAGGTTGCTTTAATAGATATGGAAGTGCTGGTAAGTTATGCAGTTACTAGTTGTTTCAAAAGCAGTGTGTTGAATAAAATTGAACAATGTATATGTATTTCAGCGTGGTTGTCATTTATCAATGCTACCAAAAGTATTATTTTAAACAGTAATAAATGTGAATATGGAGAACTCTTAAATGATGCATTAGGAAGTTCATGCATGCCTGGAGCTGGGTCATTAAACCTGCCCAATCTTTGTTCTTTATGTAAAGCTAATGGAACAGGAGGTATGATAACTTTTCTCTAACAGCACAAATTTTTCGCATTGCACGTAATACACGTAATCTTACCGTAAATGCTATAACGAAGCTTTTAACAAATTGATATAAAAAAAACAATATTTTAGTAACCGAAATGTGTGGGTTATTAAAAATACAAATCAATTAGTTACTATTCATATTATTAAGTAGGTGAAATAAAATACGTGTATTCCGAAGCTTATCATGGTTAGGAAAAATAACAGCTAACATTCACATCCATTAAAACCGTAAAGAAACTAAATATCTGGCGGCAGTTAGTTCTGCGTCACAAAAATAAGTGCCGTTGGCATTGAGTGACATAGCTGTGATTTATTCAAGTGAAAACTAACTTCATCAAAGTCATAATTCCTTAAAAAAGAAGTATTTTAAGCATACCACACAAGTCCTTCGCAGCTACAGCTTAGATCATCTTCGTTTAACTTTTGTAACAGTTGAATTCTCCATGAGTGATTCACTTAATTCAGTCTATTCATATACGCTAGTTCAGCGTTTCTCAAACTTTTTTGACCACGGACCCTTTTTTATTTTAAATTTTTGTTGTGGGCCCCCAGCCACTCGCTACATTAGTAAAGCCTGTTTTTTTTTATGGAAAAATTTGCTATGGACAAAAATAATTTTTTCTTTAGTCAAAATAAATTTTTGAATTTTTATTTGAATGCATCCGTTATTAACAACTCAAAAAACATTATTAAAGGGTAAACTGAATAAATATACATTATTTATTACTGCTTGCAGCGAATGCCCTTAATGAGATGGACGGTACTGCTTTTTACTTCTACACAGCGCCATTATGTTGGGCTTGATTAAAGAAAGCTGCAGTCTTATGTCCGATTCGGCGTCAAGCCGATTACGATATTTTGTTTTTGTTGCAACATAATATGTCGAAAATCCAGACTCGCACAAATATGTTGTCACAAATGGCAGTAGGACCGAAATTGCTTGGTGGACCAATTCTGGGTGTTCATATTCAATACTGCACCAAAAAGCCACTAATGGCTCTTTTGTGAATTTTGTTTTCAAGGTGGACTCAGATGTTAAATCAATCAATGATTCATACTGAGTTGCAAAGAGAGTTGGCTGTTCGGTAACTTCAAAGGGATTTCGAACCCACTCATATTATTGTTTCAATTTATTTTGTTGGTCCTCTAGGAAGTACTCTCTTACCGAATGAAGCACGTCATTTAAATGTTGTAAAATTTCATTAAAAAGTTCATCAGGTATGTTCTTTTCTAAGTCTTCTTCCCAAAACTGTTTTAAAATTGGAAATGAATCATTGTCGTGTTTCTTAATCGACTCTGCCCAAAACTTGAGCTTCTTTTTAAAAGCAGCCACTTTTTCATTTGCAGCAAAAACTATAATATTTTTTCTGTGGATGGCAAGGCTTACTTCATTTATTTTGGAAAACATATCAGCTAAATATGCTAGCCTAAATAACCACTCTTTATCTTCAATTTTTTTTTTTGCAAATCTCCCACCATGCTTTGATTGTTAAAAAACATAGCAACTTCTTGCCTTAATTTAAATAAACGACTTAAGGCCTTGCCTCGAGACAGCCACCTTACTTCAGTGTGGTCGGGCTTTGATGAAATTAATTATTTTGACTGCTTCATCAATGATAGTTTTTAAGAAAAGGACATCTTTTTACTGCCAATGCTTATCTGTGTAAAATACAATGACTACATTTTTTGGCAACTTCTTTGACTCGTGCAACGGCACCTGCAGTTTTCCCCACCATAGCTTTGGCACCATCTGTAAAAATGTCAACGCAGTGTTCCAATGGTATGTCGTTTGATGTAACGAAGGTATTTAGCATTTTAAATATTTCAACCCCAGTTGTGTTACTTGGAAGTGGCTTGCACATAAGAAGGTTTTCCTCAAAGGATGTCTGGTACTGGTACCGTACAAACAAGTAATACAGCTAGTCCAGGAACGTCCGTGGATTCGTTCATTTGAAGAGCAAATTTGGTGTTTCTCAGACTGGTTATCAGTTTAGTTTTTACGTTATCTGCCATATCTTTAACCCGGCGACATACAGTATTATTTGAGAGTGGCACTGTGGATAACATTTTGTGGTTTCAACTATACATGGCTTAATAAGTGTTTCTCCAATTGTATAAGCCTCCCCCGCCTGTACCATGAGATAACTTACAATGCATGAGGCTTTAGTCGCCTTTTCGTTAATTGTATAAATAAACCAATTTATGGATTTTTGTTCGTTTAACAATTCGTCACGTTTTCTTTCAAAAAAAAATATTCTTACCTTTGTGCTCAGAGTGAGTTTCCATGTGTCTGCGTAATTTAACTGGGGCCATAGAACTATTTGGAAGAATGTTGCAACATATTACACACTGGGGACAGTTATCACGTTCTATGAAGCCAAGAGATAAGTAATTGTCTTCATATTTACGTTTTTTTACATTTGTCTTCTTACTGATACTGGCAATCGTAATATTTGTTTGGGAACTCTCAGAACCACATTCTTCAGAAGCTTGACTGCTGGTACTAGAATAGAAAAAAAAGGTAACTACAGCGTACAAAGCCAATTCCGCATTTCACTCAAATAAAAAACGCTGCCTATGGCTTTATTACTTCCACATCAATTACAGGGTGTACGAAAGGTCGCCCCTCATAACTTTTTTTAATATCTAAAATAATAAAAAAGTTGGCGGATGACCTTTTCAAAAGACACCCTGTACAGACACCTACATATATCTTCAATGAATAAGCTTTAAAATTAAAATCTCTGTACCCGAAACATTTAACACACCTTTCACAGGTCCAACTTTAGTTAATTTGGCAATCAATTTATTTAGTGTAAATCTTTTAGTAGGAGGTTTATCATATTGGCCTTGGTTAAACAATTCACATACTTCCACATACATTTCTAGCGTATCCCAGTCAGATAAACATCACTCGGCAACTTAATTATAGTTTTAAATGAATTTCTCCATATTTCTAATTGAAATAATTTATTGGTGTTGCTAGATTCACTTTCAGGAGATTTGTTTCAGTTAAAAACAAAACAATATATCAGCATCCAAGGAAAGGTTAATTTATTTACTTTACAACTTTACATCGATATATATGTATATATTTTAGAAATAGTCAAAAACTAAAATTTTGCACACATTTCCGTTTCCTTATTCTTTACGTAATATCTAACAAACTCAACTTACAATCGTTAACCCACAACATGATGGTCACAAATTAGAATAATAACATGTTATGAAACTTTCAGAACATACATGTGCTACTAATTCAACAAACCTATATGCTGGCAATCAAGGTGCTTTAGATTGTTTAAGGGACGTCGGGGATTTTGCAGTGATAACCAAAACTGGTAAGAATAAAACAACAGAGCATTACTATACACTTCATACATATTATCTATATTTCATTTCAGATGGTCTAGTATTACCCGAAAATGTGACAGTTATGTGTAGAAACGGCACTCTGGCACACAATATGGGATTGGATGTGGACAATAACTGTTATTTAACAATTATTACAACAGATGAAATTGTTACTAGACGCAATGATCCAAAAAATCTTGATATACAACTTATGCTAAGAGAATCTGATAGAAGATTTGCTACTGATCCAAGATCTCCATTCAAACTCTTTGGCACATTTGATAGCATACCAAATTTGCTCTTTAGGGTTAGTAACCAAAAGCATTATAATGATAATATAACATATAATAGATATTGTTAGATTTTCTCAAATTCTTTTCTTATAGGATTCAACTCCCGGTCTGGATTTGCCAAATTCGCAAAATGTGTGGATTAGAAACTATCAAGCTTTATTCCGACATATCGATAGTTGCAAAGCTGGTAGCTCTACAATACAGATGCCTTCCTTAATAATACTAACAATAATATCGCTTGTATTGACATGGTACATCAAATGAATATCTTAAGTGTACCTACTTTAACTTTACTTTTTTATTTATTATTCTTTGTTATCGTATAGCTAATAGTTTTAACATTAAAAAACATTTTAAATGCTTTTGGATCAAAAGATTATTTATTTACAGGAAATTTTATACAAAAAGAAATACAAATACTTAAAATGTAATCACATTTGTATAAAAATTTGGTAATAAGTTAATGCCACCTGTTGAAGTTGCTAACCTAGCGGGAGCAGCAGGTAAAACAGCAGGGGCATTTTCTTGTCCGTAACTCTGGAGGTTCGGATTACTAACCTCGATAGATTCTGAGTCGTCATTTTCTCTGATTAATTTTGCACTTTGTGGACGTCTACGATCACCTTGCTGTTCGGATGATTGTAAATTAGCTTTTGTTTGATCGTTTTGTAAATTTTGCGCAAATCTGCTACTTCCTCTCTGGATGAATCCAAATCCTGTTGGAGTTGCACCTAAAACTGCGTTATTTTTTTGATTGTCTTCGAATTGGGGGGCTTGACGACTTTCTTGCGGTGCTGCTGCCAGATTCGCAGAACGACTTTGCATTACTGTATTTCTAATAAAAAATTGCGAGGCTAATAATGCCGCATCCGGTACTTGCTGTCGTTGATTTTCAGCCGTGGTAGCAGGTTTATCGGATTGAATTTTCTCTGGAGCGGGTGCCACGCCTTCACGAGAATCTACAGGGGACGCCTTTGCCATAGGTATGGTCGAATATGCAGGTGTAAACGAATATGATGGTAAAGCAGCAGTTAAAGCCTGAGGGACAGCGGCTGTAACAGGAGCCGCGCTCAGAATAGGAGCAACAGGTGAATATGCACTAATGGCCTGAGGTACGCTAGCTACAATCGATGCAGCTCTAACAACTGGTGCTACTGGCACTGCAGGAATCCTAATATCGTGGTTGACTACATGTGCATCATAAGATGATGCATAGTTGGCTAAAAAGGGTAATCCTACTGCAACTTGCGGTTCTTGGTTGGAAAGTACCACCAGACAAGCTACTACAGTCTAAAAAAGACAATGATTAATAAAATATAATTATTAGTAACTAAATTAAAATACATACTATATAAGTGAACATTGTGCTTGAGATGCTTATTGTAAAACGTATTCTCAGATAATGTGCTTGAACTCGTGATAAACGCATCTTTTATACTTGTGCATTGCTAATTGAAAATTCATCGGCAATACATTGGCCCAGGTCAAAAATCACTGATTCTTAGATAATGACGAATTGCGACAATATATAAAAACCTATATAAGATGTTTACGTATGTAGAAGAGTAGGCAATGAATGAACGTGACTCGACTTCAATGACCAAATGTCATCGAATCCAATCCGATTTCACTACACAACTTAGAGACGAGCGCGAATCTAACGAATTATCCAAATATCTGATGGGGTTACCACCTTTCTTTAAAATTCTTTCCGCATTCACGAAACCGAAATTATATAATTATTAACAGACAGAGAATGTTATGTTTTAGATTTAAGAAAGTGTATCGAAATAGTTTTAAATTAGATTTAAAATTCATCAATGCACCTTGATGAAGACAGATTTCTTGGCTACGAAATTCAGAAGACAATGTATTAATTACGACATGAAGGTCAGGTCAAGTTGTGTCAATAGTTTCATTGTTCGATACTAAGATATACCAGTAGAACATTGCTACAGCTTCTACTACTATTGCATATACATACATATGCATGTATGTCTGTATACTACGTGCTTGAAAAAATAACCTCTTTAATAGATCACAATCTAAGCTTTAGTTAGTGAAAAAAACATGTACTCGTAATTACTAAATTAACTTTTATGGGGTAATAATAATGAATACAATATTTATACTCTCATTACTCAATATATTGTTACTTGACATAATCTACACATCCTCATCTATACTACATCTACTTCTAAAACAAGTTTAATTATTCCATAATAACACACATTATCTTTCGCAGAATATTGTTATATTTGAAATTTTCAATCATTATTATAATTAAATTATCCAAGTCCATTAATGCAGTTTGATATTTTTCACGATGGTCTAATGAATAATTCCGACATTTATAGACCAACATTTTATTTATGAACCTAATTAGTAACATTTAATCTTCCGGATATAAAACCGTGGTGAATTGAAGAAATATGAGATCTGACGTGGAAAATATATACATATATTGTTCCAAAACTACCGTAAAATTTTAAATAATCTATATACAGGGTCTTCAAACTTAAGTCGGCACTATTGCTAACTTTGTTATTATTGGAGCTACAAAGTTGGTTAAATAGGCAAATTAGTGTAGTTTTTCAAGCAAATTACAATGGCATTAAAAAAAATAATTGACGTACTGGGTCACGTGATATTGTGAAAAATGTAATTTTTTTTAAATGGGACACCCAGTATACAGTTCTCACGGTCGACAGAAAATTTAATTCTGAACAAAAACTTTCCTATGAACTTTTATCCTAAAGTCAATAATAACAGAGTTATTGATGATTTTTCAAATTTGCCAAGGTGGCTGTTATTTCATAAACAAAATTCGATTGTTTTGCAAATGTCATCAACATTGAAATATTGCATTAAACCTCTGTCAGTAAGCAATTAACATTTTGTGTTTATTGATGAAAAAATGCCTTTCACGCATTTAGAAAAATGTGATATGATGGAATGTTACATCGTTTGTAATAAAAATTCCCTGCAAGCTCGTGAACGTTACGGTGTTTTATTTCCTACGCGCAACTTGCCAGATCGAAGGTATTTTTTACTTTTGCACCGTAAGTTTCGATCAAATGAAAATGTATTCAAGAAAACTAGAACCAAAAAACAATTTATAATAAGTGACGCAACTGAAATTAACGTCTTGGCTTTCTTTGAAGCTAATCCTAATAATGCAATTAATGATTTAAAGGAAGAAAGTGGACTATCTTTGGGAACTATTCACAATATTCTAAAGAAACATAAGTTTGTGCCGTTCAGATACAGACCTATTCAGACGCTGGTACCGGGAGATCAAGAAAGACGGACTCAGTTTTGTCAGTGGTACATTAATCAAGTTAGACTTAACCATAATTTTTGGCGTTTGGTTCTTTGGAGTGACGAATCAAATTTCTCCAACAGGGGTATGTATAACACGA
This sequence comes from Holotrichia oblita, assembly GCA_023690525.1. Lineage (NCBI taxonomy): Eukaryota > Metazoa > Arthropoda > Insecta > Coleoptera > Scarabaeidae > Holotrichia > Holotrichia oblita. Next base: position 64,055,304 of record CM043020.1, read on the forward strand.
AGAACAGCCACTATTGGAGTCTATCACTAGTTTGCCTATTTAACCAACTTTGTAGCTCAATAATAACAAAGTTAGCAATAGTGCCGACTTAAGTTTGAAAACCCTGTATACCTACATATTATATAAAAGAGAGTGACGTTATTAGTTACTACGATTATAACTCAAGAACGCCTGGATCGATTTCGATTATTCGCACCAATTCGGACTGGTATCCGGCCAAACAAGGAGAATACCCAAAAAATTCTCGAAACATCCCCGAAAAAAAAATTATCAAGAAAGTTCATTTTCCATACATTTTATATGGAGTGGTTTTACGACGCCATTTTCATGATAGATGACGTTTATGTTTACGTTACGTGTACCATTTTGGTACGAGACGAGCGGGACACGGGGGTGGTACCCGTAACAATAAAACATTAAATCAATACTTTTCTAGGCAGGACGAAGTCTGCCGGGTCAGCTAGTTAAAATATATTACCAAAAATTGGGAAAGGTGGCGGATGACGAACATACATAGATTTATAAGTATTGCTAAGGACTGCGCCAAAACAAATGTATCATCTCAGATCAAGAAACTTATGAGATCTTGTATTAAAACATATTTCGATTAACGGACCTTTTTCCTTTTCTTTTCTAAATATTTTAAAATCAAATAATTATAACTATTACTGTTTTATAATACTTCAAACTTCTCAGACACTCGAAACATATTTATCATTTTTATAAAAAAATGATTTTTACCCCAAATAAACTTTTTTAAACGACGCCACTCTATTTTTGTGCATAAACCAGAAACAATGTAATTGTCTACTAGTTAAAATAATGCAAAAATGTTGAATCCGATTAGCTTTGATATATTTTGTACAATTTTCTTGTGCGACCCTATGGAACTATTACTTATTTGAAACCAAATCGAGATATTAAAAATTAGCAAAAAAATATCTATTACACGTAACTGTATATTATGTTTATAGATTTTTGTCAATTAATTTCAGATATAAAACCAAAAAAGCATGTAACTTAGACGTTAGTGTATTAAATAAAATCTACTCAAATATACTTTTCTCTATTTCTTAATGCTTGTTCTGTCAAATCTCATTCATGTTTTTAAAAGCGAAAAAGTATCGTCAAATCCAAGGGGTCAAGATAGTGATAATAACTTTATTATGTTGTTTCCTTTTTTGTTATCTTGCTGCATTGTTTATTTCAATCATACCGTTGTAAGTTTCACTAACATCTTAAGCTTTCAATTTATTATTTTATAGTATAAGCTTGCACGCCCTGCTCGTTTAAAAAATCACAAAATTTACGTATTAAAATTTCTTTACCGCCCTGTAGTGGTGATGGATAAAATAATATAAAACAATTTAAATCACTAAGCATAAGCCAAGGAAAGTTCTTTCTAATAAGACCAAATTTAATACTTTTTTAATCTGTACTCAAAAATATATATTTAATACTTTCAATAAAAAACAAAGTTTCCGAGAAAATTTGAACAGCGCCCTGTAGCATACAAGTAACTTGTTAGATTGGTTCGAATTTTCGGAGTTATAACCATTTCTTCAAAACAAGGTTCCCCCGCTCTCCCTCCCTTATTTGACAAAATACAAAAAAATTGTCCGGTATAAAATATGCGGAATTTTTAGAAAATTTCGATTTTCATATTTGTGATAGATCTTAAGTTGGTAAATTTTGTATAGGATACGAATTTAATTTTTTTGTGTTCAATTGCGCCATCTAACGATCATCTTACACTTCTCTAAATAATTTTCAGATGTTTGTCGAAGCCACCTTAGTCAGTGATATTTTTTTCCCGAAGGTGTACTATAAACCGTTTCTGAGATATCGCCGAGTGCCATTCTTAGTATACTACACGGTACATTTGGTCAATCGTCATCGCAATAATGCACCAGGCAAATTAAAATGTATCAAGAAACCTCAATATACCTCAAAAACGAAATATACAGAAATTCGTGGTAAAGCCTCGATGACAAAAGACAATCTCATTATTAAATTTGTGTTTCCTTACTGAAATATGGTTCAGGATTAGATTCTTGGTGGCGATGCTCCGGTTAAGCTACTGTCTGTTGTAAAATATTTAACAGGGCAACATTGCTTATGGCGAGGTAATACCTACTGGCTAGATACTATACTGTGGTAATACTGTAATGAAAACATATTATACCTACTAAAATACACAGTAAGAGCTACAGCGATAATCTAACAATAAGCAATACATCGTAAAAAGTTACTGCGACTACATCCAGCACACATCAAAAAAACAAAAGTTTTTTCTACTTATAATAATCGTCTCATTCAAATCATTTATAGTGTTATTTTTTATGTAACAGATTAATGTCGCGCTAATTTCTATTAAAATATATTTGAATTTGGCGGGTATGATAATCACTGTAGATACCTTTTTAACAATCTTCTCCAGGCTCGGTTTCATGCTACTCGGTTTGGTCCACGTTTGGTCTATAAATAAATAATACTACCAGTGTATAGATGGCGCTACCGCTAACTTGTTTTTTTTTGTGTTGACGTCGGTCGGTATAATTTTATTGTTGTCAATCTTCAAATGATTTGAAATTTGAGAGAAATAATTTCTGCAGCGCAAATATGAAACGTCGCTACGAAGGAAGAATTCGTCCTGCTGGCGAATCAAGTGATGAAGATGAATTGTTAGATTATATGGTAAAATGCAGTTCAAAATGTGTATCAGTTACGTTTATTTAATTTTCAGTCAGAAAATAGTCCGAAACCCGAAATAAAGTCCTACACTCGAACTATTGATAAAGTAGAAGCAGAAAATGAAAGAATTTTTCAGCTCTTTTTAAGGGGAAACTCGGCTGAGGTAGCTGCTTTAATAGATGAAGGTACAACTTTACCTATAGTTCCTACTGCAAAACTTGTTTCAAAAAGTTTGTCTTAGGTTTTGATGTTAACAAACGTTTAAAGGATAATTGGACTCCTTTGTTACTTGCAGCATCTGTTGGTGCTCCAGAAATTACAGCTCTATTGATTGAAAATGGTGCAGATGTTAATATTCATCGAGGTATCTAAATATTGTTCATTCATTCTTAACATGTAATATCATTCTTATAGACTATTACACGCCGTTAATGGCAGCAGCTTCATGCCCAAAAACTACATCCGGATATGAAAATTCTCTTCTGGTTGTTTGTCAACTATTAAAAAATAAGGTGGATGCTAATGCAAAAACACGGAAAAGAGAAACTGCATTAATGTTTGCTGCTATGACTGGAAATTGTAGCATCATAAAAGAACTTTTACCTTACTGTGATAAATATGCTGAAGATAATCAAGGCTGGACTGTTAGTTATTGAACATATTTGTTATTCACATGGTAACATATCCGTCTTACTTTAGGCATTGTTTTGGGCTGTTAATGGAAACAGCATGGATGCAGTAAAGTTATTATTGGAAGAGGAACTCCCATATGATAAATTCGATGTTCGTGGTAATCTACCTATTTATTATGCCAAAGAAAATGGATTTGCTGATATTATTGACACTTTACCAAATTTAACAGAAGAGGAAAATACTATTACATGCAATGAGTTTGGTTATCAAGACTTTTTCGATCATGGAAGGTAAATATATTTGTTAAAGGTTTAATTGTCTATCATATTAGATAAGTGGATATCACAATATGTATTAAACTTCAGCGACTCATATAAGTAGTATTTCTAAAGAAATTAATAATCACTCAATTATAAAAACTTCTATTGAAACCAATTTTCTAACTTAAATATATCAGAATAGGGATATTGTTTAGATGAAATGTATCAAATTATTTCTAGACAGCTTGAAACTTACAAATACACATCAAAAATCTTAATATTTACGAATTTAACACCATTTTAATTATCAATAACTACATACATTCCTTAAGGGGGAGCTAATGTACAACATAAAGATTGTGAGGTAAATTAGACAAATTGACTAAATGAAAAGTCAATCTGGCTGCAATCACCGTAAAATCAATTCATTCCATTTCTTCCATTATCTAGTCTTTGCTGCTAACAATTACCTTCACTTTTTCAACTTTTTAATTCTAAAAATATTTGTAAAGATCTAAAGTAACTCTAACTCCAGGTCGTGTTTTCTCCAAGATGTGGTTACAATTCTCTATGGCATGAAGAACGAAAGGTATGTCCAACACTTTCTAAATAACGAAGTGAATTTATTCAATTTTCTTACGTTAACCGAAGATGGTCTTAAAAATATAGGCGTTAAAATGCCATACGAACGATATCAAATACTTAGTGGTTTATATAGACTTCATAAGCATCCTTTCAAAACGAAAGCTTTGCCAATTGTTGGAAAATCCGAATCATATAGGTAGGTCTAATTCAAGACAAAACCTACTTTAGCTTGCAATGTTAATGTATGCTTTACTCCTAGTACTTTAAATGTTGCCAATAGTCTACTATCCGCGACACGACAATTTATTGTAATGCAAGGAAGTTTAAGATACATCCAGATGAATCTGCAGAATCCAAATGAATTAAAAGGATTCACCAAAGAAATACAGAAAATGAAGGAATCTCTTATTAAAATAAGACTAGTTGTTGACAAAATTAGTACCAAAGCTGCCAAGTAAGTATCGTATTGTTTCTAGATAACATAAATTATTTATTTTAATTTATAGTGGGATCGTGAAACAGCTCCAGCTGATCTGATTACTAAAGAATCATGTAGAAAACTAAAATCGTCCAAGTTTAAATATTGTTTTACTATAAGTGTTTTATCCGTTTCCGTATATGCGATGTGCAAAAAAATTTAAATTCTTTCATACATTACCATAATTTTATAATAAAATTTTTCTTTTCCAGAACATATTTTATTTTCTTTTAATAACACCCATTTTCTTTCCACAATAAGTCCACATACAGGGTGCAAAAAAATTAGACCGACAAACTTTGATGGAAAATAGATGTTAAAACAGTTTTTATTAATATTATTTTTCTCTACGACGTTTTTTGTTTTAATACTAGGCGATAAAATAAGGGTGTGTAAACTTATTCCGACAACTTTTGAATAGAAAGAGAGGACTTGTGAATAAATAGACTAATGTTCTTATGTGATATTTCTCTCTGCGACGATTCTTTTGATCTTACAATCATATTCAACTTCTTAACAGAAGTCTAATGTTTTTGAAGACTATCCACGACGAGAACAATCTCCGTGCTACATCTATTAGATCTTATCAGAAAAAATTCACTGTTAATGTATGGGCAGGTATCATCAATAATTGTCTCATAGGGCCATACATTTTACCTTTACGATTGAATAGCAATGTTTATCGTATTTTTCTTGAAGAAGTTTTGCCAGAACTTCTGGAAAATGTGTCACTGACTACAAGAAGACAAATGTAGTTCCAACACAATAGGGCACCAATTTCACAGCCACCGTGCGTCATTACTCGAAACATTTAATGAACGCTGGATAAGCACAGGTGGTCCTATCACATGGCCTCTTCGCTCGCCAGATTTATCGTTGTTAGATTTTTTCTTGTGGGGGCACATGAAAACTCTTATTTTATGAGACTCCCATTCACGCGGAAGAAGAATCAGTAGCTCGGATAGTTGCTGCAGCTGATCACCTTCAAAATATTCGTGAAGTATTCGAACGAGTGCGACAATCAATACTTCCGCAATGTTTTTGTGTCGAACTTAATGGAGGACAATTTGAACATTTATTGTAAACAACAGTGCATTATTGTCATGTAACTATTCCGTATTTTGTATTTAGGATTACACTAATTAAATCATTTTTCCAGTTACATAGTTTGTTTTTCGTTTTGAAGTCACCAATCTACTCTTTTAGCATGTAGTATTAAAACAAAACGTCGTTGAGTAAAATAATGTTAATAAACACTGTTTGTTTTAACGTCATCTATTTTCCTTCAAAGTTTGTTGGTCTAATTTTTTACGCCCTGTATATTTTAGTAACTTGTATATTTTAACTAATAAACCTAACAGGATACTGATGTAATTTTCTTTGATATCTCCATTCCAATTCATAATTTAATAAACTTTTGGTGGTAAAAATTTATAACATTCACGTGTTTTGTAATTAGTATGAAATTATTTCGCAATCTTTCGTTATTTTAAAACCTTAAATAAAGCATTTTCCATATTATTGCTTTTTTATTGGCTGAATAATCACAATTATTATTATACGAATAACTGGTATGAAATAATTTTTCCCACCCGAATATTCTTTTGGGGATAGGAATAAGAAAATAATCTTATCAGAAAATTAATACATAATATTTTCTATAAGATGCTTGACATATGCTGTCCTTTAAACAATTAAACTGCCGAATATTTTTTTAACAGAACTAAAGCACAAATTAATGGTTTTTTAAGATAATTTCAGTTTCTTACAATATTCATAGATTACTAACATTACAATATTGTATGAAAGAACATCGAAAATACAAATAATCTACTAAAATCAGGATTTGGTAGCCGTGAAAGATGAAAGAAAGTTTCTTTAAAAGTGGCAAGAATACCGATATAAAACAGTTTCCTTAAAATTAAGAATGAAATCCGCAAGCAATATAAAAACAACATTCTTGAATTTCGGGTACCTATTTCCCGAAATATGTAGGTATATGTCTACCTGTTTAATGCCGTGATTACAAGTCAGTTAGATTCAAGTGACTTGAAACCGAATTGAATATCTAAACCCCTAGCTTTCAAATCACTTGAATTCAACTGACTTTATTAATTCACTTGAATAGTGTAAACGCGGCATAATACTACATTTATCCATATTTAATGCTTGTTAATTTAAATAGTGATATTAAATTTGGTCAAAAGTAAGTGCTTGAGGATGTGATAAATTTTCAAATCGCAAAATAATTAACCTTCTAGCGATAAATGGTACTGAACTATACAATTTATATAAATGGAACGTGATAAAAACTTGGTTAGTCTTATATCAATATGTTGCATCACAGATTAATATACGTTGATTACTCACAAATATATCTTTTATTTTTATAAATATCACTTTGTATTATCTTCAATATGACTCAATTTATTTTATATAATATATATAAACTTACGAGAGTCAGAACTGAATATATTCATTATCTTATTGTATAGTTGGATAAATGATGCATTGTCAAACTGACCATCATATTTCGCGAACAATCAAAACGGATATGCTGCTCTGTACTTAGGGCATAATATAGGAAATTCTATTAAAGAATAAGACGACGACGAAGGTCTTCCATCTCCTTTCTAGGGTTGGACTTTAGCCCTTAAACCCTTTAGTCCTCCTAATAGTACGGGACCATCCCCCGTTGGTTGTTACTAGTGATTATACATATTATGTCGTCAATAGAAAAAACAGAAATTTGAGACTAAAAAAGGAAACGTAGGGAGTTAAAAGTGGTTAAAACAAACAAGAAGTATAAATAAAACATGCTCAATATTGTATAGATAAAAATGTATATGGGACTTCACACAAACAGAGAGCGGACTAGAATAAATCAGTCTAAAGAGTTCCAGCCAATGTGTTGGCTTAGGTCATTTCGGTGGTAGTTGAAATCTGAGCAACCCTCACTTGAGGAGAGGGTCTGTCGGGGTTAAAGAATAAGATCACTGTTACCATATATATATTTGAAAGCTTCATCGTTACATTTATTTTAAAAAGTGATATGTAGAACTTCGATAAACTTGGTATAGGACAATTGTTTAATTTCTGGGAATAAACCACGTAATATTGATAAGGTGACAAAAAAGAAACTAAGGAATCAATCTGTCAAATCAAAATAAAATCCAAACCTGTCTTCAACTTTACTAGATAATTATTATATTAAACCTAGTGAGGATTAAGAGAAGTTTGTATTCCACTTTTCAATATTCAGTATCTTTTGTAACATGGATTATTTACCTCTAGTTAAAATAAAATTGGGTAAAAGAAACAAGTGAAAAATAAAATATAACACAATACAGTAGATATCCGAAAAAAAAAATCAGTTAGTGGTAACTTTGAAATAAGGAAATTTTTGCTTAATATAATTTTTGTTTTTTCTTTTATTATTCTTGGTGAGTGCAACTGAGACGACATTTTATGCTGTATTGCTTGTCAACATACCGTATAATTGTGTGTAATTTTAGTTTGTGTCAAGTGTTTACTAGATTTGTTACCTGCACTCTTTTCTAGTAAGTAATCTAGCGCTCTTAATTGTGTTGCAACAGCGAATACTAACTAGAGACTGCTACAAATTGTCTCAGGCCTAGTTTTATCTCTGAAATTAGCATTCAATATCACACAATTTAAAATATTTAATATCATGAATGTATCGAACCGGATGTGTTCAACGATATAACTGCAGAATATTATTTTTAAAACATAATTTTATCGATTGCTATGCAAAGTAAAATAAAAATTATATAATTATTACTTGCAATGACTATTTTTGGCCCAATCTAACTACGCATATACACTCCGCGACACTTTATTGAACGCAATACCTATAACTTTGTTAAAAGAACACTTTTTTACTTTTGTATTTTGTGCCTTTTTAAATTGCTATTTTAGGCTAGTTTTACAAGAGCAAAAAATTTTGAAATTTACATTAACTAATAAATTTTACTTGGAAACCTAATACGACACTTGATTAAACGCAGCCAAATAAAACAACAAAATCTCTGGAAAAAAATATTTAATAGTGAGTGTGACCACCATTCTTATTTACGACTTAAATCATTCCATTGGGTAAAGAATTGTATAAATTTTGGATGTATTGTAAGAGCAATTCAGTCCAAGCTTCTCGAATTGCTTGTTTTAATTGTTCCTTGTTTAGAAACTGTCTACCATCAGTGTAAATCCGTCGGGACAGCCATCCCCACACATTTTCTATTATGTTTAGATCGGGCGAGAGAGCTGGCCATAGCAAGTAATTCCGTTGTTCTGGAACCATTTTTGGACAACTCGAGCACTGTGTGCAGGCACGTTATCCTGCTGCAAAATCAAATCTTGTGTGCCCAATTTATTTTGGATGACTTCTTTTTCATTCTCCATGAGTTGCAGGTACTTTTAAGCAATTAGGGCTCCCTCTACGAAAACTACATCGCCGGCTCCGGCATTAGAAATTGCACCCCATACCATTACTTCTCCACCACTTTGCGGCTTACGTGATATTATTCTGGGCTCTTTTCTCAAATCACGCCAGTAATAGCGGAAATGCAGATGTTCCTGCAGCATCCCTAATTTGCCTTGCCGTAGCTGCAGAATTCGATGCAATTCTTAGGATGTTCCGTTTTTCACGTTCGGTAGTCGCCGTAGCAATTCGCCCTCTTCGTTTTTTGCCACAATTTTCCTTGTCTTGAAGATAATTGCGAATTACATGATCACTCCGTCTTACATTTCTCGTATTGAAAGGTTTTCGTTTTTTAAAACGTCAATTTGTCCTCTTTCCACGTCAGTGAGCGTTTTTTCCACCTCCCATGTCTCTAAACAAACTAGCCAAACACAATTTTTTCTTAAAAACTACTTTTAACAATCACTCCTAACTAAAACTGTCGCGCAACAACCTTTTCTTATCGCTTACACAAGAATAACTGAGACGCGTTCAATTAAGTGTCGTACCAGGTTTCCAAGTAAAATTTATTAATGTAAATTTCAAAATTTTTTGCTCTTCTAAAACTAGCCTAAAATAGCAATTTAAAAACACAACATACAAAAGTTAAAAAGTGTTCTTTTAACAAAGTTATAGGTATTGCGTTCAATCAAGTGTCGCGGAGCGTATAGCCAGACAAAAGTACGCTTGGAATGAAACAAATATAAAACAAAAATGTAAGAAGTGATCTTTCTTACATTTTTGTTAGTAAATAATTTAAACAAAAATAGTAACAAAGTATGTAACTAAATCTATTCATCATAATTTAGAAATAACTAGCATTTTCGTAATTTCCTGTGTGGCGATTAATTTACTATTTTGCTACAAAAAAATTATAACGATATACATAATTTCATTAACACAAACTGTATGCTAATTTGTTAGAACTTTGAAATCATATAGGAAATATAAAATGAATTCAATATGAAACTTCATACACTACACAACGTCAAAGTCTTATAATAAAGATACCAAATAGTGTTGAAAATATCTTTATTGTTTATAAATAAATTACAAAAATGTATAATTTATATTATGTAATGCTATTGTGTAATAATTAAAACATTAATAATACGTATAACGTAAACAGAAAAAAACGAAATCAAAACATCATCAGCTATAATAGTCAAACCCAAAAAATGAAAATCTGCTGTGTTAACACGAAATATCTAAAGTGATACGAAATTATATTGAAATGTACATTCAAAATTTAAACACCGATCGAACAGTGAGAGAAAAAATAAAAGTAATGCTATCACATTGAAATTTAGATTTCCTAACAGCGGATTTTCCAATAAAAGCATTTTTGTTTTTTTTTATGGAAAAGACGCAAGTGGATGAGTACATGCGTAATACAGAAACAAAAAAAACTACGAACTTATACAAGCATATACATATATATAATATTATATGGAAAAAGAAATAGATGCCACATTTAGTAGATTTCTTTCTTATTGATCATTAATTGTCATAGCGACAACATTAGTGTTGGATTGGAATCATTGTTTCACCGCTTGTAATCGCCGGTAAGGGCGCTTCTACTGTTAGAACACCATCTTTACTTAGAGAACTCTTAATATGTTCTGGATTTGTTCCTTTGGGCAATAAGAATTCTCTGTTATACTCTCTGTAAACTGACTTTGATTCGGTCTTCTCTTCGTGTTTAGCGTGAACCTAGAAAAAGATAAGTACCAATGTTAAAATTGGACAAAATAATTTCTGTAAAAAAATGTGTTTTAAAATAGTTAGATCGTAAAATTACCAATAATTTATTATCAACAGTCTTGACAACGATCTCCTCCGGTGAATATTGGCTAACGTCGAATCTAAGTTTCAAACACTTGTTATTACCGTCATCTTGAACTAGGGGTGAATTGAGATCATCTAGCCACGTTTTAACGTCGCCACTAGGACGAGCGCAAATATCTCCGGCACCATGTTGTTGCGTTGAGGATTGTGTCGTCGTACTACAGTAAAAAAATAATTTATTAAAATATTTATTAATTAACCTTCTTTTTATGGGAAAGACGACTGATAATGAGCTAGTTTTATGTTTTGAACATTGTGCCAACAAATTCCAAAGTTACTATCGAAAATAAATCTGGAATTTATCCAAAATTTAGGAGTGAAATTGGATGTATTCAGAAACGGTGATTTGAACATAAAGTCAATCATTTACACACTAAATGAATACTGTGCACATATTACTGAAATCAACAATATAAAATAGACGATGATGTAATGAATGGTGTATAATTTGCAAATAGACAATAACGAGTTAGTACTGTAAATAAAATACCATAGTTACGAACCTGGATTTTGTTGTATTGCCTCCAGAAACCGTTTCGCATTCGTAAGACATGCAATGTTAAAAAAGCAGTTAGATTAGCCTGTATAATGAATTAACCGCCAACTGGACTGTAAATTTTGATAGAAATCGATTTTTGATTGGTTGTTAAACTATATTCTTTTATTTTAAACTTACTATGCTTTCAAATAAGATATAACTATTGATTTTAAAATATTTGCTCTCAATATAATAGTTTTTATGTCTATACGAAGCATTGTTAATCGAATATAAACGTCATTGTTTCTTACAACCACATTCAGTGACAAGATTTTCGCTTGACCATAAAAGGAGAGTTTGATATTTTAATCGCGTTATACTTCGTGGATAATTGTTGCGACACAGTCAGCTATGTTAATTATCGTGGGCATTTGGAAAGGATATTTATGCATATAAGGCGCCTACACGTTGATACTAAATGCAAAAAGTGGAACGACAAATAAGAAGCGAATATGCTAAACTCATACATAATACATAGTGCTCGTTTTGCATTGAGAGGAATATCTCAAGCATCGTCGGTGAATACTATGTTGTCGCCAATTATAAATAGAAACGTCTGGAGTTATTTATGAAGAGAATTTTTTAACGGTCGACTTGAACCGCAGCAGGAGGGATTATAAACGTAATGGCAAACGGATGAATGCCTGAGGAGTTAGGAGATAGACAGTACAATAAATTATTGTGTATTTATAAAGGAGAGGGTATAAAAGTCGCGCTACTGTCTAGTGACAGTCGAAATAAATTGAGCATAGAAAATGATATGAGGAATGCATTCACTCAACTCGCCGCAAGAGATGGGCCTGTGTAAACCAGGCTGTCTATTTCTAAATATGACATCACAGACTGTTACGTATTATACGTATACAAGCTTTAAATGGCCACAGATGACAAGCTGGGAGTTGTAATCGAGATCTTTACCATTAAATACGTTTTTTTACGATGTAAACCTGATTAAAAACGGTATTCGATATCGGAAAAAATAACCGCTTAAAAATGAATAGTCGTTTAAAATTTAAGAGTAGTTCTATTCCGAAGAACCAATACTGTTGCTATGAAGACAACATGGAGGTCAAGAGCTACAATATGTAAACAAAACCCGTTATACACGAATTAGCATCAATTTAATTATTAATTAGAAGTATATATGACGTAATGCAATTCTTAACTAGCCTTATGCAACTATGTCATCAAATAAAATAATTTTGATAAAATTTGTCGAGCTATCGATCGCCTAGAAATTTTGTGACTACAGATTTAATCAAATTAAGTGAATAGGTATTAACATTACCTAATATAGTAGTAAATACTTGTATATAATATATGGATATATAACATCAAGGATACTTTGGTTTACGTTACTGTATAGGGACAAGCTCTTAAAATTAAAACTATTTCCTAAATGTTTGATCTAAGTATATTGGTTATAGAGAAATAATGACCACTTATTGTTACAAAATATTAAGCTTTAGCTTGATTAATTTGTTAATATAAATAAATTATTAAAGCAAAACGAATAGTATTTGCACCCTACCATCAATTATTGTTGCTATGGCAACGTGTTATTGATACAAACAATAATTAAATTATGGATTAGATATTTCTAATTTTACTTTTTTAATATCATTTACCAATTTACACTCCTTAAAATAGAAAGAAACTTGTAAATTGCTACATTTTAGACTAGTTTTAGTACTTTCACAAATTTTCCTATCAATGTTATTACCTAGTAGTTGATCTGAAGAAATTCTGAGATTCCCTATTCATTAATTCCGACCTAAATCTGCTCATTTCCTCTTCCATCTTCCTCATTTCGGCATCGAATCTTTCCCTGATGTTACTGAATTCGGTGTCTATAACACTGAAATCGCCCAATTTGATGGGAATGTCACGCCTAATTCCTTCAGCCATCTCGTAAAATCACTCGTTCCAAAAATTTACTTGGATTAAAACACGTAAAAAGCCGATATTAATTTTTTAGTAGGAAAACACCGATTTCGGTTGTATACCGTACACACTCTGAACTAATACTGCAACTCGTCAACGTATATCGGGGAACCGGCTTGTGGTTTTAAATAGCCTGAATTATTTTCTGGGGGACTTGCGCAATAGACTTGTATTCGAAACGCCGGTGAAGCTAATCGAATGCAATGGTGTTCAAACTATAATGAACCATTCTAGAAAATTAGATGCACTCCCACGTCTTTTGTATGAATTTTTCTATCAAAATACCGTATACACAATTGTTGTTCGAGATGAATGAAATCATCCAATACCCGGTTTGGTTTTCTCTGTTTATTTTCGTTATTATTAGTAATATTTAGTACTATTGTTTTTTTTCCTGTTTTTAAGTATTGCATTTTTTTTTTCAAGGTACAAGACTAATTTGATTCCTTTTTAGTAGTGCTAGAAGTAACCTATAGTGTTTTTGAAAAAGGATTATTTTAAATAACACATTTTTTATTTGTGTTATATCTAAGCTTTAAAACTGCTAAATTTATTTTTAAACTAAAAACAAGTGTAGTCTTACAGGTAAAGAACATATTTTTTATTTCTTTATTTTACAATGGAAGTCAAAGAAATTCGGAGGATCTAAGTATATCCTTACAAGAAGAAATCTAGTGATCTGCTGCTTAATCACTAAATTCTTACGTTCAATCATATCGATCTACAGAATATATTTCATCCAAATCTTCGGACATTTCTTCACAATAGGGTATGTTCTATTATTCTAGTCCACAGCAGATGTCAAGTGCTTTGTCCAAGGAAAAACATTTGCTAGCTAAAATAGAGCCGTCTAGGTCTCAAATAGACAATTACATGTTCGCCTAACATTTATAAATTTTATAAATATATGATTATTTAGCGAAAACTATAATAGTCAACGACGCCCAGAAAGAATGATACTAACTTACACAAGGATGCAAAGATCAAGTCATAATGATAACTGAAGAAGTAAAAAAAGCAATATAAAGCATATATAAGTTAGAGAAAGGCATTTGATAGCATGCTTCATTCGTAGATCATGGAAACCATCGTGGAAAGATCAACAAAGTAAGCCCATTAATCCTATCCAATATAAAACACAACGGTCAATAAACAACCAAGATATCGTTTATTCTGATATGGAATTATCCAAGAAGAAAATTTGTTGGCTACATCTTGACTAAGTCAACACAGAAGATCGACCATCTAATATTCATACATAACATAAAAGTATTTGGAAGCACTAAACAAGGAGTAAACCAGCTACTCAGAATTGTGGACTTAGTACAGAATCAAAATAGAATTTGGTCTAGATGAATGAAATTTTGGATTTTTGAAGAAAACACGTTTTTTAGTAATATACATGCATATGTATTTTGTAGCACTGAACTTTACTGCCCTTAAAGTTAACATATTAAACAAATATATTACATACTTAATTATCTTGCTGTATATAACCCTTTTCAGTAGATCGTGTCATGCGATCTGGCTTAAGAAATCTAAGTGCTCCTAATTATAATTTTCTGTTACATTTGGAGTCAACCATCAAGCTTCAAAAAGATATAAAACTTTGTTTGAATTCTAGTTTTATAGTGTTTACGTCACTATAATAGTTATTTTCTTAAATATCAAAATAGTATGCAATAGTACCCAATGAAATAAATTCAAGGTCGTGACCGATCAGAACCTGATTCCTAGTTTGTTCCATTGATTGTACTAGTTTGTAACAGCTATATTTTAATTTCTAAATTTTACTTATGATTTATCATTCCAATCAAAGTTTATATTTTAGTCTGATCAGTGCCACCGCAAAAGGAAAGGATACCCGAATAAATTTAAATAATTTGTTGAAATTATTATATATATTATGTCTTATTCTGCTCATGTCATATAGCATTAATCGCCTCTTAACATTCCTTACGGATGACGATGGGTATTAACAGTTATCATTTGCGGATATCCGAACGACTAGCTCTTGCTCTGCAAGAACTGTTGAACGATTCATTAATAGTAATTGTGAATGAGGATAAAAGAAAACTACTGGTAACATTCCGTTCAAAAAGCAAACAACCATTTTACGAACGGTTCGACATTGACGAAAAACAACTAGAGCAAATGCGAGCAACTTGCGCAAAAGTATCCGAATCACACAAATATCCGATGTGCACAAACATTTTATACTTACTTCTCTACTTATAATTAGAATAGAATACAAACATATTTTATTGAAGTAGAAACTATATTTTAAAGAAACTGCAATAGCCTCTTCAATATATTTATACATCTACAGCACTTTAAAGTGTATCACAAATGAGTAGATGCACATAGTGTGGTCGAGGCAAGTGAAACAAGAGTTTTAATAGCTCTTCATAGAATATATGATTATGTTGTTTCTACACTTTTATAGATTTATTATTTTCTGATGTAACATCTCATTTATTTAGAAATGTATTATATAAATGATAAAGCTTTGACAATAAATATCAAAAGTGCTTTTGCATTATTGAGTAGTTGCATTTAATAAGCCATGCTGAATTGTTATTATTTAATTGAGTTTGTTTAATGTCTACAGTTTGTTAAATAATGTTCCATTATTTCATATTCCATTTCGGCATATGTGATTTTACAGCTCTACTTCAACATGAAAAGCATTAACTTTGTTAAAAAGTAATCTTTTTTGCGAATGCTATAGATATATCTTATTATTACTTACGGAATACATATCTCCTTTATTGACATTTTTTCCGACAATCAAGTTAATTTAGCTCACATAGTATTTATATACAATTGATTCTTATAAATGAACTGAAGTGACATTTATATGACTCAACTTACAAGGAAAAAAGTTATCATGTTATCACATTTTGCGGTTTTACTGTTGAAGTATTTCAAATTATTATCTCAGTTAATTATAGTTAGTTATGATATTGTATGATCTATAAGTATTAGATAGATATTGATTTTCATTTTTATCAATAAAAAGGTTGAATGAAAAATTCGATCTTTTCTGTGAGCATACATACAGGGTGAGCAAAAAGTTTAGAGGCAACACTTTATAGTATTCAGGTGACTACAATTCATCTACAATTTCGAAATTTTGTATAAAAAAATTAGTGCTTTTTAGAATAAATAAATAGGTACTCGCTGCAGTAAATGCTTTACGTGTCGGACACAATCGTCATTTCTTTTTAATTGTAGTATCAGTCACTTCTACATACACCGAAAAAGAAATTCTTAATTTAAGGAAATATTATTTCGCTCAAACAATTGGATTGCCTGTGTATGTGCAAAAATAGTTGGTATATATTGTACTAACTGTATAATAATTATTTTCTATCAAATATTTGATAAGATCAAATGATTGCAGTAATGTCAATTCAAGCCTTATGCTCAGAACATAACACACATCGTAGTTGCAACGAGTCTATGAATGTAAGGGCGTGGAGAATAAAGGAGAAAGAATGATTCTGTGAAGGGTGACTAAGTGATGGTATCTAACCTACTCGAATGCGTAATTGTAGTTATTGTATTCCGGTTCCATTTTCTCCTGGGATACTAGGGCTTTTGGAAAAGACCATCAAGTTTGATTATATGTACAACAAATTTTTGTTACTACAGTTCAGTATTTCTTAGAAGACAATACTATATTAAAACATGTTGGAAACCTGTTTTTTGTGATCAGTGCACACGTGTAATTCATATTTATACATTTTGATAAACTTCAGGATAGGGAATTTTAAACACTGAATAAAATATGTTCTGCTTTTCAATTTACTTTACAACAATTAATGTTATGAGAATGTACGTACTTCATTATTTCTATTACAGTACATATGTATATTGCTTCAGTTTCATAATTGTCCGTTCATCTTTATTGCAGCATATAATATACATATTTCATATTTGCACATATCAGTAAACTGATGAAAAGAAAAAATGCAAATACAGAAGATACAAAACTTATAAAAACCTTTTATATTTAACTATAGACATGTTATAAAATGTGAAAAAAACTCTTATTTTTTCGTTTTACTAAGTAACTATTAACATTGGTACTAATATGCGGTACTATTATCTGAACCAGGCTTAAATAAATAAACTGACGCAAAAATCGAAAAAAAGCTTAAAAAACAATACATCATATGTATATGTTCATACATATGTATTTGTTTCAATGAACTGCATATCTAATCTTCAGACTTTTATAAACATTAATATGGAACTTGCGTAATACATACATATACCTATATATCCACACAATTTATCTTTTAAGTTACTTCTATATCTATAAAAAGTATGTAGTTAACAACGAACAAACTAAAAATTTACCGCAGTTAGTACATACTTAGAGAGAGGAAGTGGTCAATAAACATGAATAGGTAACTCATACAGTATATCCTAAACTACTGTGTGCTGTGTAAATACATAATATGTATATAGTACAAATCTAATTGAAACTGACATACATATGTACTATCGAAAAAGGAAAAGATTTTAAAGCATTATCTAGTTTTTCATTATAGAACTAATGTCAAGTTTACTATTTTTGAAAATCGCCAATTAATGAAAAAAGAAGTAGAAAACATCTAATAATAAACAATATATTTCAACCTTAATTTATATCTCGGCCAATGCCAATACATAAATCGTTGACTTATACTTCCCATAAATATCTCGATGACAAATTGGAACAAACAACAGGCTATGAAAAAAGTCCGTAAACTTATCTCAAGACTAGCCTCCATGTAATGATTCTATAACAGAATACAATACATTTCACAAACTTTAAGAATAAGCTTATAATTTACGACAACTATTTTTAGTAGGTATACATTTATGTCACAAATACAGTACCTATTCTAAATTTTTCAATTTCTATTTCACTATTGACTTTGCGTAATTTTATACGTCTTTTATTTTTAGATATTCACAAAGTCTAATGGTCCTGTATTCAGAAAATAATGTATGCTTTTAAAATAAAAAATACAAAATATAAGTACCAATAATTGTTTTTGATTTTTTGTATCCAACAAAATTTTGGTTACAAATTTTGCTATAATCAACGTTCATCTACTGTTCCTATGAATAGTTAACAATAAGTAACCACATTAGCCTCACGGGATTGATTGCTTATTTTGATTGTTCTAACTATACAAGAACCAATTGCATTAACATGTTGAGTGATGTTTTCGCATATTAATAGCAAAAAGTATTGCCAGTCCAGGGTATTTGTCCATTAAATTTATTAATATCTGCGTGGTGCCTAATTACCATGGTATAATTTATGGAATGTTTTGTATATTGCTGCTTTAATTGGACGGATATAACTGTGAATTGGACTCATCCGTTAGTTTCACTTAGAAATAGCTATATATGTGTTGTTTAATATACCGGTTGATTTGAGACACCAAGATAAACTAACGGCAGGAAGGGGCAAGAGGTTTGTAGCAGTTTCTCCTATAGCTACAACGGGATAGAACATATGCTGATGTCTACAGAGCTACTACATCAGAAATATTTACATCGGAAAACTGCTACAAAAAGTAGCAACGAAAAGAGTTTTTGAAAAAAGAACAAGATAGCACTTACTCTCCCGTGACATAAATATCTACATATGTGCTCTACTCATAGACACTTAAGGAATAAATTTAATCAATGACTGAAAGTTCCGTAATCAAGCTGGATGGTCTAGTGGTAAGCTAACTTGTCTTCAGGTATTACGGTATACCACTCGAGTAGCTGCCAACCACTTTATACGCCTCTAACTTACACAATAAGAACTTTGCGATAGTCGTAACAAGTGATACAGCTTACAAAGCCGCTGTCGTTGCAGTAGATCAAATTTAAGAAAATTATGTAATTTTATGCCTTTTATAGATTTCAATTATAATAAAATCTTTTGTAATATATAAGAATTTCATTGCCAAAACGTAAACGTAAGTTTGTTACTACTGTCCAGAATATTTGCACTCTATTTGGTAAAATTGCAGAATTTTTTTCATTTGTAAAAATAATGTCTCACAACTACGGAAAGCCAAACCATAATACCCAGTGAAAAGTACCTATAACTAATATAGTTCTAAATAACATCCTTCAGCAAGTCCAGCTAGATTTATAAAAGTTGATAAACAGAAACAAGTACAGAGGTAAAACTTAGAAATTAGAAGGAATTAGAAATGCGAGCCTCCCTTTTAAAGTGATTTCACTCTAGAAAATGTATTTTTCCCACTTTATTATAATTTCGTCCAAAACGTAGTGGCTAAATTTTGTCTCCTCTATGCTAACTCCGTTAGCAAATAACAAGTAACTCCATAATATAATCATATCCCTTTCAAGTAGTATTTTTTCCTTTCAATATCTTTATAAAGTGCTCAGTAAACTTTCAAAAATAGGTGAAAAAGATATCTTTCAACGATTTTTATTCAAATAGAACTGAAAAAGATATCTTTTTATTCTATGAACTGCTGATACGATTTTTATTCAAAGAACTGCGACAATGATATA
>CM043020.1:64075806-64160040 GCA_023690525.1 Holotrichia oblita
TCCATACGATGCCAATTGTGAGATAACACCGAAGCAGTAAACTCGTCATAGTGGTTGTTTAATGCCTGGAGTTTGTTTAAATCACCCTTACAACTTTTGTTATATATGTGACGCCCATTTCCTAAAGACAAAACTTTACTGCATTAATGAAAAAGTGTTAAGAACTTTATTTTGGGTGTGAAGTGGCGAATCAAACAAAGATCTGGGATCCACATATCTGTTCTTTGTCGTATTCTATTCTTCTCACTGCGAGAAAAATGATACACTACACATGCCATTTGCTATGCCTGTGATTCGCAAGGAACCCAAAGATCACTTTACTTATTTGTGCTTACTAGAAATTAGAGAGAACGTGAAGGTCAAAACATGAAATAGTGTACCCAAACTTCCAATGTGTAATCAGGACCAGTTTTACACTGCGAAGAATTGTCCATACGAAAGCTTTTAGAACATGTGACGTTAGATAAAGAGAGCAATATTCTGTTTATAAATGGAATATTTCTGGTGACTGGAAGGTTATTGTACAAATTCATCGTCTGCAGCGTGGCTATTCAAGATCCTTTTCATTTTTATGTGACTTTTTCCATTCCAAAAATGTGTGCTTAATGGCCGATTGCACCGCGCATTGTTTAAGCGCAGCTTTATCATTAAAGTATTAATGGTAAGCTGCGCTTAAACAATGCGGTGCAAACGCCCATAAGTCTATTAAATACATATTAAACTAGGATTGATTAAGAATTTCGTCAATACGATGGAAGGCTTTGGGTATTTAAAACCTTTTGATCGTATCTATATTGATCGCTCAGGTATCGTTTAAGAGGTGATCCATTACGATTTTTGTTAGAATTGGAAATTGTTCAATATTTTAGTGTTTCTTTGAAAGTATTATTTCCTAGCAATTGCTTTGATTTGAAAAAACAAGCTTTTCAGTTGTACTGTACAACTACGTAAAGGAACTACTAAAGGAACTAAATAAATAATGTGTCAATAATCATTAAATTTCCGCCTATTCGATGTTTTCATATCTGTGCTGCCGTAACCTGAGGTGCTTATAGCAGACTGAACAAGATGGTGGCATACACACGGAAATGTTACTCATTGAAAATTACAAGCAAACTTTGTGGTATATATGACACAAAATTAGGTTTTCGTTGTCAATGGTTATCCAAATTCCAAAAATTGAAGCTATTATCAAGTTGGAAGTTGGATTTGCTTCGCTAGTTTAAAATCTATAGTATAGTAAATGAATTTCTTAATATTCTTAATTCAAAGCACAATCTGGTTTTTACCACACTCAATTAAGGAAGTAATTGTAATGATGAAGTTCGTTAATTCGAAAAGGTAGGTATATGTACCTAAAATAATGCTATGTGCAACCTCAAATATTTGTTCAGAAGTTTGAACGATATTTTTCAACCTATATTTCTTTATATTATTTTTTCTTTTCAATACTAGCAGTGCTTGTTTTTATTCTTATCCACTCTTTAAACATGATTTAAAATATGAAATTATCGCGAGATTTACCTTTATTACTTATTCATGTCTAAGATATTACATTAGCACCAAATTTTTAGGGTAATTTCGACCTAATTACTCCGCTATAACCTCGTCCAATTAACCGTAACTTCCTCATCGAAGACGTGATAAAATTTTGATCATCTCGTAAGCTAACTACCTAGCAACAAAGCTTCCCAGGTCTATTCCCTTCACTCTTAAAAGCGCCAATGTAACATCATAATCGGCTTTCGAGGTCGCTTCAAAATTCGATTACCTTGCGAGGTACTTAACTCAGGCGATCACCTGCATTTATCACGGGTCGCCTTATTATGTTGCTCCATAATCTTTTCAAGGGCTCGAGTTCCCGTAATCCAATAAGCGGTCATCATTAAAACGACGCCGAAGTGCGTTTATGTAAAGTTTTCGACTATGATGGCGTAGTGGCGTAGTGTAATTGTAGATGGGAAATTGGTGCAGTAATTGATAATGAAAGACGGAAATGTGCGCTCGAGGGAGATTAAAAGGGAAATTAGTAGAATGAGTTATATATTTTGTTATAGAAAATATTAAATTTAGTAGTATGTATATAGGTGCAAGTTGATAAGTGGTACGACTCAATAGGATCGGTAATTGTTGTTAGGATTGGTTACTTCTTTGCCAATACATTTTTAATTTATGTATTTATTGAGGTTTGCAGATTTGTTTATTGAGAAAATATCTACTAGAGTGTCATTTTTTGTGTTTTGAAATAATATGGAAATCAAGTCAAACTAAATCTGTGGAGCAGACTGGGTGAATATATTAAGATTATTACTTACAACTTATTGGCTTTTAACCTACCTACAATTAACAAAGTAAAACTTGATTTCTGATATGGCCGTTTTATCTCAATTGTGGTCTTTAGAAAAAGTGTGGCTAAAGCCTAAACCAAATCTTCTTTATTAACTACACAAGTATTGCTTGTCATCTCATGTGTGACTAGGAACTCCTCAAAGTCACAGCTCACACACATAACATAACAGTGTTTGTCGGAGGAGATATTCCGTTATTAATGGCAATACTGCTAACTTCATTTAGTTATATAATAATAGTTATTGATACGGGTTCTTCAGAGTTGGAGAGGACTTTATTAAAGATTGCGTAACTGGAGGTTATAGGTAATTTTTGGTGTATTAGTAATCATGTTAATTGACAGTTGCAACAACGCTCTGAATGGCTGTTTTAAGAGAAATTGGGAGAAAGACGAGAAAGGTGGGGCGATGGCACATAGATTATGTGTCCATTCTGCAGCATTTAACTGCCAGAAAGTTGTCATAAGGAAATCCAATTGTAAATAGTTCTAGAAAATTGCCAGGGAAATTCGATTTCTATTTTTGAATTCACGATTTCAGAAAGTTAGATGATAGTTGGGTTATAAAACAAACGATTTTTTTCATAGCTAAGATTTTATTACAAAGGTTATCTCACTTAGAACTTGTGTTAAAGGAAGATTGTATAGTTGTTTATCAGATATATTTGCTCTTCTCAATGATTTGGAGTGTTTGTTAGCTATTAATTTAGATTTTGGCGATGACCGATGCTATACTAAACACAAAAAAGGTTGTTAAAAAAAGACAATGTTACTTGAGACGAACGCGAGGGACCCTTCTTGTCGGAATCGTAGTGTGAATAATTTTTGTTTTATTTAACAAAATGAATGATTTTTATGAACCGAGATTAAAAGATGTGACAATCCATTGTGTTATACAAAACTAGTCTATTAGATATTATTTATGCCTGAAAGTAACTATATTTTTGAAAGCATTGACCATTCTACCTAACTGAAAAATTTTATTTGTTAAATAAACCTAATGATTTCGTCCAGAGCACTGGTTATCTTATAGTAGATTTGTATAACTTCAAGTGTACATTTTATGTCAATAAACAACAAAGAAACAAGAAATTTCTCTTAAATCGTCTCTTTGGTCCATCCATACCAAGAATGTGAGCAATATCTAGATTATCCTAAAAAAAGGCATAACGAATCAAATTTTAAATTCGAAATCTTTATACAATTCTGAGTGATAATAAAAAATTGAACTATTCAAATCAACTCATCATAAATGACAAGAAATTTCGGGTAGATACGTACTGCACTAATTCCTTTAAAGCCACACTGTTAATATTGGCGTTTTGAAATTTAATTTTAGGCATCGTTATTGAGCACTTTTCCTGTCAAACCATTCTTTATAGGTATACATATCTAGCCGGAAGAAGGAGTCCGCAAACAGGAAGGCAAAAACATCACAGTGCACGCCATAGGTATACCACCTATGAGTTCGATAGGGAAAAATTGATTTATGAACTGGCGTGCGTTCGTTCTCATAGCAGCTTTATTGCCGGAATACAAATCGCTTGCAAAACACTATCAAACCGACGTGTTGATCTTGTCGCTTCGGTAAACGGTCGATCATGTGCATGAAAGCGAGGCGACGATTTCGAAATGCCATATACGCGCGATCGAAAGACATGGCATCACCGTAACACTGTAAACAGAAGAAATTGAAAAACGTGTAATATATCTCTACTACTGCCAGATTTACATGCTATATAAACAATTTATGAATTAAAATTTGATGGTATTTTTTAATATCCTCGTGCTTTAGTAGCTTTGCAACATTAACTAATTTAATACTTTATTTAAAAGGGTATTTTTTTTAGAATTTGCTCATCGCATCAGCAGTATTACATCATTAACTAAATCGTATTAGTTTATAGGCACCGAAATCTTAGTATTTCTGAAATAAAAATTATGTCGTCTACTTTTAGAGTGCTTAAACAAAGCAGTTTCAGCGGTAAAAGTGTATTGCTGATTATAGAGTCGTTTCTGTAAATATTGTCTAATTTTGCCGATACATCATTTCTTTGGAAATTGATGGCTTTGGAACATAAGTCAGTATACCAGGTGGCCGCAATTTGGTGCTATACAGCGACCTTTTTGATTCATGTAAATTAACTGAGGAAAACACTTCAAACTACTTCAACTGAAAGTTTATATCCCAGAAGCTCACATGCAATATTAAGGTTTAAACAAAAAAATTAAATCTAAAAATCGTGTCCCATTATACCATACAGTCATCGACCGTTGCTCAACGATCTACTTTGTGGCGATGTACATACATTCTAAATTATTTCTCGGAAGTTAGTCTTATCTCTTTAGTGCATGTATACACATTTCTGCCCCAATAAAATTTACCTTCAACCACAGTTCGTGTAGAAATAGCAGTGGGATACGAAAGAAGATGTAACCGAGGAAACGCCAAGCAAATTTTCCAAGAACACGGAGGTGTTTCTCACAATGTAGGTGACAGGAACAGTAGCGTCTGCCGCGTTTACCGTACCCGTTCTAATTTAATAGATTAATTTAGTAAGTGGTGAGATGAGGTAACAAGTGAGCTAATTTTCCATGGAATGAAATGGCTGGAGAGACCGCGAGCAGGTCTGGTTTGGTGCGGTGTTCCGCAAGAGTTATTCACAAAACGTGCAGTTTACATTTAAGTTAATACCAGCGACGAGGTCTTTTCGGTAAACATATTATAACCCGTGTACGGTTGCTTGTGCTTGCTGTCTTCGCTGTGCTTCTACCTTCTACTTCGTTCGCGTCGCCAACACATTGCTATCACCGGTGTTAGTGCTGTTTCCTTTATGTTGTTCGCAAGGATACATGCTAGTGTTGGGGCTGTTGAGAATTTAATGACTTTTCTTAACTGGTTTATTCGCTCAAGGAGTTGAAAGTCTCCGTTTATAGTGGTTACCTGTATTAAACTTGTACTGAACAAGCCCTAACTTTCCCATTTAACTTGTGACAGCACGGACTTATTTTGTGATAATGTGTTTATAACCTTGGGCGCCACGGTAAGTTAACAAATCCCCCTGTGAACCCACAACGACGGACGTTACTGATACCGAAAAAATAAACTAATTCCCCTGACTAGCAAAATGTCGGTCGCAATCGCTCTAACGTAATCAAGAAAACAGATACTTACTTTACAAACTTTCTTATAATCTTCTCCTTATACGTTCTCAGGTGCGTGCGGTAAATGGAGGATTTACAGTATTTAAACAATAATTAATAACACAAAACATGCAATCTGATTGACCACTGAATAAATGAAAGTGCAACACATGAACGAATAACAAATATATTAAATAAAATAACTGAATAAATATATAAATACAAAAGTTAGAAAATATTGAACAGAATCTTAACCTTAACGATGCACCTATCTTACTCTTACTATAACTACGCACGCGTTTAATTTCTAAATAATTACAACGGAAAAATATATATATATACCTATACGTAATAGTGAACTTAACAACGAACGCGGAATCAATTTAACTTTAATACAAATGATTCTATTTATTACGAGCTCGTATTCGTAGCATATAATAGTTTATTGGCCAAATACCTGTACGTACATACGTATTCTTCGCTTGTCTGCGTATACTTGCTGGCGTTGATTCGATCCACCAAGATGTCCGCTTCCTTCTTCGCCTAGTCTATGGGCTTCGGGCGTGTCCTTTCTTGTTTGCTGCTTATCAGTATATTTTATTTATGACTTCGTGCGGGGTATCCCCGTGAACACGGCCTTTTTGTACTGATTAATTTAACAAACGTAATAACACTGGTACACTAACTAGCCCTGAACTGGCAAATATGTATAATTAACTACGAAGCGAACTACTCTCTGTGGTGGCCTAGCGAAAAGTGTTCTTTTTTAGCGGAGGAAACGATGCGAATCCCTACGCAGGTACAGCTTACACCATAAGTCACATGTTTTACAGTTGACGGTTAAAACTATTACAATTTCAAACTATTATGATTATATGAATGTTTTAACATAGGGAACTTATATATGATTACGGAATATATTCAAATAGGTGCATTTTATTTCTTAAATTATAAATAATATCCTTTACTACATTTAATAAATACCTGTTTCCCTCATTAGGCTAATGCGATTGAAAAATAAAATAATTTAAAATATCGCGTCCCGTTACAGTACCCCCCTTACTTTTTTCGCGATACCGTAGCGTCCTCGTTAGTTATCAAGGAAAAAGTAACTAATCACTATTATTTACATATGTACAATCCTTATTCGTTAGGTCCTTGATCGGTTCTTATATCGTCATAAGTTGGTTCCAATCCGTTGCATATCGTTTATCCGGATCACCTGGCCAACAAGCATTTTCATCCACTAGTCGTAATATTGCGTCAGGTTTGTCGTACAGTTGAAGAAATTCCTTCCTGTGTTTTACGAGCGCTGACACACATTTTCTTCCTCGGTATATTATCGAATTGATTCTATGGTTAGGTCTATTTCTTAGTTCGGCTGCTCTATTCTGCAGGTGTTCCTCGGCTAATAATATTTTTCCAGCCTTGGGTCTATTAGTCCTATTTTGGTCTTTGATGAATTGTTTGATCAAGTGTTCAGGTCGTTTGCCTTTTATATTTTCTAAAGTCTTCAGTTGTCTTTTGCAGCTGGTGACATCTATCGCCACGTTATCTTTCCGTTGGTTTTCGGCAAAGTCCAATCTTTGGTTTATGATATTCCGCTGATCACATTGGTCCATCAATACATTGTGTGATTTTGTGTCAGCTGATTTTTCATAATTTCCATGCTCAGGTGTCACTAATTGTGTCTCTAAGTATGTTGTCATCCAGTTGTTTGTTTCTTTTTCTACGGCCTGTTGTCTCGCCTTTTCTCGTTCTTGTTGCATCCTATCCCATCTGGCACTTAAGACGTCTTGATTTATTTGGGTGCTCATGGTCATATTTTTTTCTATAGTTGTTTCAATCGGGTATTGCGAGCTAACAGTTTCCTGTTTCAGTACGGACGATTGATCTTCTACGCCCTTTTCCAAGTCGGTATTGGTTTCTTCTTCATGTTCAGGACAGTTTCTGTTTAAAATGGACGCCAGTTGTTGTAGGTATAATCTTCTATCTCGTATTTGGGTGTCTCGATCCGGTGTATATTTTTGTAAGTTAACTCGTTTCATAGGCTCCGCTAATTTTAGGTGCAGAAGGTTGGGAGCTCTTACTTCTGCCTTTCCTCGTTTCCCGAATCGGAGTACGGTGACGGATTGCGAGGTCTCCTACCTCTATCATGGCCTCTTGATCTATTAGAATTTCTACCTCTATTAAACATCTGGATGTTCCTGGGGTTATCGCGTCTATCGTCCCCCTGTTTGGCCTATGATCTCTATCTTGGATTTTCTCCAGCAGGTTTATTAATCCCTCGACTGTTTCAATTTTGGCTCCTAATAAGATATTCTCTACTTCAAATGGGAAATGCTTTATCAATGCTTCTATTAATAGAGACTGACTGATTGGTGGGTCCATATAATGCGTCTTCTTTACCCAGTACCATGCGTGATGAGTCATTGTACCAAAACGGCTATTATAAATTCTAGGCCTTAACAATTCCGCCAAGACCCTCTTCTGGACGCCGTCGGACCAATACATCTTTAATAGGTCTTGCTTAAGATCTTCCCAGGTACACCACTGGCTCTTCTTACTGTTTGCCCATATTGCTACATCACCTTCCAGTTGGTCCATGGCAAAATCCAATTTGCGGTCTTCAGCAGTTGCTCGGATTTTAAAATGTCTGTCCATAGCTTCTAGGAACTCTTGGGGTTGGGTACCTTTATTGCTAGCGTTATATGTAGGAAGTTTTCTTTCTTCAACTATTCTCCCTATATTTATCGGCGCTCCATTCCTAACTCCTCCAACCTTCTTTTCCAGGTCATGTTGAATTGCTTCCACTTTTTTATTTACTTCATGGTTAATTTCTTCTCTTTCATCATTCCATGTAATTTCCCATTCTTTTCTTAGTATGGATGTCTGCTTCTGGACTTTTATTTCTATGTCCTTTTCCAATTCGGTTTTAGTCTTTTCTTTGAAATCTTCCAATTCTTCCCGCATTTCATCTTGCTTCTTTAACATCTTATTATATATTTGTTGGTGCGATTCTTCAATATCTTTTCTGGTTTGTTTCCTCACGTCGTCTAACTTCCTATTCAATTGCTCACAATTCTTTTCATTTTGTAGTCTTATATCGTCTATCTTTTTCGTTTGTTTTTCGGCCGTGTCGTCTATCTTTTTCCTCAAGTGCTCATTATTTTGTTTATTATCTTCAGCATTTTCTCTTATTTGTCGGTTTATTTCTCTAGTTTGTTCCATCATTTGCTTCATGGCTGCGAACAAGTCATTGATGTTACTTGCACCTTGTATTAGCGTCGTTTCTGTTTCCGCTTCTATTGAGATGGTATTTCCAAATTCCTCTTGGTCCTTCTGACTAGTAGTGTCTTCACCGACAGATTCGATAGTAGACGTTCCGGTAGCCATTTCTTTTCTTAGCGTTCTTCCGCTTCTTAGGTACATAAACTTCTTTATTTTATTAATTTCCTTTGTTATTGACAAAAAATACCAATATCTTTTTTACCTCTTTATTTAATAACAATATACTAAATACAACGCGGCTCGGATAAAAATGCAACAAAAGTTAAAATAATACAACAAGGCTAAACACGAAGAAAAAATCTTGAATTTCTACTCCTGATCACCCCCTAGCGTGTACATACACTTTCGGCACACCCTGTATATGATAATCCACTAACAAAAATTGCACCTTTATTTGTGATCAACACTGTATTTCAAAAACAACACCTTGTACTTGACACGTCCGGTATAATTATTGTCTAAAACTTTCGTACCCCTCTGTATATTTGATATTTTCTGCACAAAATATTTTTATTGTAACCCGTTAGGTACGACACCCTCGGTATATAAATCGTCGAAATTCAAAAATTTATTTTAAATAAACACTCCTTTATTCAAAAAATACTTTAACGCGACAATATTCTGACTCACACTGTATATTGAACATTTACTAGCGAAAAATCACGTCTTTATACGTAACCGTGCCTATTTTGGTACGATCCGTCACTTATGACCACTAGTGTATGTTGAAATGATCCGTCACTTATGACCACCAGTGTATTTCGCGTTTGGTAAAATACACAAAATATTAAAATAAATGTAAAACAACTCACGAAACTTCCTAAAATAATTTAAACACAATATTTTACACAAAATATTAAAATTTCACAAATAAAAATTCGAATATACCTCCAAACGAGCCCTTAGTTGGTCGCCATATTGTGACAGCACGGACTTATTTTGTGATAATGTGTTTATAACCTTGGGCGCCACGGTAAGTTAACAAATCCCCCTGTGAACCCACAACGACGGACGTTACTGATACCGAAAAAATAAACTAATTCCCCTGACTAGCAAAATGTCGGTCGCAATCGCTCTAACGTAATCAAGAAAACAGATACTTACTTTACAAACTTTCTTATAATCTTCTCCTTATACGTTCTCAGGTGCGTGCGGTAAATGGAGGATTTACAGTATTTAAACAATAATTAATAACACAAAACATGCAATCTGATTGACCACTGAATAAATGAAAGTGCAACACATGAACGAATAACAAATATATTAAATAAAATAACTGAATAAATATATAAATACAAAAGTTAGAAAATATTGAACAGAATCTTAACCTTAACGATGCACCTATCTTACTCTTACTATAACTACGCACGCGTTTAATTTCTAAATAATTACAACGGAAAAATATATATATATACCTATACGTAATAGTGAACTTAACAACGAACGCGGAATCAATTTAACTTTAATACAAATGATTCTATTTATTACGAGCTCGTATTCGTAGCATATAATAGTTTATTGGCCAAATACCTGTACGTACATACGTATTCTTCGCTTGTCTGCGTATACTTGCTGGCGTTGATTCGATCCACCAAGATGTCCGCTTCCTTCTTCGCCTAGTCTATGGGCTTCGGGCGTGTCCTTTCTTGTTTGCTGCTTATCAGTATATTTTATTTATGACTTCGTGCGGGGTATCCCCGTGAACACGGCCTTTTTGTACTGATTAATTTAACAAACGTAATAACACTGGTACACTAACTAGCCCTGAACTGGCAAATATGTATAATTAACTACGAAGCGAACTACTCTCTGTGGTGGCCTAGCGAAAAGTGTTCTTTTTTAGCGGAGGAAACGATGCGAATCCCTACGCAGGTACAGCTTACACCATAAGTCACATGTTTTACAGTTGACGGTTAAAACTATTACAATTTCAAACTATTATGATTATATGAATGTTTTAACATAGGGAACTTATATATTATGATTACGGAATATATTCAAATAGGTGCATTTTATTTCTTAAATTATAAATAATATCCTTTACTACATTTAATAAATACCTGTTTCCCTCATTAGGCTAATGCGATTGAAAAATAAAATAATTTAAAATATCGCGTCCCGTTACAAACTTATTATTGAAGTTGTTGTTGGTTAGAAATCGATAATAATTATTTGTCAATTGGTGACGTACAGAAGTTGTTTAAGTTGATATTACTTCATGTATGTGATAGATTCAATAAACTGAGACACAATATCTTTGCAATTCGATCAAATATCGTTATTTACATCCAATCGTGTGACATTTTTCGGAAGAGGTACTGTTTAAAGGAGCTATGAATATATTCAGGATTGTACGAAAAAGGCACTAACAACGTAGTAACAAATCAAAAACAAAGATGATTTGCTAAAAATTGTGTGAATATTTATTATTTAGCTCCCAACTGCGACAATGCCAAGATTGACATCACACATCGTACATTAGGACATAATTAGACACACACAAAAACTACACCGCGAGAGTTGCATGATAGCTAGACAAGCGATACAGCTTATGGAGTCACTGCAACTACCACACATAAAAAATAGCATGTAGAACTATTTGCACAGCAGCGGTAATGGTGGAATAGAGTGTGATTACAGAATGAGTTACTGTAATCACACCTGTAATCATCCTGTAATCACATTCATTCCTATCCAATTTCTCCTATGTGCTTATTGCAGAAGATTGTTTGTAATTTTAAGCAAATTATACTCAGTTGTAAAAATAGCTTATGGGAATATGGATTTTGTTGGAGACGTCAATAAGGCATAGATAACTTGATAGAAAAGCTGTAAGTTTTCTTGTATAACAAAACAAAATCTGCATGAAGTTGGCTCTCAGTATTGTCCGTTTCTAATATAGCCACAACTGATGCATGTTTGTTTTCATTTGTTTCCTGAATGTACTTAGATGATAAAGCTTATTGTTGTCTTCTGTTTTAGTCAAATGGTAATTAATATTTCGACATAAGGATAGTTAATAATGTCTGCATACTGAGCATCTCTTTTCTTTTGACATACTTAACACTTTCACCTTAGTTAATTGAATCGAATATATCGAAATGAGCAAATCGAAGAGCCTAGCGAGGATTTAGAGTACTCCGACATGTAGATATAACTTGCGGCATTTACATTCAATTAACACCGAGGAAACCGGCGCAGACGGTCGCACAAATTTAAACAAACAACAGACGAATACTTTTAAATCTTCTAATTTACTTCGCGGATCGTTTCTCCCCTCCGCATCTTCTTTCTCGCTCGCCCATTCTCACTTTAAAATGTTAACTGACTAATTAACTTAATGTAACGGCGCCAGCAGTAAGTATTTATGAAATTTAGTCAACGATGGAGCGCAACAGCGGCCGCGAATTAACACGTCGAATTTTGCCGGCGAACACCAGGGAAACAAATGAACAAGCGGCAAGGTAGGATAATAGCGCGGTAATCTGTTTACTTGACACTAATCGAACTTTCAACAGGGATAACTTGGCACTAAACTTATTATATTTGACGTAGTCGTAGTTACTGAAGCGGTAAATATACCGATCTTTCGCTGTAGGTGTGTTGTTTTCTTTGCAAGTTTGAAACTTTGTAGTCAGAAGCTAAAATGAAGTTTTTTGACGTTTGTTTGAAAGATAATGTTGTAGTTGTTTGAAGTTAGGGCAGTAATAACAGCATTTATTCTATAAGGCATACAATTTTTACATAATATAGAGGAACACGGTATGATTATAGGAAAGAAGGTAATATAATATGAAACCGCAAATTTTCAAGTGATCTTGTAGTAAAACATTTTCTCTTGCAAAGTAGAAAAACTGAACAATTTTTCAATGAAAAAATAAACATATGCATTTAAACAGGCAGATTTCGTTTTTACACAAACAAATTTTTGTAATTTGTTTAAGAATGTTATTGTAAGTATTACTAAGGTATTGTATACCAGTTTTATCGTTAGTAACCGGTTGATTTTGTTTAATATAAATCATTATGGAAACATTTTATTATATACTAGTTTGTCTAAAATGTAATATGCCTCATTATTTTATTATGTGACGAAATGTTCAAACTTAATAGATTAGATATTAATGACTCGCGCATTTTCAAATGTTTGGATCACGTTTTAAATGCGGTTCAGCTTTGCGACACACAAAAAATCAACTATTTCATTCATCGTTGGAGTTTTTTTTAACAATGTTCGATATTACTCCTGATTGTTTTGATATCCTTCGTTTTTCTGGCGTTTCTGGAGTTAAGGTATATGACCGGGTAATAACTGGAGCGATTATAATCCATTCATTATTAACGGCCTATCGTAATTAGGTAATATAATTTTGATATATGTAGATTGTTGCTACCGCTGTACCTTTCGTATTAGATTGTTCTATAAGGACCTTTTGTTTGCGAAAAATTAATGCCATTACTGCATTTAATTGCAACATTCTATAGATTAATCGAAAGGTAAAGACAATTGAATCACCCTATTTTTCCAAACTATATTTGTCGGCAGTATTCACTTTCTTCAACTAACATTCTTATACCCTAAACATTTTTATTAGATTATAACAATATGGTATAAACCATAGCACATAGGTGTGTGAACTCATTAAACAAAAAAAATGTGAATTTGCAATATAATTTGAAGCATATGTGATGCAATATGAATAAAAGAGTATATAAAATAATCAAGGATACCTAGTAACTCTTCAACAGTTTTTTTGCGAAAATAATTTCCGTCATCGCTGATACCATATGGTGTAGTTCAAGTTATGTTCTACAAAAGTTCGTTATTTACAAAAGCTTTTGGAGTGTATTACGTAACAATAGATTAGTGTCAACTTCAATTTCTTAGACTCTAGTTATTAAATATATCTTCTAAAATTAAATTAATTACTATATTTAAATTTATCCACGTGCCATTGTCATGCATGAATCTTTCAACAATCTCCACTTCATTAAACTTCTCTAATTTAGTTGTTATTTGTTTCAGGTAATTATACGAGCAATTCGAACTCTTTTTGCGTGCTCAACGATAACATTACCTACCATCGCCCACGAACGTAAGTAGCAGAAGCTATTAATTCATTTCAGATATTCAGGAAAGCCGCGGGGAAACTTTGACTATTCTCCGTAATTGTATGATGAATGGTGTATATCACGTTGAGTGTATTAAAACCCGGAGACAGTTTCAGACTAAATAATTATACCTAAGAAGTTAGGAAGGTGAACCGCGATTCTATTCGTCTCCTTTTAGTGTCTGTCTCGAACTTCAATTTACTAATTCGGCCAAATTCTTGATAACGATGATGGATTATGTGTACGGCGGGGAATTGTCTTATTTGTTGACGTTGACTTCGCTTATTTGATTGTTTATGTATTTGCAGTTTAAATATAGAGGTAGAATTTATAATTATTTTTAGAATTATATACATTAGGGATAAAAACAAGTAATTAATCTAATACATTGTTCACTAATGCTAAATGTAAAGACATTATTGTTGACACACACAAAATAATACTGACACGA
Source organism: Holotrichia oblita (assembly GCA_023690525.1). Lineage (NCBI taxonomy): Eukaryota > Metazoa > Arthropoda > Insecta > Coleoptera > Scarabaeidae > Holotrichia > Holotrichia oblita. Next base: position 64,090,152 of record CM043020.1, read on the forward strand.
AATTCACCTGTCAATGTGTGTAATTCGATAAATTTAAACTTTTCAGTTCTCAGTGCACCTCATTGTGGTCAGTTATATTTGGTGAGTGATAATAAGTGAATAAATTATAACCAAAAGTCATATGATCAGTAGTACCATCCAACTGACAATTAAACAATCGCTACCAGTTAAGAAAAACGTTCTCCGGTAACTTGCAGAACTTACTATACCTTTTATCGTTACTCCTCCCGATCTTCTTACAATAGGTTGGTTTTCCGTACTTGAACCGTTTGAACAACTTAGCAACAACTACATTTTCTTTTGCAGTACTAATCTTTGTTTATATTCCATGTTCTTCTACCAAGAATGTCTAATGTATGCTTTTTAAGGCATGCTGATTCCCATAGTGCAGTATAGCTATTATCTGCATCTACCGTAGTTACAAAGACATACGGAAAATACCTTCTGTTTCCATAGAACTTGCTATTGTGGCCCAAGAATTTTACTTTTCTTTTAATTTTTTTCTAAATTACCATCATACAATGCTGAAAAGAGAATACCAATCTTGACAGTTTGAGATGTATACTGTTAAAATGAACGTCAAAACGTTGCATTTAATGATCTACCCCAATTTCTTAGCATTCGCAGTCTGTGTACTGTCCCTTCCGAGTTACACTGAAAGTATGAGGAGGCTTGCAAGTTTACACTTTTAAGGGATATTAAAACATTATAAGGTTCGCGCTAGGGTTAAAAAGTTCGAAAGTAAGAAACCCAATTGATTGAAAATCATTGATGTTGCTCTCTTCATCCTAATAGTTGTCCTGAGTATCCAGAGTCCTGAGTATCCAGATGAAATAGAAACGATGTATTGCCGAAGCCATTAAAATCATTACGAGATTAGAGATGCAGCAGTAGCCAGACAAGTAAAACAGCTTGAGAAACCGCTACAAGTGCCACTCACTACAGATAAAAGAAACCCTGGAATTTCACTTATTTTTCAAAGCGGGTTGACCGCTGCAGTAGTTAAGCGATTACTCAGTGTTGTCAGAGAACGCTGGGAGCCGGAGTTCAATTCTCCGAGAGAGTGGTGACATTTTTCTCTAAGAATTGTATTCCGATCGATCTACCACTTGCTGTTGGGAGCAGAGTAATGCAGTACTATAAATGGTGGGATACTGCTGCAGCAAGGGCAAAAATAAATATTTCTTAGGTTTTTGCGGGCACTCGGTTGGCACTGTATTCAATTTACCAGCTGGGTAGCATATCCATTGTGAAGATGTTTCGGGAGAGAATGTTTAGCTTCTTATGGTGAAAGGAAAATCAGGAGATATCAAGAGATATTTATAGAATACAGTTCTTAATCACGCAGACCATACTAAGTTTTCTAAATGTGGGGTTGTTGGATTAGAAACCGATTGATTGAGCCGGTTGTCTAATAACTTTAATATTTAGGAAAATCGGTTTCATATTCGATGATAAAGTGGGGTGAAGGTATTGAATGTAAATAACACGTATTCAGTAGTAGCGGTAAGATGGTAATAAACAAATAAAACCTTGAACAAATAAAAACAATTTTAAATTGATTTTATTTTCTGAAATTTTATACACTGAGGGTGCTCATCCACAAATTGGTACTCTAGGAGTAAACGAATGATATTAAAATTTTTCCGGCTATCTGGAACGAGGTGGTTCGGTTCTAGGCTTATTTTACTTTTCTCTGTTGGATATCACTTTTATCTCAGGGTCGTTAAGGTGGTTTCACACATACGAAATAAAAATATCACAGGTAAATTTTAACAATATAATTTATTTTAGTTATTTAAACTTGTGACCCTACACCTACAAAGGTAGATGGGTTTTAGATTATATATATATATATATAAACTTGTGAAAATCATTTTAATCTAGGGAAATTAGTATTTAGGTTTCTAAATAACTAACTATGAACAGCTGTTTGTATGTTAGCACATGCGATGTGTCGTCTAACCAAATTAAAACATATGAACATTAAAAGTGGAGTGGTTTACTGAGATTAAAAATGTATTCTTAAATTATAGTTTAAAATGGAGTTTCTTTTACTATTTTAATACGTAAGTAACTAATTTCCAACAAAATTAATTTACTAATCTAATATTATTTATTTTCTAGTTAATCTATGTGGTTCGATCGGTGTGAATGTGGTACATAAAATGATATTATTATGACTTATGTAAAATTCTGATAGATTTAACTAAATAACAATATTTAATCGTAACTCTCCGATTATTGGCCAAATTAATGAATTATTTTGCTTATTTGATGTTCTTCACTGCATCTCTTGGTGCAGAAATAGAACACTAAACACTTTAACCCACTAAACACTAAACAGTGTTTAGTGGGTTAAAGTGTTTAGTGTTTTGCTTATTTGAGCTCGTGTAAGGTATTGATAAAATTTAATCTAAGTGAAATGACAATAGTTAGTCTTAAGGTAAGTACGACTACTTCTGGTATTGAAGTCGAGATCAGCGTATCGGAAAATCTGGTTGGGGTTCCGGGAAAATATCTGTTCCGAATGTCACTCTCGATGAAGAATCCGGCTGGAATTTGGTGTAAAAGTCTTCCAAAATGAAAGAATTCGGGAAAACTGGATCTGTTCTCTAACAATAGTGATATTTTATGATTTTGCGTATTCAAGATATTTTTTTATCGATGAAAATTTCATGCTTGAAGTTTCAAGCGGGATCAGGTGGGAATTTTGATTCTTTTGCAAATAACTATTATTTTACTGATATTAATATGGGTTTCAAATTAATTTTTTTTGGGAGAGAAAATTTTGCGTGGCGGACTCTATTGCGGCCAGACCCACTCTTTTTTCTCTCTCAAAGGTACCTCGTATCTATTCCGGTCTAATTCTCATTCGTTGTTCTAAAAGGGACCGTTCAAAATCGTCAACTTAGGAAAATTGATATAGGTGAATTTTTTAATTTTGTTTTGGGATACTGAACTGAAGATACAATTTGGTAAAGATAATAGGAAACGATATTAGTCAGATTTTGCATCAGTATGTCAGTTATTGTGTTTGTCTGGTTAAATGTCGTTTGAAAGCTTATGTCACGTTCGTCAATTTACATTTATCTTAACATATATCTCTTACTCTACTTTATTTACAATCTATTTTATCTTAGTTAACTAAATGGATGCTTAATCTAATTTTGTGAAATTATCATTTTTGACAATTTTAATTCTATTTAATGTGATATTTAAATTTAAATTTCTCTTAATCGTTATTCCCTGTGCACATAGGCAACTTATCTTACATATCGTTTTTTTTGTGGTTTAACAGTCATAAGGGCGATATACATTTTAAATGTAATGATATGCATTACAATATATTTGCAAATAAAAGGATGGTCAAACGGTAAGGAATAACAGCATCTAACAGCTGATCCATCACGATGTAGTCCACAATACGGCTTAGAAGGATTCCAATTGGTGTTCCATATTTTTGTTTATAAAAACCACTCTTAAAACTAATCCCATCGACTTCATAGATTCCTTTACCTATAGATGAAGCTAGTTAGTTATGGGGAAAGAATGCGAAGGTCGCACTAAGAATAAACGACACTTTAATTGTTTCCATTTTTCTAGGATTAGTTCTCTTCGTTTTTTTGTGGGAGAACTTGACTGTATTTTATTCTGAATTTTACAACTTACTAACGAATCTGGTAAATTGCTAGTTTTAGGTAATTCTTATTCGTGAGATCTCCACCACCAGTAATATAATCACATTTAACTCTGGTGTTATTTCAATTTCTACACGCAATTATTATTATTATATACCTCAAGTGTTTACCAAATACTGATCATATTTCATTGAGATTAGAATTGAATAAATTGTCTGTCATCATAGGTGGTAAATACGCTCTCGATTTGTAGACGCTAGCTAGTATACTACCTAACTTATCATCGGTTAAAGAATACTTTCAAAACAAATAAACGACGCGACGCAGCAACAAAAACTTACTACGTTCCATTTCTGTATATGATCGGAAAGCTCACAGTAGTAGTACTGCCACCAAGAGCAGGAATAGTGGAGGCAGTAAAGAACAGCCGTTAAGTAAAAGCTCGCTTTTTCTTCCTGTACATATATAGAGAACTGCGGGACGTAAAAGAATGACCATCTCAACAGAACCGGTTCTGTACGATCGCCCGCAGTCCAGAGAGAGCCAGTGTATCTAATAACACATCAGTCAAGATGATGTACTTTAGCCGGTGGAGAGGTGACACACCTCTATACTACCTAGTTGGAAACGACGTCCGCACGTTGCCATGGCGATAGTCGAGTAGGCGCCATCATAAACACTCATTGTTGTGATGCGGTACGAGAGTACGGTAAGTGGCTGAAGGAGGACGTCGCGGTGTCGCGCGGGGATCCCTCTCTTGGACCTAAATTGGATTTCATCATCTGGGCAGGCCGGCTATACGGAATATACACTGCGGGGGTCCCAGAGGTGAAAGGGGAATTTAACGAATAGGTAAGTCCGAGGGGATGAGTAGGAAGATGGTGATGATGTAGGTAACGTAGTTGTATATGTGTGCGTGTGTGCTTCTCTGTATATACCGTTCAGGGAACGAATATACACAGGAGGAAGCAACAGAGAGGGTGAAGTTGAATGAAACTGTTCTTAGATAAAGGAACGGTAAATGAGAATTGAATGATTGGTTCCGGTAGGAGTTGGGAGGTTGGTGAAGGTAATTTATTGCTCCTGGTACAGACAACGCTTGCTTTTAGAGACAATAATAATAATCAACGACGGACGAAATTGAAAGGGGTCATGAAACGAAGAATAGATCGTATTTTGAACAACTTCAATCAATATATTCCAATACTCTTCAACTTTGCTTTTAACATTGTAAGAATACATGCACTGTAATGAATATCAATTGCTTTTTAGTTAGAATGTTAATTTGTATATGTAATAGTCATCTTAAGTCATCTTAAAAATAACGTATTATGAAAGGACTACGTTTTGGATAATTGTTACTTTGGTTTCATTCAATTCAGTATTTATTGCAGTTTTGAGAGTTTTATGTTGTACATGGTAAGCTATCTTTCGTATTCTTATTTGTAGGTTTTTGAATTTGATTAGATTAAAGAATGCACTCCAAACCGAGAGAAATATCTGTTGTGAATTAGAATTGTCAACTTTTTCAAACTAGGAAATGTTACGCACTGCTCTAGAATTATGTCTACATCGAGAAGAAACTATCGGCCTCCATTCTACACTAATATCCATATAATGGCCGATGAAATAATTTGAGAAACATAAAATATGCTTTATCGTACGAATATCAAATGTTGTCTGCAATCCTATGGTAAAGCATTCTACCGAAAAGCAGTCACCAAGCTTAGGGCAAAAAAGTAAGCTGGACTTGTAAGGAAAATTTCCGTAACAAAATTGTTTACAAAGAATGTGATAAGGATAACACTGATTGAGTGGGTTCAGCTCGAATTTTATTGAGGTTTAATGCAGATTTGAGGTTCTTTGCGCACACTGACTGAAAAGAATTTGCAGTACCTAATATCTGAAGAGTTTGTTTGAAAATTACACTGATGAGTATAAACAAGAAGAGGGACATGGTTCTTGGTGTAAACATAAATAAACTTATTATAGTTTCGATAAAAATTATAGTTGGAGCGACTCGGTGGTTGTCACTTTGTTATATTGTATTTTTTATTACATCTTATTCGCCCTGTTCCCTTTAAATTTAAAGAAAGTATTGCATAAACATGTTAGGATATTTATAGTAAAACACACGAAAATGTTGCTTTTCAGACGTTTAAGGTATCCAAACTTGATTATTTATTTGAGATTTATTCAAATTATATCAATACTGTGTTTCGAAAGATGTATACCTATGTATTTGATTGAAATTAAAGTGGCTATTATAATAATAAATAATTTGACGTGTCATTAGAGATATGTATGCGATGTTTTTCAAAGCCAACTTATTTTTTATGTTATTATTGCCTGACTCGTTTCTATCTTTATATAGACACATCGAAAAAAATCATAATTAGAGTAGGCTATGTGAATGGATTGTTACTTTAGCCACTTTCACATAATGACATTTATTCCTTGACATTTAATTTGAGGTTATAAACATTGGTTACAATAAAATGTCAAATAATAAATGTCATTATGTGGTAGTGGCTAAAGCAACGATCAAAACCATTTACGTAGCCTACACCAATTATGTTTTTTTTCGATGGCACGGTACTTGCTAGTCTCTTTTTTGGCGATAACTTGGGAACAAATAGAGATATCAAGATACGGTTTTCAGTAAAATATGTATAATTTAAATCCACTTACCAATCTATTTACACAATAATAACGTTCCATTTAATTTTTTTAAGAAAATCGTAAAGATAAGTTACCGCTGGAGAAAGCGACCTCTACTTTATCAGTTTGAAACTAATGGATATACATAGCATATAAATGCTGTTTAAAGTCCACACAATTCCTTTTCAAATAAGTTTAAGATTACTCGGATAGGTTGAATAGTAACGGAAATATTAAACTTTAAACATTGACAAATAGATGGTCTTCTCCCTCCCTTATTAGAACAGATACGAAGAAATGTCCCTAAAAGAGTTATCTGGTATTAAATTGGCTTTCAATTGATGATATCAAAGTTACAGCTTATTCTGCAATTTTCTGAGATAATAGGAATTTTAGATTTGAACATAGCAGTTACGCCCTCCAGCGGTAAAATATGGGACTCCATAAATTTCTCATACCCACTTGTACTATCAACATTTTTTTCCGCAGAACCCAGGACAAATAGTTTCCGAGATTCAGCCACTTACCTCTCTTAGTGGCCCACCCTGTACAATTACGACAAGTAACATAATTGGTGAAATAATTACATCTAAAAGTATTTTAATGTATGACATTTAAGTATAACAAATTTTAGGTTTGGTATTTGTAGTATATACAGGGTGAGTCACGACTATTCCCTCGGTTTCTTGTGTCTAAACGCTACAAGATAAGAGTTTCAAATTTTAGTCCAATATGTATGTGTGATTCAAAAAAGTACAGCATATCAAAGTTAGGTTATTTCTAATGAAACACTCTATATTGTATAACATTCTTGGATTCTACGTCATAAATTAGTATAACTTTGTTAATAGTTCCCTGTACCTATCTGCTGCCAATTTCGATAAAATTAGATTTTTATGAAAATGTCGACTTTTGCGAAAAAATTAAAAACTGGGAAACCGTATGACTTGGACGATTTACATTTGTAAGAAATTCTTTTGACAAAACCTGCTTTCAATAAACCGGTAGAGTATTTTGATATTGGCTACATGACATTAAGCAAAGCAATTTATACTTTATATTTTTCAAGCATCAGTAACTCTTTTAAGTTGAACGGAACACCCTATATTTATCCAACCTTTGCGAAAGCACATTCAACGCTCTACCAAAAACTATGAAGATGTCTATATCTAAATTTAGCGATTAAAATGTTATTGTGTGTGTCCTACATATTTGACTAAAATTTGAAACTCATATCTTTTCGATGTTTTAATTGAAATCGATTTTTAGTTCTATAAGAACGGATTGAAGAGTGGGAAGGAAGGCGAAAAAAGTCGAGAATCGTAGCATTGTTCTCAAAAACCTCTTTATAAAGTAACTATGCTAACGCTCTCAATTATTCTGGGTTTATCCTTTACAACTATGTATTTGCTTCAATCTGTGAGCATTAATATTACAATGATATTCAAGTTCAATAATAGGAAAAAACAACGAGCAAACCTTGTCGAAATTATGTGAGAGAAAAGAGACGTTACATCAAAATTTAAGAAAATAAAAAAAAATTAAACCGAAGTAAACTAATTCTTAGGACAAAATCAAACGTCTGAAGTTTACCTTTACTTTTGAAAGAATTACAGATGTTTCTAGAAATTCCAATGCATAAATTCGAGCTTTGCAATAAACTTTCCATATTTTTTCTAACCACGAACTGTTTGGGCGAGAAGTAAGCTCAAGGTTTCACGTTCTAAAAGTTATTGATCGTAAGTCAATTCTAATGAATACACCGAAATCGAAAGAAAATAATCCCAAGCTGTGTGTGCTTTGTTCTTGTTACTCTTAGAAATACACGAATAAATAAACGGTAAATTCTAGATTATGTTTTAGATATTTTCCCTCCTATTTATTTGAAAGCCTTCCCATTATTTACACGTATAGTGTAAACTGTTGAAAGTTTCTAGCAAATTTCGTTAAATTAATACTAGTGTTGACGGACTGTCGTTTACATTGTTCATTATTTTATTAAGTATTGAAAGCTGCTATTCAAGTGGAGCTACAAACTGCTATATGAGCTAAACATATCCCTTCTCTTTCACAGTAAATAAAATGATAACTTACATTTTATAAAAATCATACTGTTTGTTGTTAGACACGCCTTGTAATCTGTTTTTGTTGCAAAGTGATGGTGGCCATTGCTAGTAGGTTATCATAAGTCAGACAGACAATAGTTTAGTCATTAACTTTTTTAGAAAAATTGTAGTTTATGTACGATCGCTGATGAATGTTTTAAGATTGAATGAGAAAATAAGGAATCGATATTTGCGAAAAGAAATTAATAGTATCGAATGTAATAATGTAAAATATATTACAGTAATATACAAATAATATTAAAAAATATCTAACATTGTAATAGCTATTGATAAAGGGCACAATTTAGGAAGCCGCCGTAGCTAAATCCACCACAAAAAAATGAAATTCTATAGCGTCTGTTATCTTAAATCTGTTTACTTAATTTCTGTTAAACACCTATCAAGGCAATACACGCACATGTCAAAGTTGCTATTGTCCCTTCTTGTTTGCCATACTATATATATACTTCAAATTTGACTAACTTTAAATTATTGAAACGAAATTTTTCCTTTTTTGTCCAATTTATCGTTCAACTGGTTTTCAAAGTTTTGCTCAACTCACAAAATGAGGGACGTAACACTTTGAAAAGTAAATGAATATAGGAGGTATTGAAAAATTGCAATTTTTGTGTATTCCCTCTGCAACCCCCTCTACAGATCAATATTTCCGAAAGCTCGACCGAAGTGTGCTCAGTATTGTGCGTGTTTCAAACATTACAACTTCTTCCATGCCTCATGAAATGTTCATTCAAAGTTTTCTTAGCTTAAACTGCAGTTAAAATTTTAAAGAGAAACATATAATTAATTATATGATTATATTACGGACTTGTTACAAAAGCTAAGTGTGTGTATTTCCCATTAGATAAATTACTTGTTATTAATAACTAGGCCTCCTGCTCTATTGTTACGAAATCTTTAAGTACAGTTTTCTATGCATTTAGACTGGAACACTGGACCATATATCTAGTAAATACATATATGTATATATGTATCTTCTAACTAGAGAAGAATTATGGGTTTATTTTGGTATAGATTTAAGAGATAAAACACTATTTTAACAATGCCAACGTTTCGGACCCATTTATTAGTTCAGTTTACAAATAACTACCATCTTTGGTCCTTCATTAGGGCTATCTGTTAATTTAAGAAAACAAAAATTTGCAGATAGCCCTGATGAAGAACCAAAGATGGTACTTATTTGTAAATTGAACATATAAATGAGTCCCAAACGTTGGCATTATTAAAATAGTATTTTGTCTCTTAAATTTACACCAAAATAAACCCAGAATTCTTCTCTAGTTAGAAGTAACACTTACAGCTTGTAATATTCAAGCTCAGATTCAACTACACTAAATTATTTACTAATATATGTGTATATATATATTGGGCGTATTCTAATTTTGAATTTTTATTATAGTCTCTAAGTTTTGACAGATATTCTTCTCACAGTTTCATCTCAACGATTTAATAAATAGGCTTATAAAATTTAATTTATCAAGTATTTGTGTTTTCTAATTTATTAGATCCCAGAAATAGAATATTTTATCCCAAACAAGAAGACCAAATATAGTCAAAATCTTTTAACGTAATAAAACGTTAGGTTCCCATCTCTTCGTCCAAGTTAATTTATTAAAAGCTTAATACCTGCTTTTAAATAAACACACGGAATTACCATATAATTACGTCGGACGGTTGTTTTCACCTTTTAAAAAGTGTGTCCGTGCTACACCACTCTGGTTTTAATTCAGGTACAACCTGTGCGAGAGTGGAATCTCTCTTAGTCTACAGGGATAATTAAATCCAAATTGTCCAACATCCCTCATTATCCTTCGGAGACAAAGTGGAGTGTGTAGTTCTACTTCCACTCGCCGAAACGCTTAAACCGTTCCTCTAGAGGGCGTCCGCGTCAGTCTTCCTCTCGCACATGTTTCAATTAGTGCCGCTAAAGCGAAGATGGCCCTTTCATAGCCTTTCCAGTTTCGCTCTGTATCCTCTAGGAACAGAGATTTCTTAATAATTCAAGACGTACGCTTCTGACACGTTCGTCAGCTAAACGCTTTTCTTCCTTGTGTGCGGTGTCTAGTTAGCGGCGGTGCGTGACGAAATGTCCGTCCACGGACACGCGCTGGTCAAAGCAATTAATATGAGCGTCCATCGACGGACACACGGGTTCTTCTAATCGAATGATAAAGGGCCCTTTGAGCGAGGGGTACGACACTTTGCATGCATTAACGAAGAGGACATTTTTATCCCGTGAAAATAGCGGTCAGGCTTTGATTCGGCCGTTTCGCGATTGTTTCTTTTGTGCTGTAATGGTGCCCTTCAAAATGCACGAGATGGAAGTGCTAGACTTAGGTACGAATGGTGGAAGGTGGGGTGGACGGATGGTCATCAAATCCCAAAGTCCCTGGACGAATTTAAAAGATCATTATCTAGACTAGACGAAAGTGCTGTGCTATAGGAGTGCTTTATGTAATCTTGTTACCTTTACTTACATGCTAATAAATATCGTCATCGTATCAATTTATCGATTTGGATAAAAACAGTCCTGCAGTCTCTACAATAAGAGCTGAATCATATTTTGTTAGAATGGCATGAAAAATACACCTTTTGATTTCAATAATCTATAGCTAGAATAACCGTAACGTCACATTTGCATAAGTATTGAATTAGTTGCATAATAATGTAGGTATTCAGGTAGAAGCAAAATATTTGAACATAATAGAAATACAATCAACGTTCAATAGATGGTATACAAACTTTTATAATCTTTGTCGTTATAAATACTATAATATAATAATATAAATACTATAATCAATAATAATAACTATATAGTCAATTTATACAAGATAAGTGGCTATGTTTTAATATCTAAGCTAAGTGAATTGTAGAGCTGCCATTGATAAAATTCAATTAACACCATGCCAAAATGTCATCGAAAATTTAGTGGAAAGGACAAACAAGGGATCCACTTATAAGATATTGCATTGGATACATAACCTCCTTGTCTATCCTCTTCATTACAACAAATATAAAGATAAACACTGCATTTTTTAAATTTCAAACCTATACGGTTTTAATGGGGTATCTGTAATAGGTTATTTTTAATAGTTAAAAACACAAGTACAGAAAGTATGTCAAAAAAGTATATGTGAATTTAGAATTTCATGAAAACGTAGACAGCGTTATCAGGAATCGCTTTGCAGAGATTGTCTTCTGTAGTTAGTCGGTGTATATTCTAATCCTTTCGGCATCCCACACGGTACATTTTCACTGACCTATTCTTAGTTCCATTTTCTTGTATAGGTATAGTTCTTTGCTTTATTTCTAACATGAATGATTTACTGGTCTACTCATTATAGAGGTAGATCGAATTACGGATAACGCTGTCCTATTTCAAGACCAACTTCTTCCGGCGTCAAGCAAAAGAACGGTACAAAATATGTGCAGGCCATTCTAACTCTACATAGATTCGTATTTGGAGAAGCTGTGGCGAAGATATAGTCGAAAATATACGTTTTAATCTTGTATATGTGCACCTGTTTTATCGCGGTAATTAATCAGAAAATAAATTTGTAGTGAAACGTGGCGGTGCTGAACGCGCTTCGTAATGACTCTCAAAATGCGAATTCCTCATACTTTCATTTTAGTTGTCGCCTCCTATGTTAGCTTACTAATAATAAACAATAGTAGTGGTGGCGGTACTGGTTTTTTCTCTTAGCTAAACGTCTTGCATTATAAATTTATTATGGGACGTTTGAAATGGATTTTACGAACTGCTGAAATGTTGAGATTTATTTCCAATATTCACCATATTTTTAAGTGTAGCGCAATGATTTTATAACAACAATCAAAACCACTAGACAGAAAATTCGTATCAAAGATATATTGCATAACTTTAACCTAAAACAGAGCTACACGCTACAACCTTAGTCTCGTTAAATTATGTAATAGATAAAAGTTAAATATTAAGTTGCATTGATCCATACTTCCTTTTGTGTCTTGTGTCAAAACTTACACTCAGGAGTCATAAATATATAAAAAGTATAAGCGGTAAATATTCAGAATATAGGTTTTACTTCTAAAAACTAGTAATTTCTCACAACTACTGTATTATGAGTCAGAAACCATGTTAATTTTCCTGCATTTAATGTTTCTATGAGATCAATTCACAATATGCCCATCCAAATGTTTAATCCAAAATGATGTTGCAGTTAAGTAATTCTAATTAGTTTAGATTCTGCTTTGCTTGCAACTTTGCTTCAATTGGCAAGATGATTTGGTTAAAAAAGTTTTACTGTCTTCTAATTTCACTGCTGGTCACTAACAGTATTTCATTCGTCCTAAATTATTTAAACCGTGTTCGGTTCCAACTTGCTGACGTAAAGTTCGTCATAGTCTAGCCTAAGACACATTTTTTCATGAATTTTCATTTGTCATTCTTGACCTCTGCCAAATTATGGACGATGGTATGCGCAGAAAAACAGTTTTGGCTTAATAGGAATTGCATTAATTTAAACCGTTTTTCGGTTTGTGATGGCCAACAAGAACTTCTTTTTAATTTAAACTTAGCATTAGTTATAGTTCGGCTGTTGTTGATGTATAATACGTAGAGAAGATATTTATATTTCCTTGGATGTAACAGATCAATTTATAAAAAGAATAGTAGAGGTAGGTATGTGAAGTTTCTATAATTACTTGCATATATATTTCGTTTAACAGTTCAGTGACATTCAGCTACGTTTGAAAACGATATTATTTACTGTGAAATAAAGAATCGTCTTGAAAGATCGTAATGTTCAATGTAAATTTCAAAATTAATTGCATGAAAAAATAGTAATTAACTTGAATTAATTCCTATATTTTACTTGGAAATACGGTCTTATGTGTGGTTGAAATCAGAAGAATAAAGAATTGTCTGAAGAAGAAATAGAAAAGTGGATAATGACAAGAAGGGATCGAGGCCATGTATTAACACTTTGAGTTAAAAAAATTATCTTGTTTAGGGAGAAACAAGATAATTTTTTTTGTTTTTTTAATAAAATTTTTTTAATAAATTATGTGTGGTGTCTGCTTAGTTGCAGTGACTCCATAAGCTGTATTACTTGTCTATCTATCACTGCAACTCTCGCGGTGTAGTTTTGTGTGTGCAAATTGTATTCAAATGGGTTTGTGACAACTTCATATGGCCTTTTATAATGCCGCGCTGTTAATCACTTCGCTCCCAACAGCGAATAGTAAGTCGATCCGGATTTCAACCCTCTGAAAAAATGTTACCATCGCTCCAGAGAATTGAAACCCAGCTGCTATTATCCTGCCACAACGATAGTCAGGCGCGCCTAACCACTGCGACTATTGACCCGCCTAAAAGTGGCATTCAAAAAAAAAGTAGGTATTTATTTTTCTCTGCGATTCATTACAAACGCGAAATTTAGCAACAGTGCTTCATTCTATTTACCTTCTATCTCCAATAATACGCGAATTCCCCATAGCGAGGATTGAAGATGAAGTAGCTTATTAAATTCTTTGGTAGAACTTAGCGCCAATAAGACCAAAACTAGTATAAATTTCAGTAAGCCCATATGTTTTAGACAAAGATTATTGATTGAATATAATATTTAGTTGTACTGAAGAATTTTCTGCTGTAGGCTTCAGATATCAGCGGTATTGTCGTACGACTAACCGTTTCGCTGTTTATGCTATCGTATTTTTTAGAATTAACTTTATAGATTGAATAACCTCTGTAGCAGCTGACATTGTGTGCAACAAAACGACCACAACATGACTACTCTCCATAATGGTAACAGTGACACCGATTTTGGGAATGTGCAAATCGACGATGAAAATGAATCTTTTAAGTATTCAGTGTGAAATATGACATGCATAATGGATTTACATGCCATCTATTCGCAAACCATCGGTCTATCGAAATTTCTAGTTTCAATTTATATAAACCCTTATATTAGGTGACGTCCTGAAACTCGCTGTATACAGAAAATATTAAATTGAAAAGTATCTTGAGGTTTATTTTAATCTGATCGTGCTGCATATGGGACCAGACACAATCACGTTTTACCAGGTAGCAGATATAATTTACTAAAGCATTTCGTATTTAGATATCCCGTTTTTTTTTAGTTTTTATAAATAGTTGATTATTTTTTATGTACCGACATCAACGCGTAAACCTGAAATCGGTTGTTTATTTCTAGACTTTTCCAGTCAAGCATACATACTTTTGTCAGTACATCGTTATAGAACATATTTTTTCGATTCCAACGTGAAGTCGTCTTGGTGGTATCATTTACATCTGCCAGGTAAGATATTTTTTCGAGGTATGACTATTTATTTTAAACAGTGACAAGGTGATCTTGCGTTTGGCAAATGCTGTATTCCAAGTATTGAAGATTTATAGGTAACAGACGGGCAGAACTATTATTACTTTATTTTGTATTTTCGTTATATTTGTGTTTGTAGTTTACTACTTTTACATGTATCCTTTCTAGTGTTCTTTTCTTAGATGTATTACTTGAAGGTGACTTTGCTTGTTGATTCTTCACTTTTAGAGCCTCCACCTACCTTTTCGCGTCTAGTCGTCATAAATAAGTCTACTGCTTCCTCTTCTTCCGTGAACTTTCGAGTAAAAGGCACGCAATCTGGAATATCCAATAAAACAGGCAATCTGAATATTTATGCAGATTACTACAATAAGTTCGTCGGTCGCTGCGACGTTATGAATAGAGCGAATTGCAGAAAACTAGTTCCAATATTTCCTTTCTTGTAGGGAGCTCTCGATATTTAAATGGTTACTGATTTCAGATTTATGGTTGTTTTGAAAAGAATTGCGTCTGGTCTTATACAGACACAGTATCTAGTTTTAGATTGCTATTATATCTTTCACTTAATTTAAACGTTCATATAAATGTTCTTTTTTTAGTGATTGTGACTCTTCTAAACTGCTGTACTTGTGCTAGAGTATGTTTAGATTGGTTAGTATTACGTTGGTAATCGTATGCTATCGTAGCTCTTAGAATCATATTTAAAATATTTGAATATTTAAATTCCTGAATATTTGCCTAACTAAATGTGCAAATATAAATATTTTGTGAACAAATCTAAAATAAATGTAGGATTAACTTCAGTCATCACGAAAAAGAAGTCATAATAGTATAGAACTCGATACATAGAAGTATTTGTTTAGGGTGTTAGTCTATTAACTTTGAAATAATCTTAAATTGTACCATTTTTGATGTATAACATTTTTGACAGTAAATGTCGTTGTGTTATTTTTTATGGGAAGGATCATACACTCCAATAAGATCTGTTAACGGAGTGATCAACAAACTATACACTGACGACTGGCACCCCTGATCGAAATTAACTTTGTGAGTTGTTGTTGCAAAAATAAAACCTACTAGATAGAAGTAAGCATGTGCTTAAATAAAACAGTGAATCTTCTGAATCTATTGTATTGTTTACTGGGTATGCAGTACTCATTAGAAAAGCTATTCTCCGTAAGTTTTACTATTAGCATGGAGAGCTAACAATTTTAATTCTTACAGAGATACCGTAACAGGGGCGGCTTTTACTATGGGTTACAGATTTGCGCAAAACTCGAAAGCGAAAAATTTTATTTTATTTTACTTCGCATTACTTATAAATAACTTATCGTTTAATTATAATCGTATTTTATTTCGAACAACATAGTAATCCAGGTTTTGCTTTAAAGCGAATTTCATTTTTTTCAAAAAGTATTATTGCTCCTTGAAAGTAATTCCTTTATTTATTAAATATTAGCCGCTAAAAAATATTTAAAAAATATGGTACATATTACTTACTACCGCTGCAACTGGTGCTGTGTAACTTATGTATGTAGCAGTGTGTTCACTGACGTTGTTACAGCACTATATCGATGATTTTATGTTGCTTCCAACAACGAATGGTAGATCGATCGCGATACAATTCTCCGAGAAAAATGTCGCCGTTCCCTCGGAGACTTCAATTATGGATCCCAGCGATCGGCCACATTACTAGGTAGCTAACTAACTACTACAGCTATCAATCCGCTAGTCGGTGATTAAGGCGATGGACTTTTATTTTGATTTAAAATTTAAGCTAGCCTTTTTTTATGGTGAACTGACTTTAAATAGATTACTTAATTTAAGCCTTGAGACTTATTGTTGATTTGTGGTTCCGATGTAGAACAGACACCTTTGTGTTTTGCTTGGATATCATTAAGATGAGAAAAATTATGTTCAAAACTAGGACTAGTTGATAGATTAAATGAATTAATGTAGATGTTGCTGTATTGGTTCGTAAGGAAAGTTGATATTTAGCAAAGGAATCCAATGTCTTTAAAAATAATTCTCTATACTTTATAACACTTACTGTTAGTTGATAAGGTTTGAATTAAGTTTTGCGATTTTTGATAGCTCTCAGAAATTGTCTAATACATAAATACCACTGCTATTATCGGAAATTGATTAGAAGAATTTGGTCAGTGCAATGTATTCGTCGTGCATCTTCTTTGATACAAACATGTATTCGATAAATAATAAAAGTTTATCAGTAAAAGCATTGGACGTGCGGTACGAACTATACTCGTTTCCAAACTTCTTAATACAAATAGAATTAGAGTACCGTTTCGAAACGTATGTTTCTGCTTCGTTAGCCAACAAACACAAACGCTCATAGGTACGCAATAAACTCTAACCACTAAACGTGACAATGTGCGGGAGACCTCTCCGAAGTTTTGGCGCCTGTCCGGCGATTTTTCGAAAAGTACTATGACGTTAGAACACTGATTTGATATTTAATTAAACATAGCGTTCCGAGCAAGTGTAAACAAAGTGGAGAAGGTATTTCTCGACGGCGCTATTCTTGCAGAATAAGTATGCCGTCAGTTGTTGCCGACATAAGACATAAATAAAAAGTGGTGTTTATCGGTGCTTTTGCATTTATATTCATATGTAAGTGTACCTGGAGTGTAAATGTTGGATTATTATTTTATATGTACCAAGCTATCAAGTGATGCGACGCCGACGGCTTAAGTACTCTATTAACTTTTGAAAATGTATCCAGTGATGCACTAACAACGCTAGATCAAGTCGAGTTAAATTTTCATATTTTTATTGTAATATCGATTGATGAATTTATATCAGAATGTTTTCAGAATTAGATGATAAGCAGGTAGGTACTGTTTTATTGTAGATGTATTCTGTTTCCTTTTTGTCTTCTCTTCTAGGAAATTCAGTACTCTCAGTTTTCTTGCTACATATGAAATGTTGGTTTCATCTTTCTGCAATTTATCAAACATCTGTAATACCTATTAGCTATCCTAACTAGCACTAAAATTGCAACTTTTGAACAGTATCTTTTTTCATTATCGCCGCTGAATATCCAGCGTAAGATCTTCTGTCGAAATTTAAGTTACAATAATTAACCGCTATATAGTCGCAGAGGTAAGAGTGATTGACCATACGTAGGGCAGTATGCATGACGCGGTGTCCGAATCTAGCCGCTGACAGTTGTGGCACGTCTAGCGTTTCCTTCGTTACGCTACCATTCGCTGTTGCAATGTTAGAAACAACATAACATTATTTATGACGATGTAGTGTTGTACGAATGCCATTGAAACATGTTTATATATGTATGTAGCAAGAACTGCATGGGTGGTTTAGACAGGCAATACAAAAAAGTCTATTCTGAATACTTGGTCAGGAAATTTTTGTACCAATAGTGATTCTATATATACAGTTACTGCCAAATGTTATAGGCATCCCAATAAAAGTGGTGTTTAACAAAGTAGGTAGTTTTTCCGAGAAGAGAGGTGTCTGGAATGTACGTGTAACCATTAATAACAGTATTTAAAGTAGAAATTCCTAGAAAATCTACACCTGGTAGGGATGTAAGATACAATATCGGATTTTTTCATTTACTAGTATATTATACGTGCTAAAGATAAGATCGTTTGGTGATTGCAAAAGTTATTTTAGAGTGTCGAAGTTTGTGTGTATGCCCTCTTCTATATGTGTAAGTAAGGAATATGCCAAAAAAGTCACAATTATCCGAAGCTTCACGAGGTCAGATAATTTTATTACATAAGCATGGATTATCCCAAGCAAAAAATGCTCAAACAATAAAGTGTTCGCGTTATGCGGTGCAAAACACTATTAATCGATACAGAACGACTGGCAGGTATCGTAATTTACCTAAAAGCGACAGAAGACGTATCACAACTGTTCGTGAAAACCGACTAATAGAGCGCATTTCGCTCCAGGATAGGCCCAAATCCACGATAGCGATCTCTGCTGAACTCCGCGAACAAAGTAACGCTCCAATTTCGGTGCATACAGTTCGAAGGCGACTACGTGCAGTAAATTTACGTGCCCGGAAACCGCGACGCAAGCCCTTGCTCACCCAGAAACACCGGAAAGAACAACTTTTGTGGGCAAAAAAATATCAAAACTGGACAGTGGACGACTGGGCCAAAATAATTTGGTTCAATGAATCTAATATTGACGTAAGTACTTAACAACATCCCATAATCCTTGTAATACGCATAACAAAACTCAAAGTCGTTATTTTTTCAATTTTTTTTTTCATAAAGCTCGACCTGCGATTAGGTGGTTTGATGAAAATCGAGTAAAGCTGTTTGATTGGCCGGCACAGTCCCCTGACCTCTCGCCAATAGAGAACTTATGGTATATTTTAAAAGAAAGGGTTTGTAAGCACAACCACTCCTCCAAAGGAGCGCTAAAACGGACCGTTCTACAAGAATGGGCGTCTATTTCGCCAGAAATCTGTAATAAACTCGTGGCTACTATGCCTCAAAGAATTACTAATGTAATAATGGCTGCAGGAGGTAGCATTAAATATTAATTTACCTGACAAATAAAAGATTATAAACCGTTTTATGGGTGATAACGAACTTATTAAGGAGCAATGAAGTCTGAGTAGCCCATAGGGATGTAAACAGCATATCAAAAAATTAGGGTACTTTTTGTATAGAAATTGTGCAAAAAATTTTTTTTGTTTAGAGTGTGTATAACCGTTTTGAATGGCACTGTATTATATGGAATGCACACGAGGTTATTGACGCTTTTGCATACGCAACGAAATAGCTGATGTTTCAACAAATGCGCTGATGTACGTGCGCTACCCGATACAATGATAAATGGATGTCCTTAACCTACCCCAACGTCCGATAATGCGAAAAGAAAATAACGGATAGATACTGTTAAAATAAATACGCTATTATACGTACATTTTTTCACATTGCCACGTCAGATCCACATTTCGGAAACCGCTGAAGAGTGGAGTTATTACAGTAAATGCTCGAAGTTGCCACCTCCCTCTTCAATACAAAGGTTTAATCGTCGTGTCAATGCTTCACGAATGCGTTCCATGTTGATGCTGTCTCTGATTGCTTGTGCGCTCACGTTAATGCGATTTATTAACTCATTTACGTCGTTGACTGGGGTTGCGTAAACCAAATTTTTTAAATGTCCCCACAGAAAGAAATCCAGCGGAGTTAGGTCTGGAGAGCGGGCCGGCCATGCTTCGGGTCCACGGCGGCCAATCCATCTTCCCGGAAACTGATTGTTCAAGAAATTTCGCACTGGTTGTGCAAAATGTGCCGGGGCCCCGTCACACTGGAACCACATACGCTGCCGTACATCTAAAGGCACATTTTCGAGAAGCTGCGGCAAGTCCTCTCAAAAAGTGTAGGTACGCTTGACCATTTAAACGCTGCGGCAGTACAAAGGGTCCTAGGATTTCATCGCCAATAATTCCGGCCCATACATTTACCGAGAATTGCTGCTGGTTGTAGTGCCTGTGTATTGCATGCGGATTTTCCACAGCCCACTGATGTGTATTGTGCATATTGAACATTCCATTTCGCGTAAAACCGGCTTCGTCGGTAAATAAAATATCGGCTAGAAAATTAGGATTGTCATGTTGCATATTCAAAAGTGATTGACAAAACCTAAGCCGTAGTGGATAATCAGCTGCTGTTAATGCTTGTACTCTTTGCACGTGGTAAGGATGGTATTGGTATTCGTTTAGAATTTTCCATACAATCCGTTGTGATAAACCTGTTTGACGCGCAATTTGACGAGTACTTGTATCAGGAGATTCTTCGATCAAAGCCAGCACTTCTTCTTCGGCGTTCAATATGCGTCTGGGTCTCTGACGACCTCCATCTCGTCCGAACTGAGGCTTTACACTGCCAGTGTCTCGAACACGCTGCACAACAGCTAAAATTGTTCGAGCATTCGGCCGATATCGCTGAGGAAAACGTTCATAATAAGCACGTGCAGCAGCCTCCATATTTTGATTAAACTCTCCGTACAATACGATCATATCTAGATATTCCTGGTTCGTATAACGATGGGCCATTATCATAAAAGTCTATTAGTAAAAAAAAAACTACAAAGTAGAACAATAACTTGCTATAAACTAGCGAAAACGGTATAAATCGCAAAAAAAGTTTACCCCGACAAATAAATAATTTTATTCGACGCACCCACTTAGCTGGTTGAATTTATACTAGCTTAGACTCTTTTCTTTTCGCATTATCAGACTTTGAGGTAGGTTACGGACATCCATTTATCATTGTATCGGATAGCGCACGTACGTGCATGTGTTGCAACATCAGCTATTTCCATATAATACAGTGCCATTCAAAATGGTTATACACACCTTAAACAAAAAATTTTTTCTGCACAATTTGTATACATAATGTACCCTAATTTTTTGATATGCTGTTTACATCCCTATGGACTACTCAGACTTCATTGCTCCTTAAGAAGTTCGTTATCACCCTGTATAGTTTATTTTTGTTTTGAACACTCAGTTTTATCGTAACGCTGAAACATATACCCTGCCTATAACATTTGGCAGTAACTGTAGTTTACCGGGCGTTTACCACAAAACTAATAAAATATTCTACCAGTGAGGCTTGATGTCGTTCAGAATAAGGTGTCCTTCTAAGAGCCTGTAGTGCGCTGAATAACTTAGAACACAACTTATTTACATGAGTCTTGCAGTTATGTTCAGAACCCAAAGAAATTTCGTTTCATTTCTCCAACATACCAGTTTTATTGTAACTGGTTACGCGCTTAGTTTATTTATCAAATTTGTAGATATGCGATTGGTACTGAACGACAATTGGTGTACACTTCGAAATCCATTTTTACTGACTTAGGATGCTTTGTTAGAAACTAGCTACCACACAAACAATATAGTATCTGCCTCAAAATATAACCTTGGGATACATCACCCCTGCCATACATACATCCCTTCTAATTTTAATTTATTTCGTAATTTGTATAAAATGGGATTTTCTAGATAAGGGGCAAAATAGCTCACCAATATAAACTAAGAAATGTCAAAATTGCATCAGCAATGGACATCCATAGATCTGTGTTGGATTTTTGACAGCCGTTAACACGGTGTTTAATCGTCTATTGACCTATTAGGGCCAAACTTAGTAGTAATACTGCACATGTTCTAATCACACATGAGAATTGCCTGAAAAGTTCTAATGATATACTGACAAAGTTAGATTGTTCTCCGGCGATAATCAGAGGAGTGTCTGCTACCATTTTCAAGCATATGTTCCGCTCAAAATTTGTGATTGTCTAAATTATTTTCTAAAAAAAGAAAACGGTACCTGCTAGGGGCCAGATAGAAACCATGTGGCCGCAAATCATGAACGAGGCAACTCTATGTAGGCTGTGTCATTGTGATGTTTTTTATGTTCAAATTTACTACTGCAAATTCGAATAAATTCTATTGGTGAAAGTTTGGTTGTATTCAATATTGCTATTGTCTAAATTGTTGGCCCAAACTAATATTTAATGCATTGAATATGTTGTGTTATGGTGTAATTATACTTTTTTCTCGCTCTGCAATAATACTCTGATGTCTATTAGCATTTCTGCGAAGCACAGGTTCTATACGCAATTTATAAATGTAAATGTTTGCATTTAATTTTTTTAAGGCTGTGAGATATTAGTAGATCTGTTAAGGCTTATGAATTGGTTATACATTAATATAGCGATAACACGAATTTAACGATATTAGAGAATAAATAAAAGAGTACAATTCAATAACAACAGCGTTGATCATGAATATTAATTTATATCTGTTGTACATAATAGAAAAATGTTTCAGGACAGCAAAATTTTGAGAAGTAGTATACATAGAAATGAGCTAAGTAATAAAAGTGTTCGAAAAACACGTTGGTTATTAGTTTTAGTTTCGAATTTATGCGGTTATTGAACCCGAAATATGCGTCAATTTACAAATTCACATACCAATCCTTTTCGATTTTAACTTTAGCTCTAACTTTTGCTGGCTTATATCTGCTACGACATATCCATTTACCCATTATATTTACCCATTTGTATAGAAGTTATCATTTGAATCGTCTTTCTTGTAATAAACATTTATCGATAAGCGAGAGTACTACTACATCCAAGATTTCGAGTTCTGAGAAGTATGGTGACTGTGTGACGGGTCTTTAATCACAGGCTAGTTGGCACAGCGCACGGGCGATTTTGCCGTCTAGATTTGGTGGAAAGACTGCAGCTTCGGCCGCGGTAACACAGTGGCAAATCTGAGCAATGCCGAGCGCGACGGTAGCGTAGGTGACCCGGTAAAAGGTTCCATGACACGTAAAATATGATGACAAATATGTTTATGCGGTAGAGGAAAGGTGTGGTATATATTTTTGCCAACCTGTCTTATCCAGTTCATTTCCTTTCTTTCTATGGTGGTGCGGTGAAACGGTGTATCACTGCGACGTTGAAAAGTAATGATATATTGTGCGCGAACATCATACTTTTCGATCGAATATAATTTATTAGCGCTTTATTTTTTTGTGCATTTAATTCTGGAAGTTTTCTCTTTTTATATATATTAGTCAATATACATATACTTGGGTGTATACTTTTACGTACGTTATGTATAATTATCAATACTGCATATAATTCTTTATTTGTAAAGGAACCAGAACTTTTTCGGCTTTGACACATTTTGTTGCGAACTTTCGGTGGGCACAAAACTTGCATACAAGCCTGTCTTATCGTGTAAGTTACAAATACCTATAATATCACCAACTCAAATGTTATCGATATTGTATTCGACATGTTAATCTGCAGATGAAAAAGTAATTAGTACTTAAAGATTTTATAGTGGTTGTTATATATCAATATCTACGAAGGCACTTTTGAAATTAGATTTTTAGAAGTCAGTGTTTTCGATTATCTTTCTGTTTTCTAGAGCTAGGCGATGTCACATTTTGATAATTTGTATTTGATTTTTTGTATCTATACCCCAGTATCAGTGCATTCGTATCGATACTCTAATATCGATACCTTAGTATCGATACTCTAGTATTAGCTTTTTCGTATACATTCCTAGGTATTGGTACTTTAAAATTGAAACCATCGTTATCTGAGATATTAACACCACCTATTGTGTCGAACACTGGATGCTGTATCGATACTTTTGCTGGGCCTAACTCTTTGTTTATAGAAGAATAATGAGAAAAATTTTAGAATGTAGGTGAACTGTCAGAAAACATGAACATATTTAATACAATCTAGGGAAGGTTTATTTGAGATTTATTTAAGTTTACCAGTGATGCAAAAGCGTGAGTCTCTGTTTTGGAGTAAAATACTTTACCTCTATTGTATAAACTGGTTTGTTTACTTAATGACCACAAAGGCCAAAATAAACAAAAGTAAATTGACTCAGTTTTACAACGATACACTCTTTGGATGTAATTTTCGTCGCATCAGATATTTATTTCAATAAGTAGTATATTGTAGTGTAGTAACAGTCAAATATTTAAATTCAAAGCCGAGCATCCTCATACGGAAAGTCGCCATGGAACTCAATATTTTTATCTGTGTACAGCACAAAGACGTAATATTAAAAATAGTCAAAAACCAACATTACAAAGAAAACATTGAAACAAGGAATAATTTGTCAGAAGCCCTAAAGATATTACTTATGTTATAGTTTATTATATGTTTGTACTGAAAATTCTACAATGTATTTAAAAGTAATATTCCCTGCTATGAATCTTATATTATCACAATGAATATTATATTTGGAACTAACGTGCACTTTTACAAGAAATTAAGTGGTTTGCAATAGTTTATCCCTCTAGTCGAAAGGATATATAAGTAATTATAGTACGTGATTAAAATCTTTTGATCTTTTTTGAACAGCTTTTACAGTTACTCAAAAATTCTATCCAATCGAACATTGGTAAAATTCCTGAAGTCGACTAATGTATTTTACCAGGTATTTTAAATTAACGATCATGGTGGTAAATCTCTCTAACGGAGCGCTTTTCTCTGTCCACATTTAAATTCCTCGCTGCGCTGAATCATAAAAGCACCATTTAACGTGCCAAGAAGCGCACACACACATAGTGCTCCCTGTTATCACATAAAGTAAAAGCTTTGATGCCGGTTGCACAACGCGCGCGACACCTTTGATCTTAATCACTTTTGTGCATTATTTACAACGAACTAGCTTTTGTCAGATAAATATACGGCAAACGTACCTTTAGCCGACGACGTCCAATATATTCGACTCCGAAGTCATACCTTCTCTTTCGCTGGTATCTCTAGCAGTTCCATTCAATAAAACTAATGCGATTTCTCTTCTTTTTCCAACCAAGCGTGACCTAGTATGTATCTATGAAAGGGGAACAGTCATGAGACATAAGTTGTAGCAGCGAATATATATTTACACCCAACACTGAATAGGGCACGTGAAATGTTTATTAAGCACTTAATATGATGTAATTCGCTGGCTTACCGTTGAAATTTATGTCAGGTATTAGTAATTTACCGGATTATGCATATTATGCTAAGAAATTGGGGAGCGAGTTTAAGATCATAAACTAAGGAAATACTTTGTCGCTTAAAGAGTTATTAACCGTGTCTAATAGATGGGTGTCACTTCTTACAATTTGATATACATATACACGGATGTGCGAATGAATATATGAATTCATGTTTATCTATAAATAAAACTAAACCGCAGTATTTCTTACAAATCTCAAATTTGGACTTAAACTCCTACATTTCCTTTGCCGACAAATTGGATCATTGTAACTGTTCCATTACTCTTTTCTTTGAGTATACTTTTCTTGGTCTCAGAGAAGTTTAAAAAAATGTACTTGCCTCTGCCTTCTTAAACAGTTTTACTACATCAGCATTGAGTTGAGCAAATGTCACGGTGTATATGCGGAGTTTCTTTTCACAGCCCTTCCAAAAACCTTTTTTGTGACTTAAAAGTCTTAATGCTCACGTCGCTGTACATATACCAATCCATTATGTTCTCACTGAACAGTAGATCTTTATTTATTAAAAATAACCAGATTTACACCGCAATGACTACTCGAAGTCAATGTAAATGTTGAGTCCACCCCCATAAGTCTAGTTAATAAAGGGCCACATTATAGGGTTACCTTCCTTTCTAAAAAAGCAAATTTGTTACATACTTCAATAAGTCAAACTTTCTTAATATGTATAAATCGGTGAAAGGAACAAGTTCTGAAGACAGTGATGCTACGTTATTGCTTGGGAGGAGATTGAACACCACCACTATGAAAATAAAATACATTTCATTAAAACGATTAAAACTGTGAGTTGAGGAAAGTAGAGTACAAATAGCATAGAACAATTTGTACCAAAGATATTCGTAGATGGCGCGAGAGAACATAATTGCTTGAACTGAGAGGAACCTTTGCGAATTTTGGAAGTATGAAACTAGGCACTTATTGCTGGAAATATGGAATCAAATACATATAAAAGTGCACCCACAACACATGTTTCTAAAAAAGAAGAAAATCAAAATCAATGGATGAAGAGGGAGCACCAGAAAAATTTGTACCCGTAGCTACTTGTGGTAGCGAAAAATGGGTGTTGATTGATTGGTTCGAAAAGCAATGTATAAACGGTAGAGGAATAAAAAAAGAGAAAGAAGAAAGTTAAGTAGACACTGAGTTCTGTCTCTCCGCAAATATTGTTATTAATTTCGAAACTAGTGCATTCATTTTTGGGTTGTGTGCGTGGGGATTTATTGACAGACCGTTAAAATTTAAAACAAGTTGTTGCAATTGTACCTACCGTAATGTACTATGTATGTATGTATTGCCATTAAAGTTAAAAAAAAACCTTCAAAAAATTGTTAAACGGATACGTATTTGTAAGGATGAAATCAATGACAGTTCCATCAAATGTCTACGGAGATACATTGTCAAATGTATGTCAAATTTTTAGGTGAAGAAGCGCAAATATTAAGAGGCCCGACTACCGTCTGACAGTTGGCGATGTTGCCACAGTTAATTTTTTTCATAATATAATGTTTTATAATTTATTTAAAACGTATTTTAAAATCGGGCTTCATACACACATGTGT
This sequence comes from Holotrichia oblita, assembly GCA_023690525.1. NCBI lineage: Eukaryota > Metazoa > Arthropoda > Insecta > Coleoptera > Scarabaeidae > Holotrichia > Holotrichia oblita. The sequence goes on from CM043020.1 coordinate 64,117,009, forward strand.
AAACGTATTTTGAATGCTCATAGCAAATTTCAGTAATTAAATCTAAAATTTAATAGAGTAATCTCGGTTCTCGTATCAAGGTAACGGACTGTAACTGGAAAAGAGATTGCGAAGCTAATACCGAATATTAATAGACAAAATTGTATACGTAAATGTAAAACATTTGTAGAAATATGTGTATGAAGCCCAATTTTCAAATTATATTGAAATAAAATCCAGCAAACGATTTATAGAATTATGTAGATATGGCACCGCTGTAAAATAATCAGCTGGTAGACGACCCTCTTAAGCGCAGACAACGAACTAATCTCGTCTTTGTCTTATTCAAGTGAATTGCACGAACCATACGTCTGTGCTAGGCAAAGTTTCGAAATACAAACCGTCATCCAGGCTGTCCTTGTCATACAAATGGATATTTGGATATGAAAATTATTCTTTGAATGTTGTTGATTGAGTTCTATGTAAGTGACGCAGGGATCATCTTTCGTGATTACAACTATACGTAAAATATTCATCACCGACATTTAATGTACATTAGAGAGAAATGTCAACATGACATATGAGTCGATTCATACTGACATTACTCATGACGTAACGGACAAGATCCAAAAATTCGATTGTACATAAATTCACCATAGACTTTGCGTATGGGTAGTGGTACATTTATCTCATTCACCGCATCCTATATTCGTGCTTTTAATATTTTCCGATCATGCGGCAGGTCATTTGCGTAAACGTTTTGCTTCAAAATACCCCACAAAAAAATCAAAAAGATCTGTCGGGTCAGGTGATCTAACAGGAAAATTGATTGGTCCAAATCTTCCCATCCCTCTTTCTCCGAACTGATCTGTCAACCACTGCCGTACCAATAGCGTCGCATGAGAAGGGCATCCTTTGATCGCCAAGATTAATTATGATCTACATTAATTTCCAGATAACACGTTATCTCTATTAAACCTACCAACTTACAATCATAATACTCAAACTTTGGACTTAAAATTTTTTATTTTAACTAATTTTATGTTGTTAAAGAACTTTGTAAACTCTAAAATGTAATAAATGATACTCTTCTGTTCAAGCATTATCATGTTATCTTAATTTGTGGACATTATGTACATTTAATCTTTGATTTTTCGATGGTTAATTTATCTACTCAACAAGCAGAACTTTTTATAAAGAATGACTTTTTGTCGTAAAATCAATAATAAATATTTTTTTCCTCTTGTCAGCTCCATCCGGGGACACACTGTATATATATATATATATTGTGAAAATGTCTGTTCAATTTGGAATGTAATGTTATAATATGTATGCATATTAGGTTATTTGCTATTTAGTACTTAGCACTGTTTTTTCTTTTTATTTTCTTTTTTTGTTATAACGTGCGGGAAGATAGAGTGCCAGCCCCTTGCTTTGTTTGGCTTTGTGTAGCGGAAGCCGCTATTATTGTCGTATAAAACCTCTATTAACTTGTATATATTCTTTTCTTTTTTAGTTTTGGCTAAATCAGGTGTTCCACAGGGTTCTATTTTGGGTCCCTTACTGTATGCAATTTATACTTCTCATTTTCATTTCTTTCATAAATTCTTTTGTTCCTATCATTTCTATGCTGATGATACTCAGCTCTATGGATTGTTTTCTTTCTCTGAAATTGATTCAGCTATTGATGCATTTAATAACGATTTACGGCAGGTTTCCGAAATTTCACGTCATTGTTTGAGTCTTAGTAAAAGTAAGTGTTGCTTTATAGTATTCGATAATTCTGTAAATAGAGTGCGTTGTAATAATTTCGTTAAGCTTTGATTGGATGGTACAGAACTAATTCGTAAGGATACTGCGAGAAATTTGGGCCTCATCTTTGATAGCGAGATGCGGTTTAGGAATAACGCTACTGCAAATATTAAACGGACATATACCAACCTGAAACTAATTTTTCCTCACAGACATACTTTAAACATTTTCAATAAAACGCTGTTATGTAATGCTCTAGTGTTATCACATTTCAACTATTGTGATTCCATTTATGGGGCGTGTCTCGATTCTATTGACAAATATAGTATACAGGTTCTTGAGAATTCATGCCTTAGGTTTATCTTCGGTATTAGGAGATGTGCGCATATTTCTCATAAGTTAGGTAATCTGTCGTGGTTAAACATGTCTAATCGTAGACGATTGCATTTTCTATGCTTTATTCATAAAGTTTTAAAATTGAATAACCCACCGTATCTGGTTGCAAAAATTAAGTTCAGAACTGAAGTGCACCACATTAATATCAGGAGAAAGGATCTTATACATATTCTTGTACACAAGAAATGAACGGGTTACCAAGTCACGTAAAAGAGCTCTGGCTGCTGCAGTTTAAGAAAACTATTAGGTACTGGACTCATCTTGTTGAGCAGAACAAATAATTTTGGGAGTGGTGTAATTGAATTAACGTTCGCCAATCAAGAAGAGCAGCAATTCCTCTAGGATAAGCTGATGATGATCCTGTTGGCAATACAAATTACTATTTAGCTTTCTTTTTTAATTTTTGAGTTTCCATCACACATGCATTTCATCGGGCTCGCACTCTATTTCCTTTTAGTTATCTTATGTCTAATAGTTGTGTGTAGTGTCGAAACGTATGTACATAATATGTATTTTGCCAATAAATGTGTTTATTATTATTATTATTAAATAAATACGAAAAGAACTGGAGCTAGAAGCAATAGTAGAAAAGAAAGAAAAGTATTAATTTAGATAATTCGACCGCTTATTGTTAGTAATAATGGAAAAGGCAGTAGCGAAGAGAATATGGCAAGTAAAGGTATCTGAAAAAGAGCGAGTGGAGGACATAGAAAGAAGGTTTACAGAAAGGCTGGCAAGGAATAGAAAAGTATGAAAGGAGTAAACTGGTTTTCTCTTAAATATTCAACTAAGATTGCGATACCAACAATGGTAAATTTAATAATAGAATTTCAAATAGTCGCGTACTAAATGATAACTGACGGAAGAAAATGTTAGTTACTATAAATGTTATTAATACTTTAAGTGTCTGCAAATAGTTTTAATATCACCATCATCTGATTTTCTTTCCGGTAAAATAATATATTGGTTGATTCTGTAAAGAAGACTTAATCATGTTTGAAACATCAGTGTTAGCTCTCGCAGCGTAAGAATTATTAACAGAGTACCCGTAATACTGTAATCTTTGGAAAAACTAATTGTCACATGAATGGTAGATAGGGCGAACGTAAACAAGTAAAATTCGAACTATACAACTTCACTGCTACTGCTAAAATGGGGAACGCAGAGGGAGAAGAAATTGCCGCACACCGATGTAACCTTCAATTATTCCAGAGGCACGGACGCAAACATTGAAAACAACCGTGAAACGAAGATAAATTACGTTTTGAAAAGATGAGTTTTTAGAGTTCATCGACGTGAAGTCGGTATGAATTTGTGAATACATCAAAGTCTAAAAAGCTCGAGCCCACTTTTCATTATTCCCTTCTCCGTTTCGTCGACCGCGTGCGAATCGCTTTCTCTTTCCGGGTGTACACGGACTTAAGTGGCGCCCTTCTGTCGTGTCGGAGTGATCGCGAACTAGACGTTAAAGGTACAACAAGAAACATTTCTCAAACGTTTACACTTATACTTACAAGTTCTTGGCTTTTATTAGAAGAAGATATGATATAGCATCAGAATTTTTTATTGGGAAGATTAGTCGTATATGTACTATGTATATCGATGCAGAACTGTACAAGGGTGTAAAAAAGTTATTATATTGTGTAAGCGGAAATGACCAGGAAAGAACTTATTGTGCGTATTACTGTAAGTATATGTGATATTGAATAGATACTACGTAGGTAATTAGAAAAGCGAAAAAGAGGATTTTATTTTGTAAACAAAATGTGTGTCCTCAAAACATAATATCTAAAAAGTGCATGAATAGTAACAGATATAGTGATATGTTTTTTTTTCTTCTAAAGACATTGATCTTATTTGTGCGGTTGGTCAAACTCAGCTTTTATTGCTTCGAAACAAGGACTTGACAAATTACGCATACAGTTCCAAAGAGTTACATGTACATACAGGGTGAGGCATTAGTGCGTCAAAACTCAATATATCCATTAGGTAATGTTAAAGATATCACAAAATATTATATACAAAAATCATAGATAGCTTTAAGCTAGTTATTTTAAATTTATTTTAATATATACAGAGCGTTTCATATTGCCAGGGTAAACCAAACATATATTTTCTCTTATGGGACACAGTAGTCGGGCTGGCTTGTAAACTTGCCTCGTAGTCCGGCAGTACCGGGTTCGAACCTCGGTGCTTCCTCTCTGAATTTGGTTTTCTGTAATTTTCCAAATTCCACAGCAAATGCGGAAAGGTAACATCTTAAGTCGATCTACAGCCGCAGGCGTAATAATAACTCATGGCTAGCCGATGCCCCCTGTAATTGGCGCAAGCTGTTGGGGTTGCTAAGGCATGAATTATTATTATTATTATTATTATTATATTATTTCAAATTAAGATTAATCACATCTTGCTAATTCCTTTGATATGAGGTTTCATTGAGTTATACCGAGTATTTCAGAAATTATGGTCAATTTTGTCTGAAAATCATTGCGTGTTTAAGGTCCTGTGTATTCCACAAGAGACAACTTGAAATTCTTTTTGTACTGCAATGAATTTTTTATATTATTACAGTTTCATAGAAAAGTGATATTTTGCCAATATTGCGAAAACTGTGTACAGGGCGATTCAAAACGCAAATGCATTATTTTCTTATCTTATTTAAATGGAACAACCTTTATTTTATATAAAGAAAGGGAAGGACACTGCATGCACTTTCATTTTTATTCGCCACTCTAAAATCGATAATTTCTGAGATATTTAATATTTTCTTAATGAATGGTGAACTGTTTCAAAATAATTGTTAAAATACCAAATTAGCCATGAAAAATGACAGTAAAAGGCCATTAAATCATATATTGAGATAAACTTGTTAAATACAATAGAACTACAAAATGTTAAACTTCTTAACATTTCTACATACATTCGTTCAGTTATGAACAATCCACGTATTACGAAAAACCTTGCACCGACAAGAGTTAAAAGGCTGTTCAAAGAATACTGTGTAAGAAGAAATTGCATCCATAGAATAGAATAGAATAGAATAGAATATATTTATTGCCAATAAACAAATACATGTTGTCTGACAGTAGCATCTAAAATACAGGTAGTACAATAAACAAAAAAACAACGTTAACAACGTGGAGACGTGTCAAAACTTGAACTTGATAAATTCATCAAATGAATAAAAAGGTTGTTCTAATAAAATGTTCTTTAATTTGCGTCTAAATGTAGTTAAATTAGGGGAATCCAATATAAACCGAGGCAATTTATTGAAGAAGGAAAAACCCATAAAGTATAAAGAATTTTTGCAGAGAGAGGTGTCAGTTTTTGGAAGATTTATACTATTGCAGTTACGAGTGTTGTAAGAGTGAATGTCCGCTCGGTAGGTATATTTGCTTCTATGTTTAAACACCATACTCACCGACTCATAGATAATCAATGACTATAGTGTCATATCACATGTAATTGCATCAACAGTTACTCGACAATGACTTACCCCATAGAGTTGCTGTTTATGAATAGGCTCAACAACAAAGAGGAAGACCAGTTACAGGACTAGCCCGATGTTCAGAAATAAGTAGACTTTACTTTTCGTGTGGCGTTATGTGAAAGACTTTGTATATCAAATACCATCAGTACACAAAATGATATGTAGAACAAAATGAAAGAAGAATTCTACACCATTAATATAGAAATTTTCAGAAATATGATTAAAGAACGGCTACAATTCAATTGCATATGGTATAGGTGCAATTTATTTTTACACAGTATTCTTTAATAGCCTTTTGACTGATACCTTGTTGGCGCAAGACTTATCGTGTATTAATATGTAGATTATATGTAGAAATGTTAAGAAATGCAACTCGATCAGTCGAACAACGGCTACAACATTGTCTGATCTTTTTGGTGGACATTTTGAACATTTATTGTAAAATACGTTATATCATGAACTATTGGCTTAAATAATTGAATATTAATTACCGGTATAAGTTTAATATTTTGTAGTTGTGTTGTATTTAATAACTTTATCTCAATATATGATTTACTGTGATTTTTTTCATGGTTAATTTGATATTTTAACAATTATTTTGAAAAAGCTAACCTTTCATTAAGAAAATATTAAATATCTCAGAAATTATCGGTTTTAGATATAGGGAGTGGTTAATAAACATGAAAGTATATACAGTGTCCTTCTTTTTCTTAATATAAAATACAGGGTGTTTCATTTAAATAAGATGAGAAAATAATGCATTTACGTTTTGAATCGCTCTGTACACAGTTTTCGCAATATTGGCAAAATATCATTTTTCTATGAAACTGTAACAATATAAAAAGTTATTCTAGCAGGAAAGGAATTTCAAGTAGTCTGGTGTAGAATACACAGGACGTTTAACACGCAATGATTTTCAGACAAAATTGACCATAACTTCTGAAATACTCGGTATAACTTAATAACCCCTTATATCAAAGGAATGATGAAGGTATGCTTAATCTAAATTTGATATAATATATAGTATGTCCCATTTAAGAAAATGTATGTTCGGTTCACCCTGGCAATATGAAAAACTCTGTGTACACTAAAATAATTTTAAAATATGTAGCTTAAGACTATTTATGATTTTTGTATATAATGTTTTGTGATATCTTTAATATTAATGGATATATTGAGCTTTGACGCACTAATGCGTCACCCTGTATGTAACAGGTGAAAATACTTCTTGCCAATGTGCTTCTACTACCACCGCATTGTATTGGATTTTTGTTTGCAATATTTAGATAGCAATGATCATATCCCTATCATGATGGATAGCCAGCTGCCTGTGTTCCAGTATCATGAGGTACAATCACTAGTGTTGCAATTGATATATGGATATACACATTTTTTCAACCTAATCCATATTCTGTTGGTGGTTTTGTTCAAATTGAACACAGCATTGTTTCCTTATACCGTGTCTGGATACGAAAGTAGCATGTTTGAATAACTTTACAACCAGTAATGTATTGATTATACAAGTCTAAATTCTAGTCCCATAATGTAGGAACTGAATATCATGGGGTAGATTCTTTTTAGCTGCTGCCGTTTCATAACGTAACTACAAAGCAATACCGTCTATATGCCATTAAATTAAATCTACCGCTTCGCGCAAATGGGAACCTTTCCGTCTTTAGTGAGTCTTAACATAAAATATAAAATGATTATTTTTAATATTAGAAAATGAAAATATAAAACTTCACTCGCTGTTTTTTTTTTCTGGAGAGAATATGTTAAAAATATATTCTTAGTAATGGTTACTGCGCTACATTTTTACATGTAACAAAGAATTATCCCCATGTACACATGGCGGTAATTTCGATTTTAATTCTACTAGAAGATGCATCGAAGTGATTTCACGCCTCTGCATACACTCGGAAACTGTTTATGTTCAAGAGCTCGATGTCCATCGTCACAATCAGTTATTGATAAACGGAACAGAATAAGTAGACGAGTTACTGCAAGATTGATTAGTGACGGTCTACGGATGCATAGAAGCAGAAACACCGTCAACACTAGGCAGAACTGCTGTGATTCAGAGAGTGAAACCCTCCTGAGGTAGTGGCCGTCGTTGGGACGTTCTGCTAATGGCAGCAGGAGTACAACTATTAATCATGTCAAGTGTTGCAGCAACATGGCCGCTACGTACACGGAACATCCATCGCAGATAAACACATTACGTATGGATCCGGTTTACCGATAAACAATTCCACCGTGGCGGCCTTATCGTTACTCCCTTTGGCTTCCCCCGAAACACAGTTCCCCTCTTCTGACGACCAACGATACCCCACTGCCTGCCTTCTGATGTGTTTATTTATCCCGTCCACTTTCCACGTGGGATTGATAAATACGCTTTATTCAGGGAAATAATTAACTGATACATGATTTTGATTTGTAGCTGTAACCTATACATCCACATAACGGGTCTACGTAAATGCGTAGGTATATTTAAACTTGTACATGTGCGTGTGACCCGGCCATATATTTTTGCGAATTGAAAGAACTATAAAGCACTTGGAACATTTTTCATGTTGTTAATTTATAGGTTAAATAATATATTGCGAGAGTTCGAAATGAAAAAATGCAAGTATTTTAATGATGAATTATTTCTGATTTTTATATTTGGCTTTGAATTTTATTTCAAATTTTTTCATCTTGTATCATTATAGGTTTTAAAATATGCTGGAGTTAACCTAAAAGTGTCAAAAAGTAAAGAATACATATCTAATCAATTTGTAAAAACAACATTCTCCTTTTGGAGAGCAAAAAGAAAGCATAAGAAAACAGTCGAGTTGGTGAACGATAGATAGAAATGCGGTAGTTAAAACATAATCTTCTCTTTGCCCAAGTATGTGTTATTAATAAGACATAATATGAAAACCAAAACGAATCCGTTATTGAAAAGGAAGACCAGATCTATTGATATAGAATGTTATGCCAAGCATATAAGAAACAACGTCAAGAAGAAACGAAAAATGATGCCAACGTCAGCATTGTTGCCTGTAACCTGTCGATAGCCGCAATGGTTAGGTGGCTGACTATCGTTGTGCCGGGACGATAGGAACCGGGTTTTAATTATCTGGAGTCACGGTGACATTTTTTCAGAGAGTTGAGGTCCAGATCGACTTACCATTCGCTGTTGGGAGAAAGGTGCCATTTGAACAAAGCCGTTTACACACACGAAACTACACCGCGAGAGTTGCAGTCATAGCCAGACAAGTAATACAGCTTGCGGAGTCACTGCAACTAAGCACCCACCACATATAAAAAGAAACCTGCCGTTTCGTTTTTCACCGTTGAGTAGTTGACTATGAGAAATTCGAGTAATTCGTACTTGCGCCAATTGCAGCTAATCGACAATATTCTTGTACATTCTTCATACTTCCAGGCCAGGAAAATAAGTAGTCAGTAGGGATTATAATTTGTGTGAAAATAACGATTTCTGAAGAGTTTACACGCGCGACCGTACATTTATGGGATTGGGTAACATATGTAGTTACAGGATTATCTAATACTGTCATGACAAACTTGTGTTTGATATTGTTAGGATTACAATTCTGGTGGAATTAAATATCAAATAATTGATTGTAAATATACAAAAAGTTTTAGTTAAAGCGTCATTATCACTGTTTGCTATTTTAATTTGGCCCTTGCTCATAGTTTAGGAATGATAGTAGCTCTAACTCAATGAAGACGCGCGTGGTTTTATACCTACCATAAGATAAGAAAATTTCAAATACTACCACGACGATATTATAATTAAAATTAGCACCACTTGTGCTTATTTAAAGAGTTCTACATATATTTCAGAATAAGCAGGTATATATTTAAAGCTGTCTCATTTGTCTGATTAGATAAATACTTTCGTTCAAACGTTTGCATTCGTTCCAATTAAGGTGACCTTAACGTATCCTTGATGAATTACATCATGGCACAAAAAAGAAAAAGAATAATTCCAATTCTACCGTTGACTGGACGTCTAAAAGCATCATCAATTGAAGAGACATGCAGGAGAAGAAAGGAAGATAATGGAAAAGAAAACAGTAGCTCGTCATCCCCAATATCTCGTACCAGTTGAAAAGGCAGAAACACAACTCTCGACGCTTTCCGATTTCTCTCGCAATTTATCCGTTGATTTGTTATTCGTTTGTCATATTATTCTTCGTCGGCTGCTTATTTATCAAGCCGTCATTTCGTCCCGGTCTAGTAAGGCAACCCACAGGTTTGAGTAGGGTAACATCCTACCTTGTTCAGTACCTCGTATATATTGCTTTCTTCTTACCTTTTTCACCCGGTGTTGTCGCTACATCCCTTGAATATTGGATTCGTCGTCCTCGCAGTTGCGGAAAGACTAAATATTTTATTTCTCGATCCTCGCGCGCGGTTGTGTGGTGAAGATGTACGATACTAGTTTACATATGCTGAACGTGATTGGAAAGCAATTTTATCACACCGGTGCTCAGTCTAGTTTGCGTAGGTGTACGATAGAATGGCTGTGTGTGTGTTCGTGACAGGGGAAAAGTTTTCGATGCCATTTATTCGCAGCAACCACCCGCCTCTACTACTCGACGGTAGCGTTTACCATCGGAAAAGTTTCGGAGATGCATCCTGATCGCACTCGTTTAAATATTGCAGTTTAAACGTTTGCGTTGAAGCTTTGGTAGAGTTTAATTCCGATTTATGGCATTTTAAAAATAGGAAAATATTTTCTCTGTAACTTATCATGCATTACAATTTTAGAATTGAAGATTAAATATTTAGCTTGTAATCCTAGGGAACACCTTACTTGTATAACTGTTTACTATTTCCTTTTTATAGGATAATTTGCATGAATATTTTGTATTGTATTGTAACTTAAATCCAATAAGTTACTTAATTAGTAGATCGGCTGTTAAAGCAAAGCATTTCATTCGTCTTTGCCGATTGTTCTATGCTAATAACATAGAGAATAATATTTCTTGGGATTGTGGCGAAGCTTTTATATATAAATTATTGCACCCTAGTTGCATAGAGCATTATTTTCAATACAGAAACAAAAGTTAGTATAATATTATTGCTGAAGTGTATCGATATAGTCGGCATCGATTATTTGATGTACATATTTATTTGTTTTTTCTCTAATTAGCGTTAACAGCTTAAGATTCGTAGAAGCATATTTCCTTGTCTAATGCCTTCAGTAATATGTATTACCGTGAAAACTGTACCGTGTAACTGTAGTCTGCTCGTAGTCCCACCTGGACTGGTCCTGTGGATAGTTTTGACTGACATGCCAATCAATGACTTGTCCATTCTACATCTTTTTTTCTGGAAATATTTTCGGTATGTTTTCATTATAGTAGTATCATCAAGTAGTATAATTAACAAATTATGTTATCCTAGAAATGATATCAAGGCTCTCACGGTCCGAGTTACTCTTATGAGGGCTTCCAGTTACCAGAAAGTTACAGTAATTCGACATGCCAACCACGCTAGAGGCAAGAACCTTTTGATAATTGCTTTTGTGAATTCAATTAAATCACGTTCTTTGTTCATAATATTCATAATTATGCCTGTAGTGCACCTTATGCTCAAGTAAATTGGCTACGGATTTATAACGTTCAAGGTAGGAGATCTGCATAGTAATGTTAGTCAATCGTCTAAACCACACGTCTACCTATTCTATGACTTGGTACAGTAAATGGTACATCAGAAGAATTGTGGAGCAGAAGGTGTCAAAGATGATTTGAAAATAATCAGCACCAAACAGTAAGGTGTAAGCAGGTTATTATTGGGTCCCTCTTAGGAGTCAATTGTTAGAATGTACCATATAGGTAGTTCAAATTAAATGCAAATTTCTCACCGCGAAATATGTATTTAGCAAATGGAGACTTTGCTTTAAAGCGAATGTTTTACTCTTAAGAAGCTTATCAAACCAGTACTGTCTTTTAGAGAAATTAAATTCGCTTTGATGCAAAGCCTTCATTTACTAAATAGATATACTCGCTGATAAAATTACATTTAATTTGATACTTAGTGTACATACATATATTAAAATGGCAAATGAATGGTCACTATTTATTTTAGTAGAGAAAATGTTTATCGCGAAACCAATTCAAACAGTAAGACGATGAGCAAAGGCTATTGTGGAAACGTTCGAAAACGGGAATTTTTCCGACAAGACAATCAATCTGTTCATTCTTAGTGGTTTAGCTATTAATTCTTGGTAAAGCAGGATGTTATTCGATTTTGTTGCCTTCCATGCAATGCTACTGCTTATAAATTCTTGCCCTTTTCCAGATTAAATTCTTTAAAAAAGATGATTTGTTGAAATAGTTTTATATAAAGCTGTGGCGAGTGCTTCAAACTAATGATTCTTATTCTGTTCTTCATTCGGATATTTCAATAAATCAAATTTTTCGTTGGTTATGCAGTTACTATCAATACACATATAACACTTTGTACATGCCAAATTATGTATACACTGCCGATATACCCTATTACTACGGAATAATTCTAAGCGGTTGCTATATATAGGGGAAAAGTAGACAGAATGTAAGACCCTCTACCCCCAAGAGACCAGGTATTAAAGCAATGAAAAACTTGTTTGTTTAAGGGTGATTTCAGTTTCTATTGCTTCCATCAGGTAGTCTGTGCAATCGGCTTCAGCTGCTGCCGTATTCACACACAATCGCGCATAAATAAATCGCATTCGTAAGCCATTATTAGAGTTTGGAGAACAAATGGTGCATAATTCACATAACACAGTATAATATGTGGCACGCGTATTGATGATGGTTGCTTTGTATTTTTAAAGTTGTCTATAACCAAGGAAAGAGGAATATTTAAAATGTTGAAAGCGTTCATTACAATTTTCGTGTTGGTTATCAAAACATAACTAATGTGGAAGTAATATTGCACTGCTTCCTTTGTATAACATTTTGAAATATTCTGCATATATAGTACAGCCTAGATGCATATTAAATGGATGTACACTTGAGGTATAGCTTGTGGCTAGAGCTGCATTCATTCAGTGTTCGCAAATTATTGAAAGTAGGATTAAGAATATGAAACAGCAAAAAATTGTAGTAGACCTGCCTCTGTGCAATTCTAAAGTTTCACTTAGCCTATCCTTACTGCCACAATCTTATATTCCTGACAACTACATTTTATTATTAATAACAAGTACAACTGGGCAAATTATAATATGTTCCACCGTTTTGCGAGTTAACGATTATTATTATGGCGCCTATTCAGCCACCTTTTAAGTTTGCAGTATTATCAAATCTGTAATCGTAATTTCGACAAGAAAGAAACGAAAGATCCTTTAAATTTATAGTACTATTTATTTGAGAAGCTGGAAAAGTAAAGATATTATTATTAATTATTATTTCCAAGTTTGTCAATATCAATACAAAAATTTCTTACAAATCAGTATCTACATAGTTAGGACAGCTCATGATTTAGGTTTTTTTAATTGTATAGGAGTTATAAGTAAATCACATTAAGACAAAATGTGCTAAGGCACAAAAAGACAAGTTAACGATACACATCTAAGCGAAATACGGGGAAGATCTTACACAAATAGAATGGCGAAATGCTTATCAAATTCCAACGTACCCCGGTATATTCTTAGGAATTGATCCATTTATCACAAACGCAGGCAGGAGAAAAGGAAAGCCTAGGAGAAGGATCCATATTTATGTAGAGAACTGCCGGTGAAGGCCTCCATTCAAACCGGATGTATCCTGAAGAAAAAAAAAACGAATGGAGAAGAGAGAGAGTATTCATGTAAATAATGCTGAATCAAGGTATTTTATAGTTAGCATAACAAAGAATTCCCTCGCACCGGTGAGCCAACCGAACAAGCAAGATGGAAATAGAAGGCAGGGAAAGGCGGTCGTATAAAATAATGTTACATTTAAGGATGCAATATTCAGGCCTCGACGCAGCCGGGCAACCCCAGAAGGTCCCAAACTACTAAAACCTTTTTATCTGACTATTTCAGTGCTCAGGTGAGCGTAGAAATGGTCACGAAAACATCGCTAGGAGGGTCACAATGAATATATATTGTGTGTCGGGGGTGAAGGGGACCATATAGCTCCCACGGCGGCCGAATTCTGGCCGTCTCAGATGTTTTCTCCGCAAGAACAACTTCTGGTCTGGGGATGGAAGTTTGTACGGGGGAAGCAAAGATGTCGATTGTTGCGGAATAGGAAACAGTGTAACGGTAACAAAATTTATCCACTAAGGAAAGACAAATATATAAAATACTATTGATACAAAATTCGAAAAAGAAATAAATTCGAACCAACACAGTCAAAAATCAGGTAATAATTCTGTTTGCATTTATGACGTTAAAAATCAAGCACTACGTTTTTATTTACAAATCAAAACTGCAAACTTGCTACTGTACTGTTAAGGAGAGGGTAATACACGTCAAATTCTTAAGTTAAAAAGTTACTTTGAGGATCTATGGCTACATTTCTAAGTTGGAACAACTAATTATCAGTTAAATTTGGATAAACCGCAGCAAATTCTTTGGATTTTAAAACAGCCTTATTCAAAAGTAATGTGTTCTTTCCTCAATCTCTCGTTTAGTATAGTTTCGAATTTGATGAGTACTGTTATTGTCTACATGGCCAGGTACACACTAGAAGAGTAAGGCAATGAGATGTTCCATATTCGCAAAAATACCTTTAATTCAATTCATTTTAAGTATGACTGCTGATTATCATCCCAAATGCTCTAGGTAACTAAAACCTTAGTCAATAACATACCTTATGATCTTTTAATTTAACTAATTTCACGCGTATCGTAAAGACGCACAATTATCTGCTTTGTACTAACACAATCATTGAACTAACTGAAAAAGCTCGACATTCTTAACTGTCGGCGTTAGCTTTGTGTTGTTCAGAAACTCGATTGTTGATGGAGGCATTGTTCATAACTCTTGGCGCATTTGGCATTAGGCAACAGTGTCTGTGGATTACTACATCTGATGGGCCAAGGCAAATTGATAATGTTCCTTAACATCTTGTTCCGAAATGTCTGAATGCTTAAAATGGCTCTCTTGCTGCCACAACTCAGAGCTGTACAGAGCACAAGTCCGCACTAATTTGGTATACAATAGTATTCTGTTATAGATCTAGATAATCTGGAGTGTCTATCAAGTAACCAGTACAGTTTCGTTTGTTTCTCATCAAGCTATTCACTGTTCTCTCTAAGATAGACTTTCGAGCTAAGTTTTACATCTAATATAATTCCTATATATTTAGCTGTATTCAGAGAAAAGATTTGTACCAGTTGGCATTTATTGGTTACTCTTGTTTGTACAGTTAGTATGAGCAGGTTTGGTTTCATTTTCGTTCATGCCTCATCTTTTGGTCTAATTGTTTATTTGTCGTATTTTCATGGGTTTTACGTACAGCCAATATACTCAGTCCGTCCGCAAAGGTGGTTATTATGTCTAAACTAAATTAAACGTTTTGCTTTATTCTGCAGAAGTATAGTCCGTCTGAACTATAGGATTCCAATAATTCCGACTGTTTTGCGGAAGAAGCATATACAGCTTATTTTAGGCTACACTTCTGGACGGACTTCACTCTAAACGAAACCTTAAAAAGATTGACGATTAATTCTTTTGGAAGATGGCTTAACACATATGTCTCACTGTCAGTTGAGACACGTACATTTCCACAAAGTGTGATAGTGTTTACATGTATATTATCAGTAAAATTACCTTATATTGACTGTGCATCTACTAACAACTACTTGATAGTAAAATATATAGTAGATACTAAGCTTCTTGCTGCTATGTATTAGCGAACAACACTAGGAATATACAGAACAAGAATTGATTTTAATTTGACCAACTTCTTATTTAGATCTATTCGTGTAATCGTGCATTTGGCCAATTGAATTCAGTGAATGATCCTGCAATATGGCTTTAACCGAAATGTAAAGAATCGTTTGACTCATATGGAAGAGCAAGAAATATACTTCTAGTAATGGCTACTGTTTAAAAATATATGTGAACTATAAATAAATACTAGATTAGAGTCTCTTTGACACAGTTTTGAATAATAGATTGTGTAAAATTGTGCCAAACAAATCTTGATTTAAAACTTATAATCATAAAAAGGTAGCCGTACTAAACTGAACGGGGTAAAATATAGGAAAGGTTAGCCTGTAGGGAATTGATGAATTTTTCTTCCTTTAATTAAATTTCAAATTTGTTTCTGCATATGAATAGAGACTGACGAATAACAAGATCTGTACAACACGCCGCGGACATTATACGCAAATCGCGGTTAAAATAACATTCGGACGAGGTTTTTTGTTTTATTATATCAGAGAGCTGTTAATATATATCCATGAGATAAACCGGGCAGCAAAAGGGGGTATACTGAAGAGACCATAGACCGACCGCATCAGAATTATAAAATAAATGCCGGTGGGAATAATACGATTAATTTTTTTTTGCCCGCCCGTAAAACACGACGCTTTTGGCGGCTACGGCGTTGGCGGTTGACGCCGTGCGTCGAGCCGGCACTCGCTTTATGCGATTTGAATTTTATTTGCGCGCACAGGTTTTATAATTTAAAAATTCTGATTGTGTTGTTATCTTGGCAGTGGTCGTGGAAAGCATCGCAAGAGGAGGGAGGTATGGAAAAAAGGGGAATTGTAAGCGCTCTCGGTACGGGATGAGAGAATAAATCGCCTGGGAACGAATTCCGAACGTCGACAGAGGATTTGGATAAACGAATTGTGTACGGTGATTTTTAAAAGTGTTGCCGCGATGTTGTTTCGGGGTACCGTTGTTGGCTTAGTGCGCTTTTTTTCGTTCCTCTCCGCGGTTGGCGTTCAATTTAGACAATGTAATTCAGTTCTTATTGCGTTTCGGAAATTTTTCCAGTGCTTTTATCGCATATTTATATAAATGAAAGCCCTTCATTGCTTGAGGACGCTATACATTGATAATCATGTAAATGATTCTAAAACAGTGCATATTTAGTTCCAAATTTACCTCAGTTATGTGTTCCTCAGGATTATCAAACAATATTCAAAGACTAGGGAGCTGTATTATAGTACAAAATGCGTGTATTTGTACTATATTTATTTATGTGGAGATATACATATACATGGTGTATACACGTAGAAATCCTTTCGAAAAGAACGAAGAAATAGATGATTTTTTTATCTAAGACAGATACCCTCCCATCATATCCTTAACTGTCATACATCATTCCTGTTCCCTCCACTACTCCAACCAATACAATTTAAATGGGGAAGGTACTACGTATGATATATGATTGAGAAAGTACTTTTATAGAAAATTCAGCAACGTGATTGCTAGTTTCGTTACTTTTGATTTTAGTGCTCTGAAAGGCGATAACGACTACGAATTCGAAAGTGTAACATATCGTTATTAGCAATTTAATGCGCAATATAACCAAATCTTATTAAAAAAATAACAATTAAAAAGTTTTCAAGAGCTCTGATCATTTGTCGAGATTATAAATTGCAAAATAACTAAGGTCACCAGCTGAGAAGTTCCTAATGATGTAATGAGTGTAGCGGCGATAATCAATATTAACTGGTATCTTGTAAGTGATTGTATATTTGTTAATGCACATCCACATGCCTGATATATGTACTGCAGTTTATGGAAATTTACATTGCCAACCAACAGTACCTATATACTTTAAGTTGAATACAACTGAATAGCACAAGTAAGAAGCACACCGCTCTCTGGTGGTGTATTTATTATAATAGATTGTTATATTGTAACCAATAAAATTTCAACGGGTTTTTTCGGTCCTTTAATAATAAAAATCTTTATTATCAATATTTCGTCACAATTCTTTTTAAATAATATAATTTCCTGAAGATGTCACAGAATTATTACGAAATATTGATAATGAAGATTTTTATTATTAAAGGAACGAAAAAACCCGTTAAAATTGTATTTGTTAACAAAAAAACAGACAAAAAACAACATTAATGTTATATTTTAAAATTGCGAAGAATAATTTCGATGAATGTCCTATTTACAGGAGCCGCAATTAATGCGAACCATTGTGAATGAACCAATTTGGTATATCAGTACTTCGTAGACGATTTCAACCTTTATGGGTAAAGGTGCCTGGAAATCTCTAAATAAAAAGTATTTTTGAATTGTCGTCTTAAAATTCCAATGTAAATCAATAATACCAATAAACTTAAAGAAGCGATAATAATTTATAAAATTTCTATACGTCCTAATTCCATCCAGATTATTGCAAAGATACTGCTTTGAGATAATACCTCAATTAAAATCTATTGAAAGAGTGAAAATTATCTTGTTTCTGCGTTTGCAACAATTTTTCAAACCACAATAGTACTGACCATCCAGGCAATATTGTGATTTCATGGACAATTGCTTTCCTGGGATGTAGATTGGCAGGCGAGAACTGATAAACTAACCCGCCAGATGTTGTTTAAAATGCAGGGTCTGTATCAACAGATTTAGCCAATTTAATTGGAAATACACAATACACATCTTTAGAATATTGTATTAAGGTCTTATTCAAAGTAAGAAGTAGAAATAGAATTATAATAGAAAATTGTATAGCTACCTATATATATATATTTATGCACCACAAATACTGACATTTTACTCACAGCAACCCCCAATTTAATTATTAAAGCTCTTATATATTTAACTTATTCCATTTCGTTGTGCATGCAAAACGAGAATAATAGACCTGGCCGATTCTAACGTCCGACGTTATGTTGCAGCTTACCTTACCGGGTAGGGGCGAAAGCTGCATGGATGGAAGTAGAAGTGGCGGCGTCTGTGTGTGTAAAACCAGTTTACGCTAGAGCAAACTAAACAAATTTTGCAAACACATCTATTGTCCATATTCGCATCAGGAACGGTGACCGAATTTTCGCACACACCAAAAACACCTAATCTGATTTTATTGCGTCTAAATGCGACACGTGTTCGCAACAAAAATAATTCCCGACACGTTTGTGCACGAGAACAACAGCAATAATAGGTATATTTTATTCAGGATGGTCGTGAAGGCAGAAGCAGAACCGGTAACAAACTCTCCACGCTCCAGAAGTTGACAATAGGATACCTACGCGCGGGTGACAATCACACATGCACGGACGCCTCTGTCCAAAAGAATCGAGTCTATGAAAAGCGTATAGTAAGCAGCCCTCATACTATACGAGATGTATGTAGTACCTACCTCCATGCCTGTTAGTTGCATGATGATATAAGGCTTAAGCATTGTAAATGTTAACATCGAAGTATTTATTTTTCTTGGCTTAACTATATGTATATATAATACATTTTTCCAACCGCCAATTAATTTAATTAATTATTTTTATTTAAAAAATATGTCGTCCGGAAGTGGTCATGTACTTAAGCCAAGAAAAATAAATACTTCGGTGTTAAAATTGTTGCCTATCCAGGCCTTTACATCTTGTTCACATATAATTGTAAAAAATTATAAGTGGGGCCGAGTCGTCGGGTAGCGCAACGGTTTTGTGAGTGGACCGTGATAGCCATACTTGGTGGTTCGACTTCACCTCCGGACGACATATTTTTAAAATAAAAATATGTTTAATTAATTGGCGGTTGGAAAAATGCATTATATATACATTGTAAATGTTATTATATTTTCAGCGTCATACGCATGGTTATTATAATTCTTCTTGATATGCCATGGCAAAAAATTAAATATTTGTGGTTACAATGTCGCGAAAGTATACACCACAAAATATTCCACAATGAACGCTATATTGAAGCAAATATAACAAATTGCCACATCACTTGTAAGGAATATTAAAAAGGTGAACAGAAAATTCTACGGGACGTTCAGAAGAACGAAACCGTGATCGTCGTATTAGCCAATAAATGAAATGCAAGAGTAGTAATGTACAAAGAAGTTTGCGATCAAAAAATATTTAGGATCATTCAGGATATCAAGGATTCAGTTACAAGTACAAGCTTATTTACATGGCAACACCTTTTACACCGTGAGGTTGAACTCTTCATTAGAGTACTTGACAATATGGGCGGTGACCCGCTCGCCGAGATCGGTCAAGAAGACGTGCTAACTTCTATAGGTCGTCCGAAGAACGGCAAGGCTCTTGGGGATGAAAGGATTGCCATTACAGCCCTAAAAACTCTCAACAAATGTCATTGACATATTGGTACGAATTCTGAATGCCATGCTGGAACTTCGCGTCTTTCCGAACATTTGGAACCATGCGAGCGTCCTCATGCTCCACAACAGCGGTAAAAATCCATCGTTACCAACAAATTTTAGGCCGATAAGTCTTCTCTCGAATCTGTCCAAAATTGCCGAATCTATAATTCTCTCGAGACTGCGTGATATCATCACCGAGGATAACTTGTTACCCGACGAGCAATTAGGATTCCGGGAGAACTTACCGACCGAGTTTCAGCTCCTCCATTTGAAGGATGAGATTCGTAACGCGCTGGAGCTGAGACACGCAACAGGTGCAGTTTTTCTGGATTTTGCACACGCATTTGATTCAAGATGGCACAAAGGTCTACTTTTCAGGGTGCACAGTTTTGGCATAAATCCCAATATGATCGCACTGATCGGCTCTTGTCTAGCCGATAGAACGTTTTCTATCAGGCTGAGCGATATACCCCCGACCGCAGGGCGAATTTTCGCCGGAGTATCCTGGAGTGCACTTTGGGTACCGGAGTTATTCATTTTAATTGCGAGCGATATACCTAAGTCTTTGTCCACTTGTGCCCGTGTATACCTCTTCGAGAAACGGTGCACTCGTGTGTCGAAGGCTCCACATATCAGTCGATGAGATCTGCGACTGATCTGTTTCACAGAATCGAAGGATGGTGGTGGAAAATACCAAATACAAATAAAAAGTAATACATACTCATCCTTGGCAAGATGAAGAGATCAGTTGCCGTTTATAATAATAATAGTTGCAAGATTACTCTTGTTGACATAATACCGGCAACTAATCAATCTTAAAGACAGTGGCTTGTCATTTCTCCTTTTAGTTTTCAACTAATCTTCAGGTCAATACTTCTATCCGTTTATTTTGAAGCTGCATTTGTTAAAAAAATATATGTACATCAAAATGTTATATTTATCATTAATATTCATATGTATACTTTTAGTCTTGTGTAAATCTTGTTCTCGTTGTAAAATACCATATGGTGCAATGCAAAATATAAACCATTTTTGAAATAGCGATTCATTAGTTATTGTTATTATTGTATATATTCCTTCTAACACAAATGATTGCTTGTTTTCATTCCACAGTTTCCTTTCATTAGCATTCAGTTTAATTTTTAAGTTACTTTCGGCATGCGACTCTTTAATTCGGTGTACATCAGCTACTTACTATTACTCACGCTTGGCTGTTTATATCCATAGAAAAACCTTACAGGCTACGGCTACGATTTACAGCCTAAAGTTTATTCAGAATATGTTACGTGGCCCTAAATGAATAAGATTTTGCCACGGACGGCGAGGACTTTCGTAATAATTTGTCGTTCATAACCGTCCCACAACAATAATCTTAGTATTCCGTCCGCGCGAAGATACGTCGCTCACAAATCTCGGTCATTATTTCAGGTTAGACAGCACTTTACAATGCATACAACAGTATCGTGAAATCTCGACGATATACCTAACCCAACGTCCTTTTTCGTCTCCGTCTAGTTTCCTGTTCCATCCGCTTTCGCGAGGACTCATGACGGCTCTCTCCCTAGTACGTTTAGTTGACTTGTCTGCGGTGAGGATCCATTGTTCTGGTGCGCACACGGACTTAACTAAAGACTTTATAGTGGATTGCTTCTTGTAAATCCTCAGTCTTTCTTGCCTCTTGACTCGACCGGGAGTTAGTTTCCTTCATGACGAATTTCCCGGTGTCTTCCTCTAAGCCAATTTGCCAAATTCCGCCATTCTAGAATGTTTATTATGGTAATAGGTGTATCTGTGATCTGGGTGGATGTAGCTTTTTACCAAGAAAACGCTGAAATGTATGACATGAATTATTAGCACTCGATCGTCACATCTATCAATATGAAGTGATACGATAAACATAAACAATTGCGTAACGACGCAACTTACTTTTACAGCACGTGAAAGCACTCCGCATTATCCAGTTGACATTTAATGCGAAAAGCAAGGTGTATAAATGCTTTTTCTGTGTACTATTCCGGTGAGTATGCGAGTTGTCGTCGATCATTAATATCCGTGATGGCTGCTTGAACGCTGACCATCCTGGTGGTGTAGTTAATGCACTGCCAAGCGGTCCCACGGGTCGCACTGTGGGAACACGGCTAAAGCTCTCCGGGGATCTATGGGGAAATGTCGGGGTTTAAGCTGAACTTCGGAGTTTATTGGTTTTAATTCCTAACTTGATACTCTTTTACATTAAATGCTGCAGTCATATACTTCACAAAATAAGTAAGTTTTAAATGCTGCATATTGCGGACGATTTGTTGCGGTTATTGCTTGTACTGTATTGTTTTAGTGTGTGTTTTAAGCCTTAGCATTTTATAGTAAAAATTGTAGAAGACATAACTCAATGAATATGTTTATTAAACTTCATTCTTAACAACTAAAACTCAGTTGGTATGGCTCGGAACCTTAATGATTTTTAATTTTCACAAATAATATTAAAGCAATGTAGTCTTTTTTCATATCATTGCTTTCAAGAAAGTGAACAATTTTACATAGAATCGTTGTTCAATATTATCTTGTTGGAACTATAATGTCAATATTATTGGTTGAATATTTTCATTTAGGAACAATTTAATATTGAAGATCATAGTTATGTGCATAATAAAGCTAAAATTACACAAGGATTAGAACAGTTGGAAGTAACTCTATGTGTCGCTGAAAAAACTTGAATAGAGTACAGAAAATGTCGTACCACAATCAATGGAGTTAATACGTATACGCACATTTGTTGAAAAACAATCACACTTTTATAACTTGTGTATTCCCAGAGTTCTTTCAAACGGTCTGTTTCGGAAAATTTAAAAATGTATTAGTACTTTCAAGCCAAAAAATACAGTTATGGAAATATCTACTCAAATCATATTCTCAGAAAGATTAAAGGTAGCTAGCGCGGAACAACAAGACGTTTAGAAATAGAAATGTAGTAGATTAAAAATTTTGCGATGTAGTATAGTAAATATGTATAACTTCTGAAACTTTGAACTTCTGAATTTGATGACATTGACAAACACTATGAAAAACTAGTTTCTAAAAGTTTTATTCTAATCTACAGTTCCTCGAAAACTCTTTTTAAAGACTCCAAAAATTGCTTTTTATTCCTGGATCAGTATCGTTAAATATGCAAACATAGTTCACCGAAAAAGTTACCGAATTTTTGTAAAATATTGCAACTTTCAGATATACTCAAAAGAACTTAAATCTCTACAAATTCCCAAAATGAAGTACGAAAGAAGATTATT
The DNA here is from genome assembly GCA_023690525.1 of Holotrichia oblita. NCBI lineage: Eukaryota > Metazoa > Arthropoda > Insecta > Coleoptera > Scarabaeidae > Holotrichia > Holotrichia oblita. Next base: position 64,140,135 of record CM043020.1, read on the forward strand.
GAGAGGTCATCAAAGGAAGCGTCATAAATTTTCAAAAATTACTTACGATTAAGTACCTCAAAGTAGTTTCTAATTTTTAGATTAGAGTAATCGACCTATTTACGAATTTCTGTTAAATGTATTTTTAAAAAGAATATTGATCAATAAGAGGCTCCCGCTTTGTCATCTTTCAATTAAATCGTTCATGTAACTAAGAAAAATTAACAAGATCTGAAACATGGCATAGTTAATTCAGATACACGATCAACATGTTTCTTTTCGCGATTACGGTTTTGAGTGAGTTTGGATTGGTTTGTTATTTTGGCTATGAATTATTGACATCAGACTAAACGCGGTTAACCTTCGTATCTCAAAACTGGGTAACTAACTTGGAGAACATAGTTTGTTTCAGTTAAACAGAATATGTTTTTCGTGTTTTCTGCAGATAGTTTGATTGAAATACGATTTTTCAAATGTAGGTTTGTTGTGAATTGTGAGTGAGTTCTTGTTGCAAATATGTCAAAAAATAATATTTTTCAGTTGAAAATGTATCGATGACGTCATATCTCTAACAACGACGACACCACGAACGTCGCTTTTGGAATACGAGTCAGGCATTTTATTAAAAATCGTTATCCTTCGATAGATAAGATACAACATCCCAATAGCGAATGGTAGATAGATCGAGCCGAATCAACGGATTCTCCGACCGTGCAACCCTTACAAGGGTACTTCTGACCACCGCCATCGCATATTCGCACAAACTAGGCATACTTAAATCGCGCTGGATCTGAGCGTTGCTCATGAACCAGGGAGCTGCAAGAATGGTTCGCAGCAGCCTGTTCTTAAGAACGTTGAGCCTCTTAATTTGCGATTTGGCGGCGCTGAACCAGGTCATGGCAGCGTATGCCAAAATCGGCCGGAGAAACACCATGTAGATTAGCCGTTTTAAACACACACTCAAAGAACTTTTCGCGCAAGTCAGGGGAGCCAGAGCCCATCGCGTCCTTAAGAGAAGTGAACTCAGGCTACTAGCGTTCTCTCACGACACTAACTAGCCGCCCGACCACTGCGGCTATCGATCCGTTTTAAAAATACTTACCGGCGCATTCGCGCATTTTTTTCCTTTAAAATAATGGTTTAGAAAATAATCAATTTATGCGTTATATTTATGTATACGATCCTGTATACATATATTAGCTGTACAAAGAACATGTGTTTTGGCTAGTTCAGTTAGTGCAAGTTCGAAATTCACAACATCCTCATTCATATCACATACAAGTCACTTCAATACAATTCTTTATAACCATTGGTGATTACATACGTTACTTCTTGTCATAACGTCCGCTAACCAGTATTATGTATTTACTGTTACTAGCTGCTAATTTTGGTTTTAAAACTATATTAAAAGTGATTTAGTTCAAACAGAGGCTTTTCACCAAGAACATAAATTGTATTTAACATTTTTTACTTTTTATTAACTGTAAATATAAGTTTTATAGTTTTACCAACAGAATCCTTCTGAAGCTATAGCCTCCTAGAAGATTAGTAAAAATGCCGGCTAGTATATCCTAACAAAGTAAATATATGGAAACAAATCAAATATCCGAATCGCTCAACATACATATACTCAATCGGGGAATATAGGAGGTAACATTCCTTCCCTCAGTTGTAGAACAAACTTCCATTATCGATGAGGAATCGACGCTTGAATTATTTATCCACGTGTAGACGTGATCTACATCGCGCGATTGCGTTTCATAAATTCTTAATACTCGATCACGCTAGAATGGATTGGCCTCTTCGTCTTGTTCTTCTACTTTCGTAGCATTCGGGACGATGTGATGATAGAAGGTCCGTCAATGACATTAATTTATTGGTTGCGATACTCACAGGAAGTGCTCCCACAAGCCTACGAACTTCGTCTTGAATACGGCTTTCGGTAATAGGTTTGTTTTGTGTTGTTGAATTTAGAATGAATTTCTTGTTTCGTGTAATTAGTTGATATTCAGTTTTTTTCTGTAGATGGGCCAATCAAGTTAATTTACTGCTTTTTATGTTTAAGTATGTGCTAGAAACATAATAAAAATAGAACAGCGTATTCTTGTGTAATTTACATGTTTAATATATTTATTACTACCTTTGTGTTTCTTAGTTTCTTAATAAGTTTTGGTCGCTTTGCAGTTCACGAACTTATCAAGTAAAAAAAAAAAATTACGAAAATGGTTGACCATTAATTGACCACCATTAACTATTAGCTATTTCGTGTGGTCATTTTTGCTACAATTTAAGCTATAACTGCTACAATTTAATTGATTTTTGTGCCAAATATCGCAAAAGAGTTGACCATGTTTGAAACCTGTTTTTGTCGCATAGGACTGATGTTCGACCATGCATGATTGCTTCTTGCTTTTAGTAAAGTGAACTATTGTGTATTATCTGAGGAAACATTCTTTTTAAACAAAATTTTTGTTGCTTGACCACCGCTTGACCATGTTTGACCACCACTGTTTTATATATCGAAAAAGAAAATTGTTAGGAATAAATATTTTTTGAAAACAAAAAAACACTGCACAGACTTTGAGAGGTGGTCAAATGCGGTTCGTTGTTTTATATGACCACCCACCAATCCTTATCCGTCATTGAAGTTATATTAACAGTGTCCAAATTTCATACCTGCCTGCGACGTTGAGAGGCGGTGAGTAGTGATGAAAATATTAGTCCTTGGTTCATACTTGTAAACTACAAACTACTACAAAACATCGCAAATCTTTTGACTAGCTACTAGATAAGACTACATGTAATAGTACTCAAAGTTTAACGTTTGACAGATCAGTCATGAATTCATCAATAATATAAAAACACCGGCCTATTAAAAAAAACTTTAACGCTCCCTTAAATTGAACCGTTGGACTGATCCCTTTTAAGATTGCCGATCATTTTATTATACAATACACTAGCGGAAGTATATTCAACTGCCTGAAGACTGGATGACATATGTTGTTGGCCCCATGACCAGCATACATCTCATAATTCCCTTTTGTAGGAGAAATACTCGTTGTGCACCGGTTACAGAACCCTAAGAGACGATACCACAGCGTAGGCGAGACTACAAAAGCAGAATAAAACTGCTTTAGCGAATATCAATTGACTTTGTTTCGAAGGTTTCTCATGCCACACAATGCTATACTTAACTTTCTCTCCAAAATTAGAACACTGAATAATAAATTTCAATATGGAATCTACCGTTAATCTCAAGAATTTAATCGAGCCATCCTGCGAGATAGACTTCCCACTACCTCGGACATAGATGCTACTGATTAAGTCGTTGTTTTAAAATGTAGTAACTCTTTTTTACTCTCGTTCAACATTAAGCCGTTGTGGTCGCACCAGTCGATCATACCTCGAATGACCTCATTAGCCATGATTGAAATTGCATCGACATTTGGCTCGGATATAATGCAACTTGTGTCGTCGGCATATTGCAGCTTTGCGAGTTCAAGAGTTTACTTGCCGAACATAACCGAAGAATTTCCGGCTATTGATATTGTTGGTGCTAACCATACGACTTGCTTCAATCGAACCGCCATATACATATTTGTATTACACTGGAACCTCGCTTATCTCCGCGCTCACTTATATCCACCCTAATTCATATCCGCACTGTAGCGCTCATTTATATCCGCTCGGCATCCACCACCCGATAGTGCACGTATTCACATGAGCCAATCAGCACGTAGCACGGCCTTTCCTCTCCGCTAGCGGGATAAGAGTGGGACCCTCTCTTGAGCGGATGTAAGTGAATGTTTACGTTTCCAGACCGCGGATATATATACCACCTGACATTCAACTAACAGATTTTGAATCTTTTTTTGATAGGTTTGAACATGGATTGCTTAGCTACACTAATGTATTAGTTGTTGGCAACTTTAATTGTACTTTATTTCGATCTGGATCCCTCAATGATCAAGTCTCAAGTCCTTCATAACTTTCTAATCTTCTGCGATTTTAAGCAGTTCAATACTATTCAGAATATTAATGACAGTTTATTAGATCTTGCCATGTCTGACATGGAATGTACTGTTTGCCGTGATGCTTCTCCGTTTGTAAAGGAAGATGACCATCACCCTGCTCTTATTTTATGCCTTACTTACGGATGTAATAATCATACCAACTTCAATAAAATTACTCGTCTTACAATTTAAAAAAAATGTAACTTCATCCAACTTTATACAGCTCTCCAACATGTAGATTGGGTAGCATTGGATGATTGGAATGATGTCAACGAACCGTGCACAATTTTTTATGACACCATCTACTCACTCTTGTACCAACTTGCAAGCATCAGAAGAGGAACTTTCCAAAATGGTATACACCTAGCTTAATAGCGAATATAAAGTTGAAATATCATTTCTTTAGGAAGTTTAAGCTTTACAACTGTCTTGAGTCGTTTACTAAATTCAAAAACCTTCGATCAATTATCAAAAAACAATCCTGTGATGCTTATTCGTATTTAATTAGTACTCAGCATAATATTTCGCATAATCCGGAAGAGTTCTGGTCTTACATTAGGGATAAACGACAGAGAAGTAGGATACCTGGGCGTATATTTCACCACCAAAATACATACGAAACTCAACAAGGTATACTCGATGGATTTACTACCTAATTCAACAGCGTCTTCACTGCTTCTTCTGGGTCGAATTTACCTCTCATGTCTGACTGTAATCATAACATACACTTCGATTAGTTCTCAGAGAGTGCCATTAATCAGTTCGATTAACAAATTGACAAATGACTTTACTTGTGGACACGATCAAATTCCGGCTTTTTTAATTAAATATTGTAAATATGTATTTGCTACCCCTTTGCGTAAGATATTTAAACTATCTCTGAAAACTGCGGTTTTGCCGTATTTATGGAAGATTGCCAGGATCACACCTATTCTAAAATCTGGTGATCAATCGGATATAGGCAACTATCGACCTATAGCTATATTATCCAACTTTTCTAAAATATTTGAACAGTGTTTCTGTGCAAATGCTGCTGCTTATCCGTTACTCAAGCCCTGTTAGTCGCTTCATCAACATGGAATTGTGGATGGAAGCTCTACTATTACCAACCTTTGTGAAATCACCCAATATTATGTTGGTTTGGATGCGAGGGGCAGATTGATGTGGTGTATACCGACTTTGCTAAAGCTTTCGATCGCTTAGATTATTTAGTTCTTTCTACTAAACTTAGGTTGTTCGGGTTTAGCAATTCGCTTATTTCTTTGTTAGTGTCACACCTGGATAATCGGTTACAATATCAATATGTTTCTTACTGTGCTGCACCTCTTACTCTTACTGTGCTACATCCGGTATCCCTCAGGGCTCCAGTTTGGGTCCCCTTTTATTCAGTATCTTTGTTAATGATATTACCTCCGTCATCAAATGCAGAAAACTTTTGTTTGCAAACGATTTGAAAATTTTCCATAAAATAAATTCTATTAACGATTGTAAAGATTTGCAGCATGACCTAGACAGGATTCTTGAATGGTGTACGTTAAATAATCTAATCAATTTCGTTTACTACGTTGTACCTCGCCCATTATTTTCACTTACAATTTGCACGGAGTCGATTTGGAGCGTGTCCAGTTGGTTAGGAATCTGGGTGTAATATTTGACTTTCAATTGAGTTTTATACACCACATAAGCAGTATTACTTCCGCCGCCGTAAAAATGCTTGGATTTATTGTCCGTAACTGCAGATCGTTTACCAATCCTCAATCCTTAAAGGCGTTATACTTACTTCTGTTTGGTGAGATCACGTCTGGAATGTGCATCTGTAGTGTGGTATCCTTTTTATCAACGCCATATACGCCAACTTGAGATGGTGCAAAGAAAATTCGTGAAATACCTGTACTATCAGATGGATTGAATTTATCCGCAAAGAAATACTGATCACAGCCTTCTTTTATCCCGTTTCCACCTGACCTCGCTACATTTTAGAAACATCTGCTCTGGTGTTATATTCCTATATAAGCTTCTACACCACACTATTGATTCTTCTGAACTCTTACGGCAGATAACTTGTTCTGTACCTCGTTTTGCTGTGCGTAAGGTTCTTACATTTAAGTTACCTTTTCCAAAGACTAATGTAGCAGTTGGGCCCCTATTTACGCAATATGTAATAACTTTAATAAAATATGCTAATTGTGACATTCATCACACCAACCCTAATGTTATAAAATCTTTGCTTGAAGTACACTTTAACAAATATGTGATATTTTTTCAATTATATTAATGCTTCAGATCGATTTTTGATTATTTATTTATGAATTATTAATTAAACTAATTAATTAAATTTATTAAATAAATTAAATTTTATTTGTATTATATATGAATATATAATATTTGTAGGTCTCATAGAATTCATCACCATATAATAAAATGTAGGTACTTACTTTATATTATTAATAGAGAAAGATACCCGCTTTTTAAGTTATGAATGTGTCCTGTAAATGGTTTTGTAGAACTGTTGGGCAATAAAGCTTATTATTATATTGCGACAACACACGTCACGATCCAAATAACAAAAATAACAAAACTGTCTGCCTGAAACTGTTGGATTCAAGTTCTACTGCCACTCTTGTTACCTTATTCTACAGATATGAAGAGAATAAAGCGGTTCTACGAATACCGAGTCTTTGCAGAAACAACAAATAGTGATCTATAATGTCAAAAGCTTTGGAAAGGTCGAAAAACTGGTTATGACCTGATGGCAGGTGTAGATTTGTGTATAAAAGGCAGTAAAATTAGATAGTATAATGTACGAGTCAAATGTAGCAGCATATGTAATATAATATGTATGTAATGTTGCATAACAAATATCTGAGAGTTTTACAGTACCTTCCCTACTCGTTTGTAAGCAGTAGAAATAACTTCAGGTCATTAACTGCGTTTTGTAAGTTTTCAGATGAATAAGATTTACATTACCGTTTTATTGACGATTATTTTATGTACTGCTAAACTTATCTAAAGAACTTCATTTTATAACGCAATTTGAAACTCTATAATCGAAAGCTTGTATCGAAACTTCTGACCACTTTCTATCGATAAACCGTACCTCGTTAGTGAGTAGTCTGCTTTCAGTAACCTCGTCACGTTTCGTTCCCCCTGTACAAAGTCAATAAACAATGAATCGTGCGAAGAAACAAAGGTAGAGACCAGATTATATTCGATAGTCTCTCCTATCACCCTTCACAGTTGCCAATTCCCCAAAGTATTTCTCGTTTCACCCTCTCTTATACACGTATATTCCGTACGGTAACCGATAGAAGAACAACGGGGTTGGTAGCATGTATTTTTGATGCCGTTGTTATGGCAGACACCTGCACACCGTTCCCTTTTTCAGTTGGATTTCGTGCGAAAACCTTTCAGCGATTTTTCTGTATCCAATTTCGCGCCGTTGGAAGGATATATTGCGACTATTTCTGAAGATTGGCTGGTGCGGTTCCGTGGCGAACCAGATGCGTTTTGCGGTAGTACTGCTGCATAACAAAAATAAACTACGCTATCTGTATTATGAATGTTGAATGCGCGACATCTGTATTCTGAAATGAGAGTGAAAAGATCGCCTTGAATTCGCATCCGGTGGACTCTTTCCAGATGAAATTTTTATGTTTCCAGTAGATATTTGCGTATGTTCTACCTAACATCTTTGTTTATATACGAAACGCACAAGTGGGTATACGTAATATTATGTGATTTATTAAAACATTGTCTGTATTGCCGTATTGTCGTAAATAACATCAAATACTGCCGCATTTATTATGTTTTATTGGAAATTGGAAGCTTATTAATACAAAATAAATTCAAATATTATAATTAACCATTGCCCATTACGGTGTAGGATACGTGAGGAATAATTTCTGCAAGTTGGATGAAAGCAGGAGTGTTAGCTTAGAGACACGTAATTTAATAGAAAGTAATTCCAAAAGACCTCACTCTTCTAATCTATTTATCCATTTCTTTACAGCTTAAATTATCTTGCATTTAATACTACATTTATTCCAACATGCGATTCTTGTGAATCTAAGGTGGCTGTAGAATTTAGAATTCCATAATGAAAGGCTTACCAGCTATCGTATAAGTAAATGATATCGAAAGCTCTCGCGGCCTGATTCTCTTTTACAAGGGCTTCCAGATTTTGACCGCACGATAGTAGCGGTAGTAGACATACATTTCAAACATGTACTAAATATATTGGTATAAATTATAAGTATTTAGATTATTTTTGTATTGTATCTAGATTACACTGCCATAATGTGATCAAAACTAGAAAACCCTTTAATATAGTTGCTTGCTTACAAAAGATACCTGGTCAAAATAAATTTTGTGGTCCGTGTCGAGAACGTGTTCAGTTAAGGCTGACTAATTATAAGCTGAAGAATGAGTCTTAACATACTCTACTATGACGAGGTTAAAACCCGGAAGCCCTCATAACGGCGATCGGATCATGGCAGTCTTAGATATCACTTACCATACGTATTTGTATAAAAAGAAATCACTTACACATTTTCTATTATAAATATATAATATTCAGTGAAATTCTATTAAACAAATTTTGACAATGGATTGGTGTCCAAAAGAAAAACAGATAGTCAAGGTACTGTAGTTGTCTGTAGTTGCAGTGAATTGTATATGATATGTATAATACTGGATATGTCTTCCTGTGCATAACTCTGTGCAGAGGGTTCGAGTTTTCGTTTGAAGAGAAATTTATTTCATCTTCGGACATATTAGCAAAACTCTTGCAAATCGCAGCTGGAATATTATGTACGAGAAGATGCTGTATGTAGCAACAAAGCAATAAAATAGTTTACACACTTTGAAGTATATAGCGAGAGTTATAACAGTAATCAGTACAAGAATTATAAATAAGGAAATCTACAGAACTACATCCTTAACAAAAAAAAGGAAATATGTAAAATACTATAGAGTGTGATATATCCTATTTTGTCATGTCACTATACAGGCAACGAACCAGTTCTTTAGCTATCTCGCAGATCATCATATTTCAAAAGTAGAAACTGTATCGCTGTTTTCTTTGAAGAACATGTAGTTAGACTTTCCCGTGAGAAGAGTTGCAAGTAGAGAAAAGCGAGTGGGATGGCAAATTAGCGCCCGTCTGAATACCGCCTGAGGGGTTGAACTGCTAAAGTGAAGTCGCGCAGTAACTCTCCAAACATGACGTAAATGCTCTTTGTTTACATATTTCTGCGGGATAAATTGCCGGTAACAAATTAGAGACGCCGGTATTAATTGTGCCGGTGTGTCGTTAAGTCGCTCCCGTTGCGTGTTCTTAATCTTCCGACCCGTTTGCCTGCAAAACATTAAACGGCAAATGAGAAACGGTAAATGTACTTGAACACTGTGCCTGCGGTACACACAATTCCCGAATTATTAGGTAAATGTTTGTGCGCCCTACGCTCCGGATGTTAATCCATTTGGAAATTGAAGCTGTACATAAACGCGCACAGGTTCTGTTTTTTATATCTGTATTATTAAATAGTGATGGCAATTTTGTGTAGCAAACACGTACGGCTCCAGAATATACAACCAATAATCTATGCTTTATTCACTTAACTCGAGTAAACCTTGTCCTTTATGGATAGCATAAACAAGTTAAGTTACACCTAAATTGTAGTATTTTTGTTCTCACTTCCTGGTGACTAAGTGGCTGACTAGTATAAACTATACTGTTAATTATAAACGATTTCTGGCACTTCGTCTACCGCAAAATACTTATTTAGCAAATTAATAGGTAGCTTGTTTAATCTATGGTGGATGCAGGTGCAGCGGATTCCTCAGTTGTATTGCTTGTCAGACTACTGCTGCTTGTGTCATTTGTTTTCGTGGCGTTACAACATTCCTTTACCGTTAGTAATGTTGCACTGTTAATCATGTCCCAATAGCGAATGGTACCTCATTTGAAGTAGTGATGTAGCGAGGCGTTTCCCAAGCGTCACAGGCAAGATTCGAATCCCACAGTGTGGGATCCCAGACTGTGCGCACTTCCCTACATACTGGTAATCGTACGTATATCTACGACTATGGATCTGTCTTCGTTTATAGTCACTAATCACTTCAGCACTACGACTAAAAATGTTGATTTTATGATAGGATGCTAATAGGAATGCTGGTGTTACATTTCAACCTATTGCTTTGACTCTGCGCACTGCTGTAGTTTCAACTATACATACGTCGTCTTTTTCTGCAATATGGGTATATTATAAAGGGGAGACAGACTTGTTTCTTTCTTAGCACAAATTATAACTAAATATGAAACTATGAAATTTTAGGAATCTCCTCGGTACTCTCGCAATTTTTAGATAAGGGAAAATTTACTTTTGTGTCGGTGTCTTTTTTTAAATACATAACAGCTGGTAAGGATAGCTATAGATAACCTTAGACTCGATTAGATGTGGGTTGTGTAAGCAATGCTGCCTCTCTTCACTGCGACCTGTAAGATCTATTGTGGGTACCCTTAATCTTTTAGTCCCAGTTAATTTTCAGACTTCTGAAGAAGTCTAGGATTTTTTGGGGGCTATAGTTCTAATACTAGCCGGTTCTACGTGTTCCTGTTCGAGGTAGTGGAGTCTTTGCCGGACCACCGCCGCGCAGTTGCACATAATGTGTTCTGTCGTCTCGCTGTGTTCCGAACAGAATCGGCATGGATGATAGTCCACCTTACCCATCTTCTTAAGGTGGTACCTAAGAGGGCCGCGGCCAGTGAGTAAAGCCATGTTGTTGGGCTCGCATTGAGTGCCATCTAGACTTTGCATCTCGGTAAGAATAGCTATAGGTAACCTGAGCTACTTACGCTTGTAAAGACAGCCTCGCGGATAAACTCTTTTTAGTTAGTATAATCACCAACAATTCTTAAGTCCCTTCTACTAGTGAATATATACTGATGAATATAGTACTTATAATCCTAGTTCTGACAAGTATCTTGACGTCGCTGTAGGAAATCCCACACTGACCTTCATTGGGTCCTCTTATATGAACAGGAAATTTCGTTACCTTTTATGCACGTTCTGATGATCCCGTGATGAGGACGCCAAAGTTATGTCTGACAGCGTTTAGAAATCCTAGTACAACTTAACTGCCAGAAACTATGTATATGTAAATCCATTCTTAATTGGTCAAAAGCTTTTGCTGCCTCACTGTTGAGAATAACAATGTTGTGTCAGTGTCCTTCTAGAGAGTACTAAATAGTTCATAAGATAATTAGCCTTGTTTTATCAAATTTCCTTCCGCGAAACCCGAAGGTTCTGGCAAATTTATTCGGTACGTTTCCGGTGTAACTTATATGTCGAGCTAGAATTGAGGAGCACATCTCCTTATTTGACCTTTGTTGATTCTAGGTTCTTGTACGCTACAACAGCTAGAATGTAAAAAGCTTTACTCTCTGGTCAGCAAACCATAACATTGTTTTAAAATATATTTTGTATAGGAGATACGAGATAACAGAGGTAACAATATTGTTTTATGGTTACGTACCTAAAATTTCAGTAAATTTGTATTAGTTGTTAAAAATTTTATTTGAGTCAATGTTTTGTGTGAAATAAACTTATCATGGTAAGACATATTCCTTATAATTCTCCTTCTTTTCACATCTTCTATATAGCATGACTACGAAACCAATGTATCTTTTTATTTTAATAAGAAGGATAAGATTTTGCGACTGAGTCCCTCCATAACGGGTTGCATAAATTTGAAGATAACAGGACATCACTTTAAACTTCCTATTGCGTGACATACTCCATCTCTTCTCCGTCACAGGCCACAGCAGGAGATGAGTCTTCTGCTTTTTCAGCGAAAAGGGCCAACGTCCCCGACTACGTCGACGCCGCCATCAATAAATTCCCGTTACTTCCTCTCGTTGGAAACACCTTCCCAGCGTTTCAGGTCGACGTGCTAAAGTGGCAGGGGTCGGATATATGGACAGGTGCAATCGGGGAAACTCTTTGGGGAGGCACGTCAGTTAAGAAAAGGGTCGAACAGACGAATGGCTAAACCAACTGCACTATTTCCAATCAATACTTTTATAACATGTAGAACCTATATACTAGTAAATGTAATATAAATTATCCCAATATTTAAATATAAAACCAGTTTATTTAACTTAGTGGTTACGAATTTCCACAATAGACTTCCTTCATACCTAACTAGAATTCCAAATGCCGCAACATTTTAGTAAGCAATTGTTTTGTTTATGATTTCAGATGTATTCAAATATTCTCGCTAAAGATTGTGGAACGGTTATTATGCTTGAGCTTTGAAACCAAAAAACTAACACTACAGAAAAAGTACCACAGAGCCCAGTAATATGCAATAGTTAAAAAGAATGGCTTCAAATGAGATTATGAAAGTTATATCGTTATTATTCATTACAACTAGTAGATTATAACAAATTTTATCATATGTTTGTGGCAAGAAATGTTTTCTTTTATTTGCTTTTTTCTGAGAGCGGTGCCTTTCTAAGCTATACTGCTTATAAAGACTCACAGCAGCACCTTATGTGCAAATTATGTGCATAAACGTGTTTCTATGCTGTGGAAATACATAACAGTTACCAGCAACAGCCTATTATATGTATAGATAGATAAAACCTAAAATTCTAATCTCACATAACCAGCTTTCGGGTTTGCTTTAAGCTGCTTAAGTTTATTGCGATAATCTCTTAGCTTGATATTGTCACATATTACTACTGCATGTCTCGTTTAGGACGTCGTACATGGGCATCAACTTATTAGAATTTTTTCTTGTAGTTAAAAAATTCTTCGTGCCGAAATTCACCTGAAACAGTACCTAATTCAATTGGTTTCAGCTCTAACGACCGCTCATTCGCTTAGTCTTCTTTTCTAAGCGACCCGTTTTTGCGTTCCGAACTCAGGGAGAAGCAATTCCAAATGCGAATTACCTGGAAATTAACCGTGAACGGTTCATGGGAGAGAATGAAGTCTCAAGTCGATGAAAACGCAACAGGGAAAGTGGGTGGTTGGAAAGGTAACGAGCTTGCAGTACTGGCATTTACCCAGTGCCCGTTCCGCTCTAAGAGGATGGGGTTTAGTCGAAAAGTCAGGTATTAGTGTGCGACAGGGAAAGTCTCATTCGCCGACGGTTGGGCAAAAGAGGGACGAAAACTGCTGATTATGTTCACCCATCGTCCGCCTTTTCTCTTTCGTCCGGTATTACTAAATATCGAGAGACATTTGGTTTCCATTACGTTTAACTAACTTTACAACTTTAAATTAATTTAAATGGGGTACCTACACGATGTATATATATAGCGGAGAGCTTCCACTTACCGTACTGGAAATCTGAATAATGGGCTGTAATCCCAAACCATTTCCAAGCTCTCCATTCGCTCACACCCACCTGCCATCCATCTATTCGTCGTTCGTTGGCTGAAAAAAGTTCAAAATTAAATTTTACACGGGGGAATCGTTATTTGATGTTAGGTTCTCATTAGGTTATCTGTGGTGGCTCGACTCTCGCGTTCGTGTAACATTTGAATGTTTGATAGCATTTGGAAAAATTTAGGTAACGTGCCTCAATGTGTTGTGGTTACGTTCGAAATAGCGTTGATTAAAGTTGCCGGTTGCTTTTATTGATATTTTTACGGCCGCTCCTTTTTGTAATTTTTAAAGGTTTACCTTTGTAATGGATTTGGGTGAAAAGGTCTCATTGGAAATACTGATGGAATTATTTCAAGTAATTACAAGGGTTTGTATTATATTTCTTGCTGATATCGTATCACTTCTTACATTGCGTTTATAGTGTTATACACGGATAGATGTGTATTTGTTAGGATCTTATTAATTTTAGAATAATTAAAAGAAAAATAAAAGTATGAACTTAATCACTGCATTAAGTCCTTCCCGAATTTCATAACGTGAAATTAAACTTTATAGTGTAATTCATATTTAGGTTTGACTTCAATTTGGATGTAATTTTCGCTTGCTTTTACGAGGGAGCGTTTTTATATTCGCGGAATGGGGGATAAGGGGTGGAAATAAAAAACCAAATTATTTTTCTTTTTGAATATATTCACCTGCAAGACGGATACATTTTTCACATCTTTCAATTAATTTATTTATATCCTCATAAAAAAATGATTTCTCTTTATCTGCAAAATACGCCGAAACTGCGTCCTTGACTTCATCATCGGCAGTAAATTTTTTACCCCGCAGCTCTTTTTTCATTTTCGGAAACAGGTAATAATTACTCGCGGCCAGGTCTGGGCTGTAGGGTGGGTGATTCACAATTTCGAAGCCCACCTTATGCAGGGCAGCTAACGCAACGCGGCTCTTGTGGACGGGCGCGTTGTCGTGCAAAAGCAGCACACCTTTCGTCAATTTTTCCCGTCTTTTCTCTTTAATGGCTTCTTTTAGTCGCTCTAATATTGAAGCGTAATATTCTCCGGTTATAGAAAGACCTTTATCTTTATAATCAATCAACAATATTCCTTTCGAGTCCCAAAATACCGTTGCCATGAGTTTCCCAGCTGATTGTGACACTTTAAATTTCTTGGGAGGTGCTGTGCCCTTTTTATGCCACTGCATGGAGTCTTGTTTGGACTCAGGTTCATAATGATGAACCCAAGTTTCGTCTCCAGTAACCATTCGACTCAATACACCATCCTTGTCTTCATTACAGAGGTCCAAAAATGCACGCGAACACTCTACGCGCTGTTGTTTTTGCGGCGGAGTGAGCATTTTCGGCACCCATCTTGCGCTGACCTTAGACATGCCGAGATGATCGTGTAGGATTTTAAAAATTGTTATATAGGATACTCCAACCATTTCTGCGAGTTGTTTCTTCTTTAGTCGAGCATCTTCGAGTACAATTTTTTCAACTTTTTGGATAAGTGCTGGCGTGGTCACCTCAATGCTCCTGCCCGGCCTCGGGTCGTCTTCAAGGGATTCCCTTCCTTGTTTAAAAAAACTATGCCACTTGTACACCATGGTTTTTCCTGGACAAGAGTCGTCGTAAACCAATGACATCTCATTCATTATGGTCGCGACTGATTTCCTTGCCTGTTAAGGAACTTTATAACGGCACGATATTCGATTTTTTCCATATTTTCCATATATTATTTCCTTATTTATTCCACTTTTCACTCCTGATTATGTTACTTGATTGACGATAGCTCAAAGACTAACTGTCTAATAACAATGAAACTTCGTATTTATACTAATTATGAGTCGCTGCACAGGCCACGCCCCCAATGCGCCTAATCACCCCCCTACAACCCGCTCGTTCCGCGAATATAAAAACGCTCCCTCGTATAACCAATTCATTATCAACGACATCATGTTACGTTTTTGAATCACCATACTGTCATAATTAATGTATCCATTAACTCTAAACTTAACTCTAAACCTGCAGTATAGAATAAAACATTTTGGTTAACTGTTTCTGTATGTTGCCGAAACCTGACGTAAAAAATATCTTCTTGAACGGTGTGTTCAGAAGAGGTCAGATTTATACCAGATCTCGTGGATTGTAATCAGTCAGTTAAGACAAAAGTGTATATATGTAGATAATGTTTTCTGGTATATTTTATTTTGATAGTAAAATAAAGGAAACACCAAACATATTATTACTATTATTATGTAATCACAGTGTGATACAGTTTTTTAAACATATGCAAAGTCGGCTCCGGAAAATCTGGATCAGAGCCACTTAGCACCACAACAACGAAGTCATTGTTGGTTTCTCAACCAGTCACCTAACTAGGTTGAATAAATTAACTATCCATTATATTTTAAAACATAGTCTTCCTCCTTAACCTTTTCGCAATACAAACAGACATAAAAGGGAGAATACCAGATCTGCTAGAGTATCACAAGCAAATAGCCAAATACTTCGATTTATTCATCTTATTTGAACTGCATTATTGCACATTGTGATACAAACTCAAACACATCGTCATCAGGAAAAACTTGTATTTTCATATTTAATTCATACACAACTAACTGTTATTTTCAGCAATCCAGTGTTATAAAAAATGCTTTTATAAGAACAAGACAACTCGAGGAACTTGGAGCACATTTTCCAAACCTGCAATGCTCTATCACTTTGAACACGAAAACGAGCAATGATAAATAGGGAGGAAGAAGGAAATAAGATATTAAGTGACAGCACATAAATAAAGCAATGATTGATGGCGCAAAATCTACAGGGGAATAGTTAAACTTATGCCAATTGTAGGTTTATGATAATACCGCCTTTTTCTCAGATCGCTTTCCTTTCACTGCGAAATCTCTTCTCAGACACGAGGATTTATTCAATACGAATGTATTCCTTCTAGGAAAGATCTCCTTTTTTTCTTATTCTACGTGCAGTCTTCTCCGTTCCTGCACAATACACCTCTACCTCAATTTCCATCACCACCTCAATCTGATAGGTGACCGCTAACTCGGGAGCTAAGGGAAATACAGTATGAATACTCGGGAGAGTCAGGACCCTTGAGCGAAGCGCGGTGTCCTCATAAGAGACAACGTCCGGTTATCGTTGCGATTTCGTCGGTTCACTGGACACTCCGTGGGGAAAAAATAGACTTACCCTCGTACGCACCAAGTATATAACGGGTGTGTGACGAATAGTCAGAGTGTGCGCTAGTATTTTCGATTTATAGATACATCAAAATGAATTGATCCGTAAGCATATCTTTGGTATAGTATGAAATAGAAATATTTATTATTATTATTGTATCGTATTACTTGTAGTTTACGTGAAATTGTATGTATATATTTTTCTAAATACTGTTCTGAAAATACTTTACAAAATAGTTAGTTATGTTAGAATGGCTGTGACATACTCAACGACAGTGAAATGTATTTTTATTTTACTAATTACATTTTTGTTCAAAGAATAATTTACAAAAATTGTTTTCAAATTTCCAGGTAAGTACCGTCCTACCGCATTCAGCATGTGTGATTTACAAATCCTTGTGTTTATTTGACATCCAATTATCCTCGAAATGTATCTGAACCGCGAACTAAACTGTTTGTTTAGCGTAAAGTATATTCTCTAATGTGAATTTTGATTGTCTAATTGATTTTTTAATACTAAATTTATAAATTGTAAATAATTTTAAGAACATTCTTTATGCCATCATTTTTATAGTTCCCTTAACCACTACATCTTTACATCATCCTATAGATTCAATTATGATTTCGAATTAACCGGAAAAATGTCCTTTCTCCAATTTAGACAAATCGCAAAACACCGTTGCGACCATTTGCATATTCTGCAAGAAATCATACACCACGTATGTAGTAGATGTTCCAGCCTTAACACCAAACTGGCTACTAAACAGTAGCGCTTCGGCTTCTAAAATTTTTTAATTCTTGTATTAACCACTCTCTCGAATATCTTCCATACAGTGGAAAGCACACAAACAGGTCTGTAATCGGAGCTATTCATGCAAGATTCAGGCTAAAATGAAAGACGGCATCACCCAATGACAAGTTGATCGAGTTAAAAAAATGCTGTAGTACCTGACGGAGCATTTGGCACAAAATTAACATCATTAATAGAAATGTAATCAACACCATTAATAGAAATATTATCATAACCTGTAGAAGTTCTATTTTGAATTTTATGCATTATATCAATGGTCTCTGAGATATCACTTGGTAGAAAGAAAACTTTTGTTATGTGCACATTTAACAAAAGTCAACATTAGAGGTAATGTGACTGGTTTAATTAAATGGAAATTTCCGAAACATGTCGATTTTTCATTTTAGTTTCCTCGCACTAATTCAATATACAGTTAAACTTCCGTTTTTATTTCTTACAGGATATACCCAAGAATAGGAAATACTACATAATTTACAAGCGAGTAATACAGATGATAATTAACTAGATTGATATAGAAATGAAAATGACATCTGATATTTTGTTAAATGAATGATGGTGCAAATATTGTACGGGTGCATTGCTACTGCACATATTCGCTGCACATAGTTTACAAGCGAGATTTAATTAGAATATTAATTCTATTACCACTACAATAAAACAAGCATTTATTGAGAGTTTCTACCCTAGGAACATAAAAGTTAATTTAGCTCAATAGTACAGTCAATGTCATTATTTAGCAATGTTTTCAAAAATTTTACGCTGATATAATGCCTTTTATGCTACGACACAAAGCTATCTATCCAATATAACATTGTAATCTAATCTAAGCATTCAATATTCTACTAAGGCTAGAATATTAGAACCACTTTCTACAGTCTCTGCAAATAAAGCTGTATATCCGATACGCATTTGCAACACTTGCATTAACGTGATTGCCAAAACAGAATTTATAATCAAAAGTAGCATTTAGTTGACTACTGACCATTGTGACGTTTGCGTAGTTGGTTATAAGTGTAATAATAACTAATACAATTAGTATTTCGGGCATAAGACACAACTTTGCATGTATGTATTAATACTGACATACAAATGTTTACCCGTACACCAATCGCAAATGGCTAATTATTATATTCTACTTTTACATGATCTGCAAATATAAGGCGATCACTTCCACAAACATTAATCATATTATTAATAAAAAGAATAAACCGAAGGGGACCAAGTTTTGATCATTACGGTAATCCACAAGAGGGGCATAGCTAAATAAGATTTAAGTAGCATCACTAGCAGCAATGGGAAATCAATTCATTGCAATTTTCATAATAATACATGGTCATCCATCTGGTCAAAGGCTTTTGAAAAACCGTCTATATTATGTCCACTTAACTTTGTCTTTCCAAATTTTCTAATACGTGCTGTGTGAAACAACTCAAATTTTGGACATTGAAACACATACTACTATGAGCCTATGCTGAAGTGGTGAAATAATGGATAAATAATAAATACCACCATACCCTAATACTTGATATGTTCGAGAAGAATTTAAATTATTGTTGAACAAACACCATAAAAACAATCACATAGAATAATGTTGAGAACAAGGCCATTGTCACATAAACACCGCAAGAAAATAATGTCAAATGAAATAAACGCCGCACTCTAATAAACCCCACAGAGAAAGTATCCTAAACAATTAAACGCCAAGTAAGCGGCGGCGCCTATTAGAATAAATACGGTATACATAAATAATATATCCATTATAGAATCAAAAATCTATATGTTTCGGGAATTCGCAGTCAAGCTGTTTGGGATAAAATTAACAAAAGGTAACAGAAATGCTTGTTAGGTCTCGCTTAGTGTTATCCCAGCTACGACTTTAAATTAATCTAATCTAGATTTGCTTGTAACAAACGATAGTGCTGAGAACCATAAAGTAGTCATATTACAAGTTTATCAACAGTCGTCAAACCTCTACGATGATGAATATTTGCCCTTGGACAATAATAGCTGTTGTAATATTACCTTATTTACTCCAGTGTTATTTTCTTTTATGGTATTAACATTTAAACCCGCAGTGACAAGCTCTATACCTTCACCTTCCCGAAAATCATTTATTTTATAGTATTATCATTATAAAAAATACGTGTGGAGTTACTTCTGCTAGAGGAAGTTTTTACTAAATCGGTAACCTCAGAACTGTAAAATTTGACATGACACAAATGATATTATTCACTTTTCTGAATCCTATATACTTGTTTCCGAATTTTCATAACTCAATAACATATTCTTCTACCGAACTAATCTTCGGTTTTGAGTTCAAGAAACCATGACAGCAAAATACCGACGCAGATAATTTTATTCCAGCATTTTTTACTCTATTTATTCTACGTAAACGTACACACAAGAATAACCACCTTACATTAATGTTTTTTCTTATTATTCCAGGTAAGAGACAGATTTGTGGAGGGCTGTCAGTAGCTCGGCGAAAGACAGATGGCTCAGGC
>CM043020.1:64160540-64429521 GCA_023690525.1 Holotrichia oblita
GTTGAGAAATTTATTCCGATTACCGATGGCGAAGGTCGCGTCGCGATAGTAGGATCGGTACGGCCGTGAGAGGGATGCCCAATCGGTCGTGTTTCAGCTATTAGTATTAGTAATAGGGGAATTTTTCAAAATGGCCGCCCTATAGGTTTTGGTCCGGATCGAAATTTTTTAAGGTATTTAAAGTCGCGTCGGAGCTAAACGGGGGTATCCTTATGGGGAACGGACCCGCTCTTTCGATTGGGACCGGTTAGAAGATCGTAGCTCGTCGCGCGACGCCAAAATGGCCCGCCATCTTGTTTTTTTTAAATAGAAATAGGAACTTTTTTTTGGATTCGTGGTGCGGAGACGCCCGGAAATCGGATGGCGGGTGTATTTTTTCGATAACGTTAATTTTGCGATAATATACAGGGTGTTGCGTTAAGAAGGCGGTCTCGTAAAAAAATTTTTTCAAGATTCTGCGTGCGGAGGCGTCCGGGAATCGGATGGCGAGCGTGCTTTTTCGATAGGATGATTTTCGCGATGATATACAGGGTGTTGCGTAAAGAAGGCGGCCCCGAAAAAAAATCGATTTCTTGGCGTCGGTACGGTTCGCGATGGCGCGAGGACGGCGTACGTGTACGGAACGCGGCGTCGCGCGTTACGCAAAAGTCCGCCATCTTTGTTGTTTTTTTTTTTTTTTTGCGAACGTGCGGGTATCGGCTAGTACTCGTCGAGAAGAATATATCTGGTAAGGGGTAATTTTGACGTGGACGGTACCGTTTAGAAGATACGTCCGGTCAAAGTCGGTTTTTGAACGATGCCGAACGCGATTTTCGATTTTTAGCGAATAACGCGGAGGCGGCGCGTACGTCCGGGTCCTCGTATAGCCTAAGCAGTTGAGAAATTTATCCGGACGACCGATGGCGAAGGTCGCGTCGCGATACGTAGGATCCGTACGGCCGTGAGAGGGATCCCCAATTTTTCGTGCTTCAGCTATTAGTATTAGTAATAGGGGAATTTTTCAAAATGGCCGCCCTATAGGTTTTGGTCCGGATCGAAATTTTTTTAAGGTATTTAAAGTCGCGTCGGAGCTAAACGGGGGTATCCTTATGGGGAACGGACCCGCTCTTTCGATTGGGACCGGTTAGAAGATCGTAGCTCGTCGCGCGACGCCAAAATGGCCCGCCATCTTGTTTTTTTTAAATAGAAATAGGAACTTTTTTTTTGGATTCGTGGTGCGGAGACGCCCGGAAATCGGATGGCGGGTGTATTTTTTCGATAACGTTAATTTTGCGATAATATACAGGGTGTTGCGTTAAGAAGGCGGTCTCGTAAAAAAATTTTTTCAAGATTCTGCGTGCGGAGGCGTCCGGGAATCGGATGGCGAGCGTGCTTTTTCGATAGGATGATTTTCGCGATGATATACAGGGTGTTGCGTAAAGAAGGCGGCCCCGAAAAAAAATCGATTTCTTGGCGTCGGTACGGTTCGCGATGGCGCGAGAGGACGGCGTACGTGTACGGAACGCGGCGTCGCGCGTTACGCAAAAGTCCGCCATCTTTGTTGTTTTTTTTTTTTTTTTTGCGAACGTGCGGGTATCGGCTAGTACTCGTCGAGAAGAATATATCTGGTAAGGGGTAATTTTGACGTGGACGGTACCGTTTAGAAGATACGTCCGGTCAAAGTCGGTTTTTGAACGATGCCGAACGCGATTTTCGTTTTTAGCGAATAACGCGGAGGCGGCGCGTACGTCCGGGTCCTCGTATAGCCTAAGCAGTAGAAATTTATTCCGACGACCGATGGCGAAGGTCGCGTCGCGATACGTAGGATCGGTACGGCCGTGAGAGGGATGCCCAATTGGTCGTGTTTCAGCTATTATTAGTAGTAATAGGGGAATTTTTCAAAATGGCCGCCCTATAGGTTTTGGTCCGGATCGAAATTTTTTAAGGTATTTAAAGTCGCTTCGGAGCTAAACGGGGGTATCCTTATGGGGAACGGACCCGCTCTTTCGATTGGGACCGGTTAGAAGATCGTAGCTCGTCGCGCGACGCCAAAATGGCCCGCCATCTTGTTTTTTTTAAATAGAAATAGGAACTTTTTTTTGGATTCGTGGTGCGGAGACGCCCGGAAATCGGATGGCGGGTGTATTTTTTCGATAACGTTAATTTTGCGATAATATACAGGGTGTTGCGTTAAGAAGGCGGTCTCGTAAAAAAATTTTTTCAAGATTCTGCGTGCGGAGGCGTCCGGGAATCGGATGGCGAGCGTGCTTTTTCGATAGGATGATTTTCGCGATGATATACAGGGTGTTGCGTAAAGAAGGCGGCCCCGAAAAAAAATCGATTTCTTGGCGTCGGTACGGTTCGCGATGGCGCGAGGACGGCGTACGTGTACGAAACGCGGCGTCGCGCGTTACGCAAAAGTCCGCCATCTTTGTTGTGTTTTTTTTTTTTTTTGCGAACGTGCGGGTATCGGCTAGTACTCGTCGAGAAGAATATATCTGGTAAGGGGTAATTTTGACGTGGACGGTACCGTTTAGAAGATACGTCCGGTCAAAGTCGGTTTTTGAACGATGCCGAACGCGATTTTCGTTTTTCGCGAATAACGCGGAGGCGGCGCGTACGTCCGGGTCCTCGTATAGCCTAAGCAGTAGATCGTTATTCCGGACGACCGATGGCGAAGGTCGCGTCGCGATACGTAGGATCCGTACGGCCGTGAGAGGGATCCCCAATTTTTCTGCTTCAGCTATTATTAGTATTAATAGGGAAATTTTTCAAAATGGCCGCCCTATAGGTTTTGGTCCGGATCGAAATTTTTTAAGGTATTTAAAGTCGCGTCGGAGCTAAACGGGGGTATCCTTATGGGGAACGGACCCGCTCTTTCGATTGGGACCGGTTAGAAGATCGTAGCTCGTCGCGCGACGCCAAAATGGCCCGCCATCTTGTTTTTTTTAAATAGAAATAGGAACTTTTTTTTTGGATTCGTGGTGCGGAGACGCCCGGAAATCGGATGGCGGGTGTATTTTTTCGATAACGTTAATTTTGCGATAATATACAGGGTGTTGCGTTAAGAAGGCGGTCTCGTAAAAATTTTTTCAAGATTCTGCGTGCGGAGGCGTCCGGGAATCGGATGGCGAGCGTGCTTTTTCGATAGGATGATTTTCGCGATGATATACAGGGTGTTGCGTAAAGAAGGCGGCCCCGAAAAAAAATCGATTTCTTGGCGTCGGTACGGTTCGCGATGGCGCGAGGACGGCGTACGTGTACGAAACGCGGCGTCGCGCGTTACGCAAAAGTCCGCCATCTTTGTTGTGTTTTTTTTTTTTTTTTGCGAACGTGCGGGTATCGGCTAGTACTCGTCGAGAAGAATATATCTGGTAAGGGGTAATTTTGACGTGGACGGTACCGTTTAGAAGATACGACCGGTCAAAGTCGGTCTTTGGGGGGATGCCGAACGCGATTTTCGTTTTTCGCGAATAACTCGGCGGCGGCGCGTACGTCCGGGTCCTCGTATAGCCTAAGCAGTAGATCGTTCTTTCGGACGACCGATGGCGAAGGTCGCGTCGCGATACGCGGATTTATAAGGCCGTGAGAGGGATCCCCAATTGCCTCTACGACAGCTATTATTAGTACTAGGGGAAATTTTTCCCCCGTAGGTTTTGGTCCGGATCGAAATTTTTTTAAGGTATTTAAAGTCGCTTCGGAGCTAAACGGGGGTATCCTTATGGGGAACGGACCCGCTCTTTCGATTGGGACCGGTTAGAAGATCGTAGCTCGTCGCGCGACGCCAAAATGGCCCGCCATCTTGTTTTTTTTAAATAGAAATAGGAACTTTTTTTTGGATTCGTGGTGCGGAGACGCCCGGAAATCGGATGGCGGGTGTATTTTTTCGATAACGTTAATTTTGCGATAATATACAGGGTGTTGCGTTAAGAAGGCGGTCTCGTAAAAAATTTTTTTCAAGATTCTGCGTGCGGAGGCGTCCGGGAATCGGATGGCGAGAGTGCTTTTTCGATAGGATGATTTTCGCGATGATATACAGGGTGTTGCGTAAAGAAGGCGGCCCCGAAAAAAATCGATTTCTTGGCGTCGGTACGGTTCGCGATGGCGCGGAGGACGGCGTACGTGTACGAAACGCGGCGTCGCGCGTTACGCAAAAGTCCGCCATCTTTGTTGTTTTTTTTTTTTTTTTGCGAACGTGCGGGTATCGGCTAGTACTCGTCGAGAAGAATATATCTGGTAAGGGGTAATTTTGACGTAGACGTTGTTGATACGACCAGTCAAGAGTCGGTCTCAGGGGGGGAAGGTCGGAACCGGTTTTTTCGTTTTCGAGAATAACTCGGCGGCGTACGTCCCCGTCGTCGTACCAGCTAATGAGTAGATCGTTCTTTCCGGACGACCGATGGCAGGTCGCTCGCGATACGCGCGGTTTATAAAGGCCATGAGAGGGATGCCCAATTGCCTCTACGACAGCTATTATTAGTACTAAAGGGGAAATTTTTTCCCCGTAGGTTTTGGTCCGGATCGAAATTTTTTTAGTATTTAAAGTCCTTCGGAGCTAAACGGGGGTATCCTTATGGGGAACGGACCCGCTCTTTCGATTGGGACCGGTTAGAAGATCGTAGGTCGTCGCGCGACGCCAAAATGGGCCGCCATCTTGTTTTTTTTAAATAGAAATAGGAACTTTTTTTTGGATTCGTGGTGCGGAGACGCCCGGAAATCGGATGGCGGGTGTATTTTTCGATAACGTTAATTTTGCGATAATATACAGGGTGTTGCGTTAAGAAGGCGGTCTCGTAAAAAAAAAATTTTCAGATTCTGCGTGCGGAGGCGTCCGGGAATCGGATGGCGAGTGCTTTTTCGATAGGATGATTTTCGCGATGATACAGGGTGTTGCGTAAAGAAGGCGGCCCCGAAAAAAAATCGATTTCTTGGCGTCGGTACGGTTCGCGATGGCGCGGAGGACGGCGTACGTGTACGAAACGCGGCGTCGCGCGTTACGCAAAAGTCCGCCATCTTTGTTGTGTTTTTTTTTTTTTTTGCGAACGTGCGGGTATCGGCTAGTACTCGTCGAGAAGAATATATCTGGTAAGGGGTAATTTCGACGTAGACGGTACCGTTTGGAAGATACGACCGGTCAAAGTCGGTCTCGGGGGTCCGGAACGGTTTTTTCGTTTTCGAGAATAACTCGGCGGCGGCGCGTACGTCCCCGTCGTCGTATAGCCTAATGAGTAGATCGTTCTTTCGGACGACCGATGGCGAAGGTCGCGTCGCGATACGCGGTTTTATAAGGCCGTGAGAGGGATGCCCAATTGCCTCTACGACAGCTATTATTAGTACTAAAGGGGAAATTTTTTCCCCGTAGGTTTTGGTCCCGGATCGAAATTTTTTAAGGTATTTAAAGTCGCTTCGGAGCTAAACGGGGGTATCCTTATGGGGAACGGACCCGCTCTTTCGATTGGGACCGGTTAGAAGATCGTAGGTCGTCGCGCGACGCCAAAATGGGCCGCCATCTTGTTTTTTTTTTAAATAGAAATAGGAACTTTTTTTGGATTCGTGGTGCGGAGACGCCCGGAAATCGGATGGCGGGTGTATTTTTTCGATAACGTTAATTTTGCGATAATATACAGGGTGTTGCGTTAAGAAGGCGGTCTCGTAAAAAAAAAATTTTTCAAGATTCTGCGTGCGGAGGCGTCCGGGAATCGGATGGCGAGTGTGCTTTTTCGATAGGATGATTTTCGCGATGATACAGGGTGTTGCGTAAAGAAGGCGGCCCCGAAAAAAAATCGATTTCTTGGCGTCGGTACGGTTCGCGATGGCGCGGAGGACGGCGTACGTGTACGAAACGCGGCGTCGCGCGTTACGCAAAAGTCCGCCATCTTTGTTGTGTTTTTTTTTTTTTTTTTGCGAACGTGCGGGTATCGGCTAGTACTCGTCGAGAAGAATATATCTGGTAAGGGTAATTTCGACGTAGACGGTACCGTTTGGAAGATACGACCGGTCAAAGTCGGTCTCGGGGGGTCCGGAACGGTTTTTCGTTTTTCGAGAATAACTCGGCGGCGGCGCGTACGTCCCCGTCGTCGTATAGCCTAATGAGTAGATCGTTCTTTCGGACGACCGATGGCGAAGGTCGCGTCGCGATACGCGGTTTATAAGGCCGTGAGAGGGATGCCCAATTGCCTCTACGACAGCTATTATTAGTACTAAAGGGAAATTTTTCCCCCGTAGGTTTTAGTCCGGATCGAAATTTTTTTAAGGTATTTAAAGTCGCTTCGGAGCTAAACGGGGGTATCCTTATGGGGAACGGACCCGCTCTTTCGATTGGGACCGGTTAGAAGATCGTAGGTCGTCGCGCGACGCCAAAATGGGCCGCCATCTTGTTTTTTTTAAATAGAAATAGGAACTTTTTTTTTGGATTCGTGGTGCGGAGACGCCCGGAAATCGGATGGCGGGTGTATTTTTTCGATAACGTTAATTTTGCGATAATATACAGGGTGTTGCGTTAAGAAGGCGGTCTCGTAAAAAAAAAATTTTCAAGATTCTGCGTGCGGAGGCGTCCGGGAATCGGATGGCGAGAGTGCTTTTTCGATAGGATGATTTTCGCGATGATACAGGGTGTTGCGTAAAGAAGGCGGCCCCGAAAAAAAATCGATTTCTTGGCGTCGGTACGGTTCGCGATGGCGCGGAGGACGGCGTACGTGTACGAAACGCGGCGTCGCGCGTTACGCAAAAGTCCGCCATCTTTGTTGTGTTTTTTTTTTTTTTTTGCGAACGTGCGGGTATCGGCTAGTACTCGTCGAGAAGAATATATCTGGTAAGGGGTAATTTCGACGTAGACGGTACCGTTTGGAAGATACGACCGGTCAAAGTCGGTCTCGGGGGGGTCCGGAACGGTTTTCGTTTTTCGAGAATAACTCGGCGGCGGCGCGTACGTCCCCGTCGTCGTATAGCCTAATGAGTAGATCGTTCTTTCGGACGACCGATGGCGAAGGTCGCGTCGCGATACGCGGTTTTATAAGGCCGTGAGAGGGATGCCCAATTGCCTCTACGACAGCTATTATTAGTACTAAAGGGGAAATTTTTTCCCCGTAGGTTTGGTCCGGATCGAAATTTTTTAAGGTATTTAAAGTCGCTTCGGAGCTAAACGGGAATCCTTATGGGGAACGGACCCGCTCTTTCGATTGGGACCGGTTAGAAGATCGTAGGTCGTCGCGCGACGCAAAATGGGCCGCCATCTTGTTTTTTTAAATAGAAATAGGAACTTTTTTTTGGATTCGTGGTGCGGAGACGCCCGGAAATCGGATGGCGGGTGTATTTTTTTCGATAACGTTAATTTTGCGATAATATACAGGGTGTTGCGTTAAGGCGGTCTCGTAAAAAATTTTTCAAGATTCTGCGTGCGGAGGCGTCCGGGAATCGGATGGCGAGAGTGCTTTTTCGATAGGATGATTTTCGCGATGATACAGGGTGTTGCGTAAAGAAGGCGGCCCGAAAAAAATCGATTTCTTGGCGTCGGTACGGTTCGCGATGGCGCGGAGGACGGCGTACGTGTACGAAACGCGGCGTCGCGCGTTACGCAAAAGTCCGCCATCTTTGTTGTGTTTTTTTTTTTTTTCCGAACGTGCGGGTATCGGCTAGTACTCGTCGAGAAGAATATATCTGGTAAGGGTAATTTCGACGTAGACGGTACCGTTTGGAAGATACGACCGGTCAAAGTCGGTCTCGGGGTCCCGGAACGGTTTTTTCGTTTTCGAGAATAACTCGGCGGCGGCGCGTACGTCCCCGTCGTCGTATAGCCTAATGAGTAGATCGTTCTTTCGGACGACCGATGGCGAAGGTCGCGTCGCGATACGCGGTTTTATAAGGCCGTGAGAGGATGCCCAATTGCCTCTACGACAGCTATTATTAGTACTAAAGGGAAATTTTTCCCCGTAGGTTTTGGTCCGGATCGAAATTTTTTTAAGGTATTTAAAGTCGCTTCGGAGCTAAACGGGGAAATCCTTATGGGGAACGGACCCGCTCTTTCGATTGGGACCGGTTAGAAGATCGTAGGTCGTCGCGCGACGCCAAAATGGGCCGCCATCTTGTTTTTTTTAAATAGAAATAGGAACTTTTTTTTTTCAATTCGTGGTGCGGAGACGCCCGGAAATCGGATGGCGGGTGTATTTTTTCGATAACGTTAATTTTGCGATAATATACAGGGTGTTGCGTTAAGAAGGCGGTCTCGTAAAAAAAAAATTTTCATATTCTGCGTGCGGAGGCGTCCGGGAATCGGATGGCGAGAGTGCTTTTTCGATAGGATGATTTTCGCGATGATACAGGGTGTTGCGTAAAGAAGGCGGCCCCGAAAAAAAATCGATTTCTTGGCGTCGGTACGGTTCGCGATGGCGCGGAGGACGGCGTACGTGTACGAAACGCGGCGTCGCGCGTTACGCAAAAGTCCGCCATCTTTGTTGTGTTTTTTCGCGAACGTGCGGGTATCGGCTAGTACTCGTCGAGAAGAATATATCTGGTAAGGGTAATTTCGACGTAGACGGTACCGTTTGGAAGATACGACCGGTCAAAGTCGGTCTCGGGGGGGTCCGGAACGGTTTTTTCGTTTTTCGAGAATAACTCGGCGGCGGCGCGTTGGTCCCCGTCGTCGTATAGCCTAATGAGTAGATCGTTCTTTCGGACGACCGATGGCGAAAGTCGCGTCGCGATACGCGGTTTTATAAGGCCGTGAGAGGGATGCCCAATTGAAAGAGCGGAATATGGCCGACTTTGATTGAATAAAACCCGCTATACAGGCACTTTCCAAAATGAATGTCCATATTTCAGGGAACGTTTTTTTTTTTTTTTTGCTGGACGTAGCGGGATCGCATACTACTCGTCATGATAAAAAGAAACTTCATATGAACATATGACCTAAAGGTCTTAACTTTTGAGATACAGGGTGATAAAGTTTTCGAAAATAAATAGTTTTTTTTTTGCTGGACGTAGCGGGATCGTATATTAGTCGTCATGATAAAAAGAAAACTTCATATGAACATATGACCTAAAGGTCTTAGCTTTTTGAGATACAGGGTGATAAAGTTTTCGAAAATAAATAGTTTTTTTTTTTTTTGCTGGACGTCGCAGGACCGTATACTACTCGTCATGTTAAAGAGAAAACTTCATATGAACATATGACCTAAAGGTCTTAACTTTTGAGATACAGGGTGATAAAGTTTTCGAAAATAAATAGTTTTTTATTAATTCCTGTAATACCACTTTAGATATTTTAATGAAACGTGGTATACGTGTAGTATGTATCAAGAGGCATTATTGAGTGTTCCCCATTTTTTTAATTCCACCAGTGGCGTTCGTACGGAATTTCAGCTACCTACTTTGACAGACGTTTAGGTCACACGTTCATATATAAGTTTATATAAGTTTCCTTTTTAAAATACATCATAAAATCGTTCCCTAAAATATTGACATTCAATTTCCCCTGAATGTATACAAATAAGACTTTTTAGCTCTTTCGAAAATATGTAGATATATACTTAGTATAATCTCGATAATACACTGACATACAGATAATTAAACTATTCTTACTTGTTTCATATTTTTAAATTACTTTTAGACATGGAGAGATGTTTGTAATTATTACTACTTGTGGTATTTATTGAACCACAAAATAAGAAACGATTTTTAGTATAAATAATAACGTTTTTCCAATCGGACAATTGTAAAAAATTGGAAATTCTTTAACGCATTTAATGATTCATCGTGTTTTTTTAATTATTATTTCTTGTGTTTCGTCGCCGTTGAAATGAAGACTTCTTTATTTTATATATTATTCTTTTCAATCATTAATAAAAAAAAACAAAAAACCAAAGAAAAAAGCCATAGTATCCCTCGTCGAGATTTGAACGCCGTACCTCTAGCGCCGTGGGCCACCGTCCGTTCCGATGCGCCACAGGAGCTCGTAAATTCGAGATATCATATTCTCATATAGAAATATCTAGTACCTATCTGTTTTGAGGAATTTTGGCGACGTTTATCAAAAAATAAGCGGTTTAGAAAGGCGTTGGAACTTTGAAATTTTGGAAATCGTCATTATAAATACGGCCGGTTCGGCGGTCACGTCTGGGAAAGCGTCGTCTTATTGGGCGTCGGCGCCCCGACGCTGTATTTTTTAGTTTTAATCGGAAAAAATTTTTTTTCCCCAAAATAACCAAGTACTCGTCGAGGAGAATATGTTCGGACATGAATAGTTTTGGCGTAGCGTTAACCGTTCGGGAGATATAAGCGCTCAAAGTCCGCTCCAACGCGAATTTTTAATTCGTTTGCTAATCTTACAGGATTCGGACGTTGGTCTGCGGCGAAACCTAGACAGTTGATTAGAAAAATCCTTTTCCCGTCGATCGGCACCCCCTTTTCGAGTTTAGTCCTTTCGTAAGGTCTCAGGAGGGAGCCCCGTTTACCTCTGCGACAGCTATTATTATAGTAAAGAGCGGAATATGGCCGACTTTGATTGAATAAAACCCGCTATACAGGCACTTTCCAAAATGAATGTCCATATTTCAGGGAACGATTTTTTTTTTTTTTTTTTTTTTTGCTGGACGTAGCGGGATCGCATACTACTCGTCATGATAAAAAGAAAACTTCATATGAACATATGACCTAAAGGTCTTAACTTTTGAGATACAGGGTGATAAAGTTTTCGAAAATAAATAGTTTTTTTTTTTTTGCTGGACGTAGCGGGATCGTATATTAGTCGTCATGATAAAAAGAAAACTTCATATGAACATATGACCTAAAGGTCTTAGCTTTTGAGATACAGGGTGATAAAGTTTTCGAAAATAAATAGTTTTTTTTTTTTGCTGGACGTCGCAGGACCGTATACTACTCGTCATGTTAAAGAGAAAACTTCATATGAACATATGACCTAAAGGTCTTAACTTTTGAGATACAGGGTGATAAAGTTTTCGAAAATAAATAGTTTTTTATTAATTCCTGTAATACCACTTTAGATATTTTAATGAAACGTGGTATACGTGTAGTATGTATCAAGAGGCATTATTGAGTGTTCCCCATTTTTTTTTAATTCCACCAGTGGCGTTCGTACGGAATTTCAGCTACCTACTTTGACAGACGTTTAGGTCACACGTTCATATATAAGTTTATATAAGTTTCCTTTTTAAAATACATCATAAAATCGTTCCCTAAAATATTGACATTCAATTTCCCCTGAATGTATACAAATAAGACTTTTTAGCTCTTTCGAAAATATGTAGATATATACTTAGTATAATCTCGATAATACACTGACATACAGATAATTAAACTATTCTTACTTGTTTCATATTTTTAAATTACTTTTAGACATGGAGAGATGTTTGTAATTATTACTACTTGTGGTATTTATTGAACCACAAAATAAGAAACGATTTTTAGTATAAATAATAACGTTTTTCCAATCGGACAATTGTAAAAAATTGGAAATTCTTTAACGCATTTAATGATTCATCGTGTTTTTTTAATTATTATTTCTTGTGTTTCGTCGCCGTTGAAATGAAGACTTCTTTATTTTATATATTATTCTTTTCAATCATTAATAAAAAAAAACAAAAAACCAAAGAAAAAAGCCATAGTATCCCTCGTCGAGATTTGAACGCCGTACCTCTAGCGCCGTGGGCCACCGTCCGTTCCGATGCGCCACAGGAGCTCGTAAATTCGAGATATCATATTCTCATATAGAAATATCTAGTACCTATCTGTTTTGAGGAATTTTGGCGACGTTTATCAAAAAATAAGCGGTTTAGAAAGGCGTTGGAACTTTGAAATTTTGGAAATCGTCATTATAAATACGGCCGGTTCGGCGGTCACGTCTGGGAAAGCGTCGTCTTATTGGGCGTCGGCGCCCCGACGCTGTATTTTTTAGTTTTAATCGGAAAAATTTTTTTTTCCCCAAAATAACCAAGTACTCGTCGAGGAGAATATGTTCGGACATGAATAGTTTTGGCGTAGCGTTAACCGTTCGGGAGATATAAGCGCTCAAAGTCCGCTCCAACGCGAATTTTTAATTCGTTTGCTAATCTTACAGGATTCGGACGTTGGTCTGCGGCGAAACCTAGACAGTTGATTAGAAAAATCCTTTTCCCGTCGATCGGCACCCCCTTTTCGAGTTTAGTCCTTTCGTAAGGTCTCAGGAGGGAGCCCCGTTTACCTCTGCGACAGCTATTATTATAGTAAAGAGCGGAATATGGCCGACTTTGATTGAATAAAACCCGCTATACAGGCACTTTCCAAAATGAATGTCCATATTTCAGGGAACGATTTTTTTTTTTTTTTTTTTTGCTGGACGTCGCGGGATCGCATACTACTCGTCATGATAAAAAGAAAACTTCATATGAACATATGACCTAAAGGTCTTAACTTTTGAGATACAGGGTGATAAAGTTTTCGAAAATAAATAGTTTTTTTTTTGCTGGACGTAGCGGGATCGTATATTAGTCGTCATGATAAAAAGAAAACTTCATATGAACATATGACCTAAAGGTCTTAGCTTTTGAGATACAGGGTGATAAAGTTTTCGAAAATAAATAGTTTTTTTTTTTTTTTGCTGGACGTCGCAGGACCGTATACTACTCGTCATGTTAAAGAGAAAACTTCATATGAACATATGACCTAAAGGTCTTAACTTTTGAGATACAGGGTGATAAAGTTTTCGAAAATAAATAGTTTTTTATTAATTCCTGTAATACCACTTTAGATATTTTAATAATGAAACGTGGTATACGTGTAGTATGTATCAAGAGGCATTATTGAGTGTTCCCCATTTTTTTTTAATTCCACCAGTGGCGTTCGTACGGAATTTCAGCTACCTACTTTGACAGACGTTTAGGTCACACGTTCATATATAAGTTTATATAAGTTTCCTTTTTAAAATACATCATAAAATCGTTCCCTAAAATATTGACATTCAATTTCCCCTGAATGTATACAAATAAGACTTTTTAGCTCTTTCGAAAATATGTAGATATATACTTAGTATAATCTCGATAATACACTGACATACAGATAATTAAACTATTCTTACTTGTTTCATATTTTTAAATTACTTTTAGACATGGAGAGATGTTTGTAATTATTACTACTTGTGGTATTTATTGAACCACAAAATAAGAAACGATTTTTAGTATAAATAATAACGTTTTTCCAATCGGACAATTGTAAAAAATTGGAAATTCTTTAACGCATTTAATGATTCATCGTGTTTTTTTAATTATTATTTCTTGTGTTTCGTCGCCGTTGAAATGAAGACTTCTTTATTTTATATATTATTCTTTTCAATCATTAATAAAAAAAAACAAAAAACCAAAGAAAAAAGCCATAGTATCCCTCGTCGAGATTTGAACGCCGTACCTCTAGCGCCGTGGGCCACCGTCCGTTCCGATGCGCCACAGGAGCTCGTAAATTCGAGATATCATATTCTCATATAGAAATATCTAGTACCTATCTGTTTTGAGGAATTTTGGCGACGTTTATCAAAAAATAAGCGGTTTAGAAAGGCGTTGGAACTTTGAAATTTTGGAAATCGTCATTATAAATACGGCCGGTTCGGCGGTCACGTCTGGGAAAGCGTCGTCTTATTGGGCGTCGGCGCCCCGACGCTGTATTTTTTAGTTTTAATCGGAAAAAATTTTTTTCCCCAAAATAACCAAGTACTCGTCGAGGAGAATATGTTCGGACATGAATAGTTTTGGCGTAGCGTTAACCGTTCGGGAGATATAAGCGCTCAAAGTCCGCTCCAACGCGAATTTTTAATTCGTTTGCTAATCTTACAGGATTCGGACGTTGGTCTGCGGCGAAACCTAGACAGTTGATTAGAAAAATCCTTTTCCCGTCGATCGGCACCCCCTTTTCGAGTTTAGTCCTTTCGTAAGGTCTCAGGAGGGAGCCCCGTTTACCTCTGCGACAGCTATTATTATAGTAAAGAGCGGAATATGGCCGACTTTGATTGAATAAAACCCGCTATACAGGCACTTTCCAAAATGAATGTCCATATTTCAGGGAACGATTTTTTTTTTTTTTTTTGCTGGACGTAGCGGGATCGTATATTACTCGTCATGATAAAAAGAAAACTTCATATGAACATATGACCTAAAGGTCTTAACTTTTGAGATACAGGGTGATAAAGTTTTCGAAAATAAATAGTTTTTTTTTTTTGCTGGACGTAGCGGGATCGTATATTAGTCGTCATGATAAAAGAAAACTTCATATGAACATATGACCTAAAGGTCTTAGCTTTTGAGATACAGGGTGATAAAGTTTTCGAAAATAAATAGTTTTTTTTTTTTGCTGGACGTCGCAGGACCGTATACTACTCGTCATGTTAAAGAGAAAACTTCATATGAACATATGACCTAAAGGTCTTAACTTTTGAGATACAGGGTGATAAAGTTTTCGAAAATAAATAGTTTTTTATTAATTCCTGTAATACCACTTTAGATATTTTAATGAAACGTGGTATACGTGTAGTATGTATCAAGAGGCATTATTGAGTGTTCCCCATTTTTTTTTAATTCCACCAGTGGCGTTCGTACGGAATTTCAGCTACCTACTTTGACAGACGTTTAGGTCACACGTTCATATATAAGTTTATATAAGTTTCCTTTTTAAAATACATCATAAAATCGTTCCCTAAAATATTGACATTCAATTTCCCTGAATGTATACAAATAAGACTTTTTAGCTCTTTCGAAAATATGTAGATATATACTTAGTATAATCTCGATAATACACTGACATACAGATAATTAAACTATTCTTACTTGTTTCATATTTTTAAATTACTTTTAGACATGGAGAGATGTTTGTAATTATTACTACTTGTGGTATTTATTGAACCACAAAATAAGAAACGATTTTTAGTATAAATAATAACGTTTTTCCAATCGGACAATTGTAAAAAATTGGAAATTCTTTAACGCATTTAATGATTCATCGTGTTTTTTTAATTATTATTTCTTGTGTTTCGTCGCCGTTGAAATGAAGACTTCTTTATTTTATATATTATTCTTTTCAATCATTAATAAAAAAAAACAAAAAACCAAAGAAAAAAGCCATAGTATCCCTCGTCGAGATTTGAACGCCGTACCTCTAGCGCCGTGGGCCACCGTCCGTTCCGATGCGCCACAGGAGCTCGTAAATTCGAGATATCATATTCTCATATAGAAATATCTAGTACCTATCTGTTTTGAGGAATTTTGGCGACGTTTATCAAAAAATAAGCGGTTTAGAAAGGCGTTGGAACTTTGAAATTTTGGAAATCGTCATTATAAATACGGCCGGTTCGGCGGTCACGTCTGGGAAAGCGTCGTCTTATTGGGCGTCGGCGCCCCGACGCTGTATTTTTTAGTTTTAATCGGAAAAAATTTTTTTCCCCAAAATAACCAAGTACTCGTCGAGGAGAATATGTTCGGACATGAATAGTTTTGGCGTAGCGTTAACCGTTCGGGAGATATAAGCGCTCAAAGTCCGCTCCAACGCGAATTTTTAATTCGTTTGCTAATCTTACAGGATTCGGACGTTGGTCTGCGGCGAAACCTAGACAGTTGATTAGAAAAATCCTTTTCCCGTCGATCGGCACCCCCTTTTCGAGTTTAGTCCTTTCGTAAGGTCTCAGGAGGGAGCCCCGTTTACCTCTGCGACAGCTATTATTATAGTAAAGAGCGGAATATGGCCGACTTTGATTGAATAAAACCCGCTATACAGGCACTTTCCAAAATGAATGTCCATATTTCAGGGAACGATTTTTTTTTTTTTTTTTTTGCTGGACGTCGCGGGATCGCATACTACTCGTCATGATAAAAAGAAAACTTCATATGAACATATGACCTAAAGGTCTTAACTTTTGAGATACAGGGTGATAAAGTTTTCGAAAATAAATAGTTTTTTTTTTTTGCTGGACGTAGCGGGATCGTATATTAGTCGTCATGATAAAAAGAAAACTTCATATGAACATATGACCTAAAGGTCTTAGCTTTTGAGATACAGGGTGATAAAGTTTTCGAAAATAAATAGTTTTTTTTTTTTTTGCTGGACGTCGCAGGACCGTATACTACTCGTCATGTTAAAGAGAAAACTTCATATGAACATATGACCTAAAGGTCTTAACTTTTGAGATACAGGGTGATAAAGTTTTCGAAAATAAATAGTTTTTTATTAATTCCTGTAATACCACTTTAGATATTTTAATGAAACGTGGTATACGTGTAGTATGTATCAAGAGGCATTATTGAGTGTTCCCCATTTTTTTTTAATTCCACCAGTGGCGTTCGTACGGAATTTCAGCTACCTACTTTGACAGACGTTTAGGTCACACGTTCATATATAAGTTTATATAAGTTTCCTTTTTAAAATACATCATAAAATCGTTCCCTAAAATATTGACATTCAATTTCCCCTGAATGTATACAAATAAGACTTTTTAGCTCTTTCGAAAATATGTAGATATATACTTAGTATAATCTCGATAATACACTGACATACAGATAATTAAACTATTCTTACTTGTTTCATATTTTTAAATTACTTTTAGACATGGAGAGATGTTTGTAATTATTACTACTTGTGGTATTTATTGAACCACAAAATAAGAAACGATTTTTAGTATAAATAATAACGTTTTTCCAATCGGACAATTGTAAAAAATTGGAAATTCTTTAACGCATTTAATGATTCATCGTGTTTTTTTAATTATTATTTCTTGTGTTTCGTCGCCGTTGAAATGAAGACTTCTTTATTTTATATATTATTCTTTTCAATCATTAATAAAAAAAAACAAAAAACCAAAGAAAAAAGCCATAGTATCCCTCGTCGAGATTTGAACGCCGTACCTCTAGCGCCGTGGGCCACCGTCCGTTCCGATGCGCCACAGGAGCTCGTAAATTCGAGATATCATATTCTCATATAGAAATATCTAGTACCTATCTGTTTTGAGGAATTTTGGCGACGTTTATCAAAAAATAAGCGGTTTAGAAAGGCGTTGGAACTTTGAAATTTTGGAAATCGTCATTATAAATACGGCCGGTTCGGCGGTCACGTCTGGGAAAGCGTCGTCTTATTGGGCGTCGGCGCCCCGACGCTGTATTTTTTAGTTTTAATCGGAAAAAATTTTTTTCCCCAAAATAACCAAGTACTCGTCGAGGAGAATATGTTCGGACATGAATAGTTTTGGCGTAGCGTTAACCGTTCGGGAGATATAAGCGCTCAAAGTCCGCTCCAACGCGAATTTTTAATTCGTTTGCTAATCTTACAGGATTCGGACGTTGGTCTGCGGCGAAACCTAGACAGTTGATTAGAAAAATCCTTTTCCCGTCGATCGGCACCCCCTTTTCGAGTTTAGTCCTTTCGTAAGGTCTCAGGAGGGAGCCCCGTTTACCTCTGCGACAGCTATTATTATAGTAAAGAGCGGAATATGGCCGACTTTGATTGAATAAAACCCGCTATACAGGCACTTTCCAAAATGAATGTCCATATTTCAGGGAACGATTTTTTTTTTTTTTTTTTGCTGGACGTAGCGGGATCGTATACTACTCGTCATGATAAAAAGAAAACTTCATATGAACATATGACCTAAAGGTCTTAACTTTTGAGATACAGGGTGATAAAGTTTTCGAAAATAAATAGTTTTTTTTTTGCTGGACGTAGCGGGATCGTATATTAGTCGTCATGATAAAAAGAAAACTTCATATGAACATATGACCTAAAGGTCTTAGCTTTTGAGATACAGGGTGATAAAGTTTTCGAAAATAAATAGTTTTTTTTTTTTTTGCTGGACGTCGCAGGACCGTATACTACTCGTCATGTTAAAGAGAAAACTTCATATGAACATATGACCTAAAGGTCTTAACTTTTGAGATACAGGGTGATAAAGTTTTCGAAAATAAATAGTTTTTTATTAATTCCTGTAATACCACTTTAGATATTTTAATGAAACGTGGTATACGTGTAGTATGTATCAAGAGGCATTATTGAGTGTTCCCCATTTTTTTTTAATTCCACCAGTGGCGTTCGTACGGAATTTCAGCTACCTACTTTGACAGACGTTTAGGTCACACGTTCATATATAAGTTTATATAAGTTTCCTTTTTAAAATACATCATAAAATCGTTCCCTAAAATATTGACATTCAATTTCCCCTGAATGTATACAAATAAGACTTTTTAGCTCTTTCGAAAATATGTAGATATATACTTAGTATAATCTCGATAATACACTGACATACAGATAATTAAACTATTCTTACTTGTTTCATATTTTTAAATTACTTTTAGACATGGAGAGATGTTTGTAATTATTACTACTTGTGGTATTTATTGAACCACAAAATAAGAAACGATTTTTAGTATAAATAATAACGTTTTTCCAATCGGACAATTGTAAAAAATTGGAAATTCTTTAACGCATTTAATGATTCATCGTGTTTTTTTAATTATTATTTCTTGTGTTTCGTCGCCGTTGAAATGAAGACTTCTTTATTTTATATATTATTCTTTTCAATCATTAATAAAAAAAAACAAAAAACCAAAGAAAAAAGCCATAGTATCCCTCGTCGAGATTTGAACGCCGTACCTCTAGCGCCGTGGGCCACCGTCCGTTCCGATGCGCCACAGGAGCTCGTAAATTCGAGATATCATATTCTCATATAGAAATATCTAGTACCTATCTGTTTTGAGGAATTTTGGCGACGTTTATCAAAAAATAAGCGGTTTAGAAAGGCGTTGGAACTTTGAAATTTTGGAAATCGTCATTATAAATACGGCCGGTTCGGCGGTCACGTCTGGGAAAGCGTCGTCTTATTGGGCGTCGGCGCCCCGACGCTGTATTTTTTAGTTTTAATCGGAAAAAATTTTTTTTTCCCCAAAATAACCAAGTACTCGTCGAGGAGAATATGTTCGGACATGAATAGTTTTGGCGTAGCGTTAACCGTTCGGGAGATATAAGCGCTCAAAGTCCGCTCCAACGCGAATTTTTAATTCGTTTGCTAATCTTACAGGATTCGGACGTTGGTCTGCGGCGAAACCTAGACAGTTGATTAGAAAAATCCTTTTCCCGTCGATCGGCACCCCCTTTTCGAGTTTAGTCCTTTCGTAAGGTCTCAGGAGGGAGCCCCGTTTACCTCTGCGACAGCTATTATTATAGTAAAGAGCGGAATATGGCCGACTTTGATTGAATAAAACCCGCTATACAGGCACTTTCCAAAATGAATGTCCATATTTCAGGGAACGATTTTTTTTTTTTTTTTGCTGGACGTCGCGGGATCGCATACTACTCGTCATGATAAAAAGAAAACTTCATATGAACATATGACCTAAAGGTCTTAACTTTTGAGATACAGGGTGATAAAGTTTTCGAAAATAAATAGTTTTTTTTTTGCTGGACGTAGCGGGATCGTATATTAGTCGTCATGATAAAAAGAAAACTTCATATGAACATATGACCTAAAGGTCTTAGCTTTTGAGATACAGGGTGATAAAGTTTTCGAAAATAAATAGTTTTTTTTTTTGCTGGACGTCGCAGGACCGTATACTACTCGTCATGTTAAAGAGAAAACTTCATATGAACATATGACCTAAAGGTCTTAACTTTTGAGATACAGGGTGATAAAGTTTTCGAAAATAAATAGTTTTTTATTAATTCCTGTAATACCACTTTAGATATTTTAATGAAACGTGGTATACGTGTAGTATGTATCAAGAGGCATTATTGAGTGTTCCCCATTTTTTTTTAATTCCACCAGTGGCGTTCGTACGGAATTTCAGCTACCTACTTTGACAGACGTTTAGGTCACACGTTCATATATAAGTTTATATAAGTTTCCTTTTTAAAATACATCATAAAATCGTTCCCTAAAATATTGACATTCAATTTCCCCTGAATGTATACAAATAAGACTTTTTAGCTCTTTCGAAAATATGTAGATATATACTTAGTATAATCTCGATAATACACTGACATACAGATAATTAAACTATTCTTACTTGTTTCATATTTTTAAATTACTTTTAGACATGGAGAGATGTTTGTAATTATTACTACTTGTGGTATTTATTGAACCACAAAATAAGAAACGATTTTTAGTATAAATAATAACGTTTTTCCAATCGGACAATTGTAAAAAATTGGAAATTCTTTAACGCATTTAATGATTCATCGTGTTTTTTTAATTATTATTTCTTGTGTTTCGTCGCCGTTGAAATGAAGACTTCTTTATTTTATATATTATTCTTTTCAATCATTAATAAAAAAAAACAAAAAACCAAAGAAAAAAGCCATAGTATCCCTCGTCGAGATTTGAACGCCGTACCTCTAGCGCCGTGGGCCACCGTCCGTTCCGATGCGCCACAGGAGCTCGTAAATTCGAGATATCATATTCTCATATAGAAATATCTAGTACCTATCTGTTTTGAGGAATTTTGGCGACGTTTATCAAAAAATAAGCGGTTTAGAAAGGCGTTGGAACTTTGAAATTTTGGAAATCGTCATTATAAATACGGCCGGTTCGGCGGTCACGTCTGGGAAAGCGTCGTCTTATTGGGCGTCGGCGCCCCGACGCTGTATTTTTTAGTTTTAATCGGAAAAAATTTTTTTTCCCCAAAATAACCAAGTACTCGTCGAGGAGAATATGTTCGGACATGAATAGTTTTGGCGTAGCGTTAACCGTTCGGGAGATATAAGCGCTCAAAGTCCGCTCCAACGCGAATTTTTAATTCGTTTGCTAATCTTACAGGATTCGGACGTTGGTCTGCGGCGAAACCTAGACAGTTGATTAGAAAAATCCTTTTCCCGTCGATCGGCACCCCCTTTTCGAGTTTAGTCCTTTCGTAAGGTCTCAGGAGGGAGCCCCGTTTACCTCTGCGACAGCTATTATTATAGTAAAGAGCGGAATATGGCCGACTTTGATTGAATAAAACCCGCTATACAGGCACTTTCCAAAATGAATGTCCATATTTCAGGGAACGATTTTTTTTTTTTTTTTTTGCTGGACGTAGCGGGATCGTATATTAGTCGTCATGATAAAAAGAAAACTTCATATGAACATATGACCTAAAGGTCTTAACTTTTGAGATACAGGGTGATAAAGTTTTCGAAAATAAATAGTTTTTTTTTTGCTGGACGTAGCGGGATCGTATATTAGTCGTCATGATAAAAAGAAAACTTCATATGAACATATGACCTAAAGGTCTTAGCTTTTGAGATACAGGGTGATAAAGTTTTCGAAAATAAATAGTTTTTTTTTTTTTGCTGGACGTCGCAGGACCGTATACTACTCGTCATGTTAAAGAGAAAACTTCATATGAACATATGACCTAAAGGTCTTAACTTTTGAGATACAGGGTGATAAAGTTTTCGAAAATAAATAGTTTTTTATTAATTCCTGTAATACCACTTTAGATATTTTAATGAAACGTGGTATACGTGTAGTATGTATCAAGAGGCATTATTGAGTGTTCCCCATTTTTTTTTAATTCCACCAGTGGCGTTCGTACGGAATTTCAGCTACCTACTTTGACAGACGTTTAGGTCACACGTTCATATATAAGTTTATATAAGTTTCCTTTTTAAAATACATCATAAAATCGTTCCCTAAAATATTGACATTCAATTTCCCCTGAATGTATACAAATAAGACTTTTTAGCTCTTTCGAAAATATGTAGATATATACTTAGTATAAT
The DNA here is from genome assembly GCA_023690525.1 of Holotrichia oblita. NCBI lineage: Eukaryota > Metazoa > Arthropoda > Insecta > Coleoptera > Scarabaeidae > Holotrichia > Holotrichia oblita. Next base: position 64,182,231 of record CM043020.1, read on the forward strand.
CTCGATAATACACTGACATACAGATAATTAAACTATTCTTACTTGTTTCATATTTTTAAATTACTTTTAGACATGGAGAGATGTTTGTAATTATTACTACTTGTGGTATTTATTGAACCACAAAATAAGAAACGATTTTTAGTATAAATAATAACGTTTTTCCAATCGGACAATTGTAAAAAATTGGAAATTCTTTAACGCATTTAATGATTCATCGTGTTTTTTTAATTATTATTTCTTGTGTTTCGTCGCCGTTGAAATGAAGACTTCTTTATTTTATATATTATTCTTTTCAATCATTAATAAAAAAAAACAAAAAACCAAAGAAAAAAGCCATAGTATCCCTCGTCGAGATTTGAACGCCGTACCTCTAGCGCCGTGGGCCACCGTCCGTTCCGATGCGCCACAGGAGCTCGTAAATTCGAGATATCATATTCTCATATAGAAATATCTAGTACCTATCTGTTTTGAGGAATTTTGGCGACGTTTATCAAAAAATAAGCGGTTTAGAAAGGCGTTGGAACTTTGAAATTTTGGAAATCGTCATTATAAATACGGCCGGTTCGGCGGTCACGTCTGGGAAAGCGTCGTCTTATTGGGCGTCGGCGCCCCGACGCTGTATTTTTTAGTTTTAATCGGAAAAAATTTTTTTCCCCAAAATAACCAAGTACTCGTCGAGGAGAATATGTTCGGACATGAATAGTTTTGGCGTAGCGTTAACCGTTCGGGAGATATAAGCGCTCAAAGTCCGCTCCAACGCGAATTTTTAATTCGTTTGCTAATCTTACAGGATTCGGACGTTGGTCTGCGGCGAAACCTAGACAGTTGATTAGAAAAATCCTTTTCCCGTCGATCGGCACCCCCTTTTCGAGTTTAGTCCTTTCGTAAGGTCTCAGGAGGAGCCCCGTTTACCTCTGCGACAGCTATTATTATAGTAAAGAGCGGAATATGGCCGACTTTGATTGAATAAAACCCGCTATACAGGCACTTTCCAAAATGAATGTCCATATTTCAGGGAACGATTTTTTTTTTTTTTTTGCTGACGTAGCGGGATCGTATATTAGTCGTCATGATAAAAAGAAAACTTCATATGAACATATGACCTAAAGGTCTTAACTTTTGAGATACAGGGTGATAAAGTTTTCGAAAATAAATAGTTTTTTTTTTGCTGGACGTAGCGGGATCGTATATTAGTCGTCATGATAAAAAGAAAACTTCATATGAACATATGACCTAAAGGTCTTAGCTTTTGAGATACAGGGTGATAAAGTTTTCGAAAATAAATAGTTTTTTTTTTTTGCTGGACGTCGCAGGACCGTATACTACTCGTCATGTTAAAGAGAAAACTTCATATGAACATATGACCTAAAGGTCTTAACTTTTGAGATACAGGGTGATAAAGTTTTCGAAAATAAATAGTTTTTTATTAATTCCTGTAATACCACTTTAGATATTTTAATGAAACGTGGTATACGTGTAGTATGTATCAAGAGGCATTATTGAGTGTTCCCCATTTTTTTTTAATTCCACCAGTGGCGTTCGTACGGAATTTCAGCTACCTACTTTGACAGACGTTTAGGTCACACGTTCATATATAAGTTTATATAAGTTTCCTTTTTAAAATACATCATAAAATCGTTCCCTAAAATATTGACATTCAATTTCCCTGAATGTATACAAATAAGACTTTTTAGCTCTTTCGAAAATATGTAGATATATACTTAGTATAATCTCGATAATACACTGACATACAGATAATTAAACTATTCTTACTTGTTTCATATTTTTAAATTACTTTTAGACATGGAGAGATGTTTGTAATTATTACTACTTGTGGTATTTATTGAACCACAAAATAAGAAACGATTTTTAGTATAAATAATAACGTTTTTCCAATCGGACAATTGTAAAAAATTGGAAATTCTTTAACGCATTTAATGATTCATCGTGTTTTTTAATTATTATTTCTTGTGTTTCGTCGCCGTTGAAATGAAGACTTCTTTATTTTATATATTATTCTTTTCAATCATTAATAAAAAAAAACAAAAAACCAAAGAAAAAAGCCATAGTATCCCTCGTCGAGATTTGAACGCCGTACCTCTAGCGCCGTGGGCCACCGTCCGTTCCGATGCGCCACAGGAGCTCGTAAATTCGAGATATCATATTCTCATATAGAAATATCTAGTACCTATCTGTTTTGAGGAATTTTGGCGACGTTTATCAAAAAATAAGCGGTTTAGAAAGGCGTTGGAACTTTGAAATTTTGGAAATCGTCATTATAAATACGGCCGGTTCGGCGGTCACGTCTGGGAAAGCGTCGTCTTATTGGGCGTCGGCGCCCCGACGCTGTATTTTTTAGTTTTAATCGGAAAAAATTTTTTTCCCCAAAATAACCAAGTACTCGTCGAGGAGAATATGTTCGGACATGAATAGTTTTGGCGTAGCGTTAACCGTTCGGGAGATATAAGCGCTCAAAGTCCGCTCCAACGCGAATTTTTAATTCGTTTGCTAATCTTACAGGATTCGGACGTTGGTCTGCGGCGAAACCTAGACAGTTGATTAGAAAAATCCTTTTCCCGTCGATCGGCACCCCCTTTTCGAGTTTAGTCCTTTCGTAAGGTCTCAGGAGGGAGCCCCGTTTACCTCTGCGACAGCTATTATTATAGTAAAGAGCGGAATATGGCCGACTTTGATTGAATAAAACCCGCTATACAGGCACTTTCCAAAATGAATGTCCATATTTCAGGGAACGATTTTTTTTTTTTTTTTTTGCTGGACGTAGCGGGATCGTATATTAGTCGTCATGATAAAAAGAAAACTTCATATGAACATATGACCTAAAGGTCTTAACTTTTGAGATACAGGGTGATAAAGTTTTCGAAAATAAATAGTTTTTTTTTTTTGCTGGACGTAGCGGGATCGTATATTAGTCGTCATGATAAAAAGAAAACTTCATATGAACATATGACCTAAAGGTCTTAGCTTTTGAGATACAGGGTGATAAAGTTTTCGAAAATAAATAGTTTTTTTTTTTTTTGCTGGACGTCGCAGGACCGTATACTACTCGTCATGTTAAGAGAAAACTTCATATGAACATATGACCTAAAGGTCTTAACTTTTGAGATACAGGGTGATAAAGTTTTCGAAAATAAATAGTTTTTTATTAATTCCTGTAATACCACTTTAGATATTTTAATGAAACGTGGTATACGTGTAGTATGTATCAAGAGGCATTATTGAGTGTTCCCCATTTTTTTTTAATTCCACCAGTGGCGTTCGTACGGAATTTCAGCTACCTACTTTGACAGACGTTTAGGTCACACGTTCATATATAAGTTTATATAAGTTTCCTTTTTAAAATACATCATAAAATCGTTCCCTAAAATATTGACATTCAATTTCCCTGAATGTATACAAATAAGACTTTTTAGCTCTTTCGAAAATATGTAGATATATACTTAGTATAATCTCGATAATACACTGACATACAGATAATTAAACTATTCTTACTTGTTTCATATTTTTAAATTACTTTTAGACATGGAGAGATGTTTGTAATTATTACTACTTGTGGTATTTATTGAACCACAAAATAAGAAACGATTTTTAGTATAAATAATAACGTTTTTCCAATCGGACAATTGTAAAAAATTGGAAATTCTTTAACGCATTTAATGATTCATCGTGTTTTTTTAATTATTATTTCTTGTGTTTCGTCGCCGTTGAAATGAAGACTTCTTTATTTTATATATTATTCTTTTCAATCATTAATAAAAAAAAACAAAAAACCAAAGAAAAAAGCCATAGTATCCCTCGTCGAGATTTGAACGCCGTACCTCTAGCGCCGTGGGCCACCGTCCGTTCCGATGCGCCACAGGAGCTCGTAAATTCGAGATATCATATTCTCATATAGAAATATCTAGTACCTATCTGTTTTGAGGAATTTTGGCGACGTTTATCAAAAAATAAGCGGTTTAGAAAGGCGTTGGAACTTTGAAATTTTGGAAATCGTCATTATAAATACGGCCGGTTCGGCGGTCACGTCTGGGAAAGCGTCGTCTTATTGGGCGTCGGCGCCCCGACGCTGTATTTTTTTTAGTTTTAATCGGAAAAAATTTTTTTTCCCCAAAATAACCAAGTACTCGTCGAGGAGAATATGTTCGGACATGAATAGTTTTGGCGTAGCGTTAACCGTTCGGGAGATATAAGCGCTCAAAGTCCGCTCCAACGCGAATTTTTAATTCGTTTGCTAATCTTACAGGATTCGGACGTTGGTCTGCGGCGAAACCTAGACAGTTGATTAGAAAAATCCTTTTCCCGTCGATCGGCACCCCCTTTTCGAGTTTAGTCCTTTCGTAAGGTCTCAGGAGGGAGCCCCGTTTACCTCTGCGACAGCTATTATTATAGTAAAGAGCGGAATATGGCCGACTTTGATTGAATAAAACCCGCTATACAGGCACTTTCCAAAATGAATGTCCATATTTCAGGGAACGATTTTTTTTTTTTTTTTTTGCTGACGTAGCGGGATCGTATATTAGTCGTCATGATAAAAAGAAAACTTCATATGAACATATGACCTAAAGGTCTTAACTTTTGAGATACAGGGTGATAAAGTTTTCGAAAATAAATAGTTTTTTTTTTGCTGGACGTAGCGGGATCGTATATTAGTCGTCATGATAAAAAGAAAACTTCATATGAACATATGACCTAAAGGTCTTAGCTTTTGAGATACAGGGTGATAAAGTTTTCGAAAATAAATAGTTTTTTTTTTTTGCTGGACGTCGCAGGACCGTATACTACTCGTCATGTTAAAGAGAAAACTTCATATGAACATATGACCTAAAGGTCTTAACTTTTGAGATACAGGGTGATAAAGTTTTCGAAAATAAATAGTTTTTTATTAATTCCTGTAATACCACTTTAGATATTTTAATGAAACGTGGTATACGTGTAGTATGTATCAAGAGGCATTATTGAGTGTTCCCCATTTTTTTTTAATTCCACCAGTGGCGTTCGTACGGAATTTCAGCTACCTACTTTGACAGACGTTTAGGTCACACGTTCATATATAAGTTTATATAAGTTTCCTTTTTAAAATACATCATAAAATCGTTCCCTAAAATATTGACATTCAATTTCCCTGAATGTATACAAATAAGACTTTTTAGCTCTTTCGAAAATATGTAGATATATACTTAGTATAATCTCGATAATACACTGACATACAGATAATTAAACTATTCTTACTTGTTTCATATTTTTAAATTACTTTTAGACATGGAGAGATGTTTGTAATTATTACTACTTGTGGTATTTATTGAACCACAAAATAAGAAACGATTTTTAGTATAAATAATAACGTTTTTCCAATCGGACAATTGTAAAAAATTGGAAATTCTTTAACGCATTTAATGATTCATCGTGTTTTTTTAATTATTATTTCTTGTGTTTCGTCGCCGTTGAAATGAAGACTTCTTTATTTTATATATTATTCTTTTCAATCATTAATAAAAAAAAACAAAAAACCAAAGAAAAAAGCCATAGTATCCCTCGTCGAGATTTGAACGCCGTACCTCTAGCGCCGTGGGCCACCGTCCGTTCCGATGCGCCACAGGAGCTCGTAAATTCGAGATATCATATTCTCATATAGAAATATCTAGTACCTATCTGTTTTGAGGAATTTTGGCGACGTTTATCAAAAAATAAGCGGTTTAGAAAGGCGTTGGAACTTTGAAATTTTGGAAATCGTCATTATAAATACGGCCGGTTCGGCGGTCACGTCTGGGAAAGCGTCGTCTTATTGGGCGTCGGCGCCCCGACGCTGTATTTTTTAGTTTTAATCGGAAAAAATTTTTTTCCCCAAAATAACCAAGTACTCGTCGAGGAGAATATGTTCGGACATGAATAGTTTTGGCGTAGCGTTAACCGTTCGGGAGATATAAGCGCTCAAAGTCCGCTCCAACGCGAATTTTTAATTCGTTTGCTAATCTTACAGGATTCGGACGTTGGTCTGCGGCGAAACCTAGACAGTTGATTAGAAAAATCCTTTTCCCGTCGATCGGCACCCCCTTTTCGAGTTTAGTCCTTTCGTAAGGTCTCAGGAGGGAGCCCCGTTTACCTCTGCGACAGCTATTATTATAGTAAAGAGCGGAATATGGCCGACTTTGATTGAATAAAACCCGCTATACAGGCACTTTCCAAAATGAATGTCCATATTTCAGGGAACGATTTTTTTTTTTTTTTTTTTGCTGAGGTAGCGGGATCGTATATTAGTCGTCATGATAAAAAGAAAACTTCATATGAACATATGACCTAAAGGTCTTAACTTTTGAGATACAGGGTGATAAAGTTTTCGAAAATAAATAGTTTTTTTTTTTGCTGGACGTAGCGGGATCGTATATTAGTCGTCATGATAAAAAGAAAACTTCATATGAACATATGACCTAAAGGTCTTAGCTTTTGAGATACAGGGTGATAAAGTTTTCGAAAATAAATAGTTTTTTTTTTTTTTTGGCTGGACGTCGCAGGACCGTATACTACTCGTCATGTTAAAGAGAAAACTTCATATGAACATATGACCTAAAGGTCTTAACTTTTGAGATACAGGGTGATAAAGTTTTCGAAAATAAATAGTTTTTTATTAATTCCTGTAATACCACTTTAGATATTTTAATGAAACGTGGTATACGTGTAGTATGTATCAAGAGGCATTATTGAGTGTTCCCCATTTTTTTTTAATTCCACCAGTGGCGTTCGTACGGAATTTCAGCTACCTACTTTGACAGACGTTTAGGTCACACGTTCATATATAAGTTTATATAAGTTTCCTTTTTAAAATACATCATAAAATCGTTCCCTAAAATATTGACATTCAATTTCCCCTGAATGTATACAAATAAGACTTTTTAGCTCTTTCGAAAATATGTAGATATATACTTAGTATAATCTCGATAATACACTGACATACAGATAATTAAACTATTCTTACTTGTTTCATATTTTTAAATTACTTTTAGACATGGAGAGATGTTTGTAATTATTACTACTTGTGGTATTTATTGAACCACAAAATAAGAAACGATTTTTAGTATAAATAATAACGTTTTTCCAATCGGACAATTGTAAAAAATTGGAAATTCTTTAACGCATTTAATGATTCATCGTGTTTTTTTAATTATTATTTCTTGTGTTTCGTCGCCGTTGAAATGAAGACTTCTTTATTTTATATATTATTCTTTTCAATCATTAATAAAAAAAAACAAAAAACCAAAGAAAAAAGCCATAGTATCCCTCGTCGAGATTTGAACGCCGTACCTCTAGCGCCGTGGGCCACCGTCCGTTCCGATGCGCCACAGGAGCTCGTAAATTCGAGATATCATATTCTCATATAGAAATATCTAGTACCTATCTGTTTTGAGGAATTTTGGCGACGTTTATCAAAAAATAAGCGGTTTAGAAAGGCGTTGGAACTTTGAAATTTTGGAAATCGTCATTATAAATACGGCCGGTTCGGCGGTCACGTCTGGGAAAGCGTCGTCTTATTGGGCGTCGGCGCCCCGACGCTGTATTTTTTAGTTTTAATCGGAAAAAATTTTTTTTCCCCAAAATAACCAAGTACTCGTCGAGGAGAATATGTTCGGACATGAATAGTTTTGGCGTAGCGTTAACCGTTCGGGAGATATAAGCGCTCAAAGTCCGCTCCAACGCGAATTTTTAATTCGTTTGCTAATCTTACAGGATTCGGACGTTGGTCTGCGGCGAAACCTAGACAGTTGATTAGAAAAATCCTTTTCCCGTCGATCGGCACCCCCTTTTCGAGTTTAGTCCTTTCGTAAGGTCTCAGGAGGGAGCCCGTTTACCTCTGCGACAGCTATTATTATAGTAACTAGCTGACCCACCCAAACTCTTCGAGTTTGGACCACCTCAACAGACCAGCACCATCTCAACAGACCAGCACCATCTCGACAGACCAGCACCCTCTCAACAGATCAGAACCACCACTATAGACCAGCACAGCCTTGAGAGACCAGCGCTATCTCCGCAGATATATAATAGCTGGTCCACCAAACTCGTACAGTTTAATATTTGATTTATTATAGTGTATTTCCCCGGATTGAGTTTACGATAGATATGATTGACCAAAGATTTCCGAATTGGAATTCAATATTTTGGAATTCCGCCCTGCTTGGACTGATACTAATTTTTAGTTTGCTTTTGATTTTTTAAAGTTAATTAGGCCTTTACAGTTGAGAAAGCACTAATTTTAGTTCTAGGTAAACTACCTCTTCCATTCACAATACGCCAAAGTATTACTGTTTGAGTTTGGACCGAACTTAAAATTTACCAATTAATTAGTTGTAAATTATTCTTTTCATACAAAGATTATTTTTTTAAATTTAATAATAACGGAATATATTATTTATGGGTGAAATGTGTATTTATTAGAATACTGACAAATGTTTTTAACATGACATATATACTTATATTTTTTAAGAGATAACATGTGTTCAGAAATACCATAATATTCAAATTGTGCGCTTGATAGATTGCACTAAACATGTATACGTCAGATATGCTGCTACCTATTAAGATAGTTATTTTGTGAAGTGCAGTTTTATCTACGGTTATTTAAATTGTAACGAATCTCTGTACCCAGAAACAATTTTATTTAGTTCAATGTTAAATGTTAAGAAGCGAAAATTAATTTAAAATTGTTTTTTGTAAATAGTTTTGGAATAACTTGTATATTTATGTTTTGTATCTAAATTTGAATGATGTATATAATGAACTTACCTTCTTTTATTCCGCTACTTCGAGGTTTTAATTTGTTAATGAGATGTTACTGAGGTTTTTTAAATATTTTCGTGTCCATTAATTGATTTTGATACATTGGTAAATAAACTTTTTATGTCAAACGTCAAATTGTAACACCGCACTGTGTTCAGATCTCCAGTGAACCAAGGCGCAAGCGAAATCGGTAATATCGATCGCCGGTAAGCAAATCGACCAGTGGTGTACGGTTCAAAAGTTAATTTACTATTTTGTTAATTCCCGTCATATTAATAATTAATGAAGAAAGAAAATAACGTTGCAAAATAATCACAATACTATATGTATACAGGATAGGCCACTTAAAATGATGCATTGAAATTATGTCCAAATTAAATAAGAAATTTAAAATTGGACCAGGTATATGGATTTAATTCAAATCTGACAAAGGTCATACATATTAACATGCGTTACATAAAATATCGGTAAACAATAGTACATATGTATCGCGAGTGATTTGAAGTAACTGCTACCGTGGTTTCGGTTAAAATCTTAAAGTTACATGTTCACTGAAAAATACGGCTATTTACGGAATGCATTGTAAACAATAACAGAATATAACCTCCTTTTAAATTTTTGGGCGGTTGACAACGAAGCATGTCCCTAGTAAAAGAATTTTTTTATGACAAAACTTATGTCTGCTTGCATCATAATCAAATTGATCATCACTATTTAAGCAGATAGCGTAATAATGATACTTTCCACAACAAATCAACTTCTAGTTCTGATATCTGTGGGTTGCAACTGAAATTTACCCTTTTCAGTAACCGAGTTCCGTGAATTACAATTTTTCCGGAACAGGTGCTATATGGAACGTAAAACCGTAAGTCAGCGCAATCACGGTAGCTGCGGTTCGATTCACGGTATATACTACTTGAAATTTCAATACCAGGAAATTTAAACAATCAAGTTACATTCTTTGTCATTGCAAATATAGTTGGATGAAATATTTAATAAGTGATTGTGATGTGTTAGAAATATTATCTTCTTACAATATAGTGACAGAAAATATATGTATTATTTTATAAAATGCAAATTGATTTTGGCGTAATGTCATCATGAATGTTATAAAATTTACATTGTTATTAAAATGTGTTCCTTATCAGCCACTATAAGTTTATTTGATTGGATTGTAACATTTTTATTTAGTTTGGCCGTAATTGTAGTGCATAATATTAAATGGCCCCCATCCTTTATATTATAATAATATCAATAGCAAAATCCTATTTTAATCATACTGCCCGTGTCTGTATTTTCGAATCAACCATGATTTCAGTGTAATCACAGAATAAAATAGAACGCACCCCAAGAAACAAAATTCAAATTTCGCGCAATTATTTTTAGTGACTTCAACGCTGAAACATGAAATGACCTATAAATTTGTTTCAGATTAATAGTTCTTTTTATACGATTATGTTGTAGTTACTATAAATAATTGCGCGAAATTTGAATTTTGTTTGCTGGGACACTACTGAATTTGACATTTAAGATATCTAAAATACAAAAACATAAAACAATGCTTGAAAATCACTCGTATTTTAATAACTCTATTAACCACTCATACTACTATTTTTCTTAAAATTCAACTCGTAATGGAGTGTTTTTGAAGATGAACAGATCCATGTTGGTAATCAAGTTTCAAAACTTCAATGTGCTATACATAGCGCATGTGAATAGTCGCTATCCTCGCTGAATGCGTTTATTTTTGACATTTATGTAATGTTAACTGATGTTAACCTAAAATTTTGACAAATATATCAATGTACGGTAGGAAAATTAATAATGTTTTATTCGAGTAAAAAATGCAATAAGATACATTTTAGAAATTGATATTATTATCTGGACAGCTCAAAAAAATTAATATAGTGAGTTATCGTTTGAAATTAAATAGTATCTACCTAGAGAAAATTAAAAATATTTGATATTGTTAATAGTCACAAATTTTAGGATCTTCTTGAGAAGAAACAGAATTTCTTTTTTATAGATATAGTACTCGAAATATTGTTGAGAGTTTTATGTACAAATCATATGGAGAAGAATCATTGAAATTATGAAACGTGCAGTTAAGTAAGATAATCCGAAAACTAAGGTAATGCGTGATGGTATAATAATAACATTTTATCTTTATATAATTGTATTTTTTTAAGAACGGATTCAAGTTTTCTTTGTTAAATTATATAATTTTAAAGATAAGTCGAAGAAGAATTACGATTTAATTTGAGTAGAAATGGTAAAAGTTTGGAAGTGTGGAACCAAGGTTAATTCAATTTATCATTGTATACAAAGTGTACGTGTTTAAACTGTTTATATGTTTAACGGAAGAAGTACAGAAAAATACCTAAAAGACTTCAGTTAGTCAGTATAGCATTTGTTGGTACGGAAGATGCATTGATTAGGTCTTATTACGTAATATATCAAAATCCTGTGTCTGCTGCAACACAATCAAAATTTTATTCTAATATTTATATGTTTAAGCACGAAGTAATGTAACGAAGAAAGCAATACACTTGTATTTCTGTAGATGGATTTAAAATTTTAAACGATGGACAGCGTTATGAAAACACTAAGTCGAAAGAAGATGTTTGTTAAGAATTATCTGTTAACATAGGCTATCTATTTAAAATTAGACATTAGCAATTTTTTTGTGCACAAATTAATAGTGTCCGGAAAGGTATAACGTATCGTTTCCTATTTACAGTCAAAATGATACATTGTTAGTGGAACCCTTCGCAGATGATACATAGTATATATTGAGTAAAAATTGTTTAGATATTTATCTGATGTCAAAGATTGCAACTGTTTAATGTGTATAGTTTTGATAAATGTAGAAAAATTACTGGTATATTAACGTTGTATAAATTATTTAATTTAATTTATAATTGTAGCGATATGATTAGTGAATTTAGTTTTCAAATTCTTGGAATTAACAGTAGGAATTTTTTTTATATAGCCAGTTTGTGTACCAATTTTGGTCTTAACAACCTCTTTAGGTGCATTATATAATTTTGTTCATTCTCATTCTAACATGTTAAACCAACATTTTAAGTTTTTTAGGACCAGTAAAGACCAGTATTTTCTATGTTGTTTCATGATGAGTATTTGTTAATTTATATTATAATTAATAACAATAATAATATTATGTTGTTAGTTTTTAGCGATTATTTAGCCAACTACAATTAATTAGAATTATGTTTTTCTTTTTGTGCTGCGGTATTGATTTATTAATATTATTGGTATCTTCTGTTTAGGGTTTGTGCCTGTTTGTAAATCATGAGTAAATAAATATATTTATTTGGACTAAGTTAAGAGTATTTTGTTAGTAATTATTTTGGAAAATTATTGAAGACTAAATAAATAAAGATTATATTAGTCGGCCATTGGTTACATTGTATTTATATAGTGGTACGATGCATTATACATGTATGGGACCTTTTTAAAAAAATTCTTTTCACCATTTGATATTGTAGAAATTATAATAGAATAATGTCTTTTGATATGTTGTTACATTGTACTGCACTATACAATAAAGTTTTTTTCTATATAATATTTTGTGATGTATGTAAATGGTGCTATCATTTATAAGGTTTATTATTAAGTCTATTGATATTAATACTGGTTAGTGTGCGGTGTAGTAAGCAATATTTTGCTTTATATGGGTTTATATTAAATGTTTGTTATAAAATGAGATGTATGTAGATAGTTGATAACAAAAACTTATTAATTTGTTAAGTTATTACCGGAAATTGTATGAGAAGTGTAAATATGAAATTTGAAACAGTAATAAAGACAAAAGAAGTAATATATGATGAAGTTTGATTTAGATATAATGTCATTAGTGTAAGTTCTTAATGTGTATAATTGCTTTTCGGTAGTTTAACTTTCCTTTGGATTTTCTTTTAATATTTATTTGTAATCTAGCAAAAACAATATTTAATGTGCTATTTCTTTTTATAAATGACAAAACTGAAATCGTTTGTTATGAGAAGACTCTTAAGGATTGATCTCCTCATAATAGAGAAGAACATGTGTACAGTAATGTGCTTTAGTATTGACTCATCTCTAAATGCTAGTTGGCTATCTATCGTTGTACATAAGGATTATATTTATAAAGTTTTATGGTATTTTGAGTCAGTACTAAAGTACATCACTGTACATGTATATACAAAACAAAAGTAAAAGTATTAAAGAGATTATGTACAGTGACGTGGTTTAGTACTCACTCGCCCCCGAGGACAGTCGGCTATCTATCGTCGTACATAAGGGTTATACTTATACTTCAATAAATGATATATCTGAGCATTTTAAGTACGGAGACTAATTAAATCGTTATAACTTATTCACCTGCCATTTTAGGTGTAAGAACACCTAATACATATTAATAGAGAATTTTTTGTAAAATCAAAATATCTAATAAAATGTATACTTTTCCATTTCAAAAAATTTGCTTTCCGCAGATTGAACTTTTTTATAAACAACTAAGTTTTTAAACGCCCTGTATAATGTTACAGTGAATAACTTCAAATGTTGTGTAACTACATACTATCAGCTATGCGTATTTAAAATTTCATTCATCTCTTTTACTTTTACGTGACGTAATATCACTATAAAGTAAGATCGGTATCTGTCACTTTTCTGTTTTAATTGCGAATAACGAAGGAATGGTATTTAGGTATAGGGTATGATACATGAAATATGGTAAAATTTTTCATAGAAGTTGAATTTATAATTTATTTTGTAGCATGTTATTTAAAAAATCGAAGTTGATGTCCATTTTCGGTTAACTGGAAGTGATATTTATTCAAAAATATTTTCACGTAATAGTTCATATTCAACTATATCCAACTGAAAAATTTTATTTTGAAATTCCGTTCGGTTTTTATAAAACTTGTAATTAATAGGCCATTCTCACTAATCACTCTGTATATTAAGGTGTGTATTATTTCATGGATAGATGTGGTGGTCTTTTATTTTGACTTATACTTTTTATTTAGTCTTGATCTTGTGTTATATATATATATATATATACAGGCTGATTGGTGAGAAAGAATATTACACAAACGGAACGGAATTTTTTTCAGTTGGATATGGTTGAATATGAACTATCACTTGAAAATATTTTTGAATAAATATCAAGTCTGGTTAATCGGAAGTGACTAATATGGCTTCTATGATAAATTTAACACATATTTCATGTATCATGCCCTATATCTAAATACTATTCCTTCCTATAGTGCTATTATGTCACGTAGGAGTAAAAGAGACGAAGTTACACAACATTTGAAATTTTTCTTTGTCACATTATACAGCATGTTTAAAATTTAGTTGCTTATAAATAAATTCAATCTTCGTAAAGTGATTTTTTTTTAAATGGAAAGGTATATATTTTCTTAGATATTTTAATTCTACGCAATATTATCTTTGAATCTGTATTAGGTGTTTCTATACCTAAATTGGAAGGTGAATAAGATATAACGATTTAATTAACCTGCGTACCTAAAATCCACAGATATGTCAATTTACTGAAGTAAAGGTGCTTAGTTTATTTGTTTTACGTAGTTACTTGTCACTTATTTTGAAATGATATTGAAGTATAAGATTTGATACATAAAACATTAAATTAATTTTAATTACAATATAATTAAATTTATAGAATGCTATTTAAAATATGGAAGTTGATGCCTACTTCCGGTAAACCGGCAATGATATTTATTCAAAAATATTTTCACGTGATAGTTCCTATTCAACCATATTCGATCGCAAAATTTTGTTTTTAAATTCTCTTTTTTTGTTTGTATAATAGCTACTTTTAATAGACTATTCTCACCAATCATCCTGTATATGTTAGACAGAACTTAAATTAACAAAAAACCGTGGGAAATAGGAATTGCGATTTTCACAACATATCCTACCTAATTTATACAAATTTACAAAAAATATAGTTGGTCGAATAAATATTAGTAGATGACAATTACATGATGCCACATACTATTTATATTGGTCAACACAGATCCTCGATATTTCACCGTTTTTTTGTCTGAGTTTTATTTTAATATATCATATGATATAGGATTTACTATTTGAATGCGTCTTTCTCTTTTTCGTGTTAAACGTTCGTAAACGTATGTGTTTTCTATATAGGTACGTACGTACGTTAATATAATATTTGAAATGTCTGGGTTTAAATGATTTTTGAAATCATTTCTCTTCTAAAATGGTAAGTGTATAAACTGTTAAAATTGTCCCTGTAAATAAATTTGATTTTATATTTGTTTCAGAGTTCAAACGAATTTAAAAGTAAGGACAATAATGTAAGTTACAAATTTTTCTTTTCATTATTATTTACATATTTTATGGTTTTTTTCATTAAAGTAATTGTTTCATATGTTCAATTAACTAATATTAATTATATTATGTGGTAATAGATATTAAATAATTCGAATTTATTATTTTTTTCATAAGAATTTATTTAAATATTTGTTTTTTTTTAATGTATGTATTCTATTATATCTGTGTTAAATAACTATTTTTTACGTCCAGGTTCCATCGACAGCAGAAGGAAGCCCTCATACGCCGGAGGGGAGCCCTCCTTTGCCGGAGGAAGCCCCCATACGCCGGAGGAGAGCCTCCCTTCGCCGGTAGGAAGCCACCATACGTCCGAAGGCAAGCCCCGTTCGCCGGTTGAGAGGCCCGTTTCTCCGGTTGAGAGGCCCGTTTCTCCGGTTGAGAGGCCCGTTTCTCCGGTTGAGAGGCCCGTTTCTCCGGTTGAGAGGCCCGTTTCTCCGGTTGAGAGGCCCGTTTCTCCGGTGGAGATGCCCGTTTCGCCGGTGCTGGTGGAAAGGACCTCTTTGCCGATGGAGAGAAGAGATCCTGTTATTGTATCTCCGGTGGTAAGTAAATATTTTAATTTGGTTTTATTACGTAAATAAAAATCTAACATAAGATGTATTAATTTTTTTTCTATTTGCAGCCCAGCTTTTTCCGAGACTTTGAATGGGTTACCAACCAAATAGTAAATATTGTTATTTAATCTTAGATAAAAATCGTAAAAATGTTTAAAAGTTTAAGATTTATTTCGTAGTCGTTAATCTTTAATAATATAATTGAATGTAATAGTATTAATTGATTCAATTTTATAGAACCAACAACAAATAAATGCAAGAGGAGGGGAAGGAGGTGGTAGTAGAGGAGAAGGCAGTACGGGCGGATGTGTAGGAGAAGGAAGTGGGGGAGGATGTGTAGGAGAAGGAAGTGGAGGAGGAAGTCAAGGAGGAAGTGGACGAAGTGGACGAAGAGGAAGAAGAGGACGCAGAAGAAATAATTATAATAGGCATAAAATATTGTTCATTATAAAGAATTGTAATTTTTCTAACAATTCATTTGTATAAAATAAAAGTAAAAATATTTAAAAAGTAAAATATTTTATATTTTATTTATTTCAAATAATTCAAAACATAGTTCTATCTACGAAAAGCTGTATAAATATGAATAGATTTTTTATATCGTGTTAATCTTAAAACCAGTTAAGTATGTTTCCCAAATTAGTTGAGCTTTCTGAATTTACTAAAAATATTATATCTACTGAACTTAAGTTTTCAAAATTCATATTTCAATGAGTATTATTATTATTTATAGAACGATTTAATGTTGTTGTCTAAATATGCATTTCGCTTTAGCTGGTAGCTGATACGTTATCTGCGACAATGCAGCTGTTGCGAAAATATTAATTATCAACAATCCTAATAATTATAAAAAACGTTTTCACTGTTTTTCTTTCTATGTAATAATTGTCGTTTCAACCGTTAGATCACTAAACTTGCCCCATTTCTTCGTCTAATGGTTAATGATTGTTCCTCGATGAAAGTATCAATTTATTTACATACGTTAAGCTTCTATTATTGTCAGGGTGCAATACAATAATTCTAGGAAATTCTACGATTACAATATACTTCCACCTATAAGAAGTCATGGAGATATAATAAAGTATCCCTGTTTCTGATCTGTATTAATAATTATTGGTTATTTCTCGATGAAAGTATGGTTAGCATGAACTTTAAAAATAAATATTAAATTACTCAGGTCTTGTTAATTTTTTTGCCGTAGACAATACAGTTCCATCTATAAAAAGCCATATAGATGGGAATAGATTTCTTCTTATTGTGTTAACATTTAAATTTGTTAGGTGCATCAATAATGTTGTACGTAATGAACTTTTAAAATCCTTCTAATCTGTTTCGTCTCATGGGTTATAGTGACAGACAATGTCGTTTGAAATATTATTGTGATAGCTTTAATTATGGCGAATAATAATAATTATAAAAGGAACTTTCAATCTTCTTCTTATATATAGTAGTTGTCGTTTCGATCGTTAGATATAGTAAGCCGTATAGATTTGAATAAATTTCTTTTTATCGTATTAATATTTAAATTTGTAGTGTACGAATAATTTCAATTTTTTCTTTTTGACAACAAAAATAAATTAGTTGTCAACAACGTTGTATGTTTATCTTATTACAATAGGAGGGAGAGAAAATTCTGAACAGACCTATAAGACACTTGTTTCTTATTGGTCGAAAGCAGGGTAAAATCACATAATGCAAGATTTTATTTCTGTTTATTGTCAAATATTTTGAGATTGTTTAAATCAGTGAGGTGTATTTAAAATCTTACTACAATTATTATATTAGTTTATCTGTTTTTCGTTGTAGATTAATCTTTTTTTACCTTATTTATCGGAGAATGTCACATAAAATTTATTTTGTAAAATGTATATTGTAATTTGGGCTGCGGGTTTGTTCGGAATTTGTGTCTCTTACGTTATTCGTCTATAAATCACGGTGAAATAGTATAGTGGTGTAGCATTTAAAATACGCGCGAAATTGAAAAATTTTTGCCTGCATTAGTATGAAACTGTTATATTAATTAAAATTTAATAATTTTAGCATGGATATTTCATACATGCTATACGTATAGTACAATGTACAATAATTTCGAGTTACCGTTATTTTTTATATAAGTTCTAGCAGCTTACCGATTTAAAATTAGTTTTTTTATACAGGTTGTTTAAAAAAAGATGTGGCAATATTAAAGGAGGTGATTGCTCAGGTCATTTATATAAAAAAGTTCCTATAAACATAGGTTCGTAAATGTCTCGTTACCGATCTATAGCGTGTTGAAGTTTAATTAAAAAAAGAAAACAGTAAAAATTAAATTTTTCACATTTTACATAGTTTTTGTAATTTTTGGTTGGTAAAATTGTTGGTTTGGTAAAATATTTGTTTTTGTCCTTGAATAAAACACTTGGATATGTACTAAAATGTTTTTTTTACTAAAAAACGGTACGTCGTACGATAAAAAGTTGAGAGCTTTTTTTTCACAATTGAACAAAGATGAAAAGCATATTTTTATTTTTAGAGAAATTAACGGCGTTCTATTTTTTTCCTGAAAAATAGCCTGTGACGTGTCAATATGCGCGCCACTGATACGACTAAAACATTGTATTGTATTGTAAAGTATGCGTCTTTTAGAGCTATTAACACGCCTAAAATTTCATTATGATATCTCAAATCGTTTTGGAAAAATCTAATTTTTACTTTTTTTTTATTAAACTTCAATATGCTGTAGATCGATAACGAAGCGTTTGCGGATCTATGTTTATAGAAACTTTTTTGTATAAAATGACTTAGGCAATCACCTCCCTTAATATTGCCGCATCTTTTTTAAACAATTTGTATAATATTCTTTTAAGATAATAGTATATTATAAATATACTATAAGTGAGAGAAATGCGTTATTTTGGTAGAGGTGTAATTTGAAGCCCAAGGGCTACAATGCACCGAGGACAAAATAGCATCTCTCCCGAATGGTATATACTATTTTTTCCACGGTCTCATTAACTTAAAAACATATATTTTGTCATTATGAAGTAAGTAACACCAAAATTATTGTATTTGGATTTGAGCATTTATTTAACAATCGTTGAGTTATTGTCACAACTACACAAACGTTCTCCATAATGTAAACTCTCTTGGGAAAATTATATTCTTTTAGGAATAATTGACTATTCCTGTTTTAATTAATTTTGACGTTATAGAAACTGATTTCTATTTCCAACCGTGGAAAAACGCATTTATATTACTGTTCGTATCATTATTGATGAAAATGTATTTGAAAATTTCCTATTAAATCTGCTTTTGGCGTTTATAATAAATAATAAAACTTAAATATTAAAAGTTATATACTTACAATAAAACAAAAAAAATTACGAACACGGTGTTTATTTCAAGTTGATTGTTAACTTATACGAAATAACAAATTGTAATATCATTCATTATTACAATACGAAATAAATAATTGAGTAGATATAAAAATATTTTTTTTGTTTCTTCGTCCAATTTAAATAAATCGTTTTACTTCTACGCTCTTACAGATAGGTACCAAGTAATAGTTTTTCGTAAATCCTTCTGTACTATGATCTCCGTAAGTATTATCGTCTGCAAACAAAATGATTCGTATTTATCTGTTATGATGATTGTGATGATGTTGTTATCTAAAACGGAACAAAAATGATTAATAGGCAGATTTCCACTCCTACCTTAGCTTATACATTTGATAAGCATGAGGTACTGCCCTAGGAGCGTTAAGTTTTTATTAGTTATACATGGGACTTTTCGCCGATCTAGCCCTATCATACCCATGTGTTACTCGTATAGTACATTTATTTGAAATATTTATTTCAATTTTAAAAAATTCAATTCGTTTCGTGTGTATTGAAACATTAGTATAATGTATTTTATTTGGATTTATGCATTGATATAATTGTGTGGTTGTGCTATTTTTGTTGGGATATTCTGCTTGTACAATTTGTCTTTTTTTAGACTTTACTATTAATAATTTAAAACGTTCAAAATTAAATTCACTACATATGAGGATTAGATCTACGTTAAATTTATCTTGTTCGTTTATATTACATATCTGAAGACTGATAAAAAATATCGTAATATTTACTATATCCAATACAATGCGAAAACAAATACAATATTTGGTGCATGTTTCAAGACTTAGATAGCATATCCTCACCGACTATTGTGGTGGCCTTCTTGGCGTATGTCTTTTACTAAGTCTTTAATATTTGGTATCGATTAATTTTCGACCATATGGATAAATAATTACCACAATAATGTTTTCGATAATATTTAGAAGGGAAAACGGTGGACATTTTGAAATAACAGATAAATTAAGTAAATTCAATATTATGACCGCAAAAAAGACATGTTTAAAGTTAACTGCATATATATGAAAATTTAATGGTATTTATATTTGCATTATGTTAAGATGTGTATATATGTATGTGATATTTATGATATGATTTAATCAATACGTTTTGTATATTTTACCATTTAAATAAATATTAAATATTTATTATACTCACACTCATGTAGTAAACGTGATTTTGATTTATTCATCTACTATAAAACTTCATTATAAACTATGTTTCTTGTATATACTCGTTCGTCACCGAATATCTTCCCTTGATTATTGGTATCCGTAACGTGGATGTACAATTGTCGCATGGAACGTGCTCTTGAACAGGCCACGTACAGTTGTCCATGATCGAACACTACGTTGGGTAAATAAATTCCTACTGAGTCGTAGGATTGTCCTTGGCTCTTGTTAATGGTTAGACAGTAGGATAATCGTACCGGAAATTGACGTCTTCTCATTACGAACGGTAAATTCGAAGTATTGTTCGTTGTAAAATCGATACGCGGAATAAATACTCGTTTGTTTGAGAGTTGACCGTCGAATTGTATAATTTCGGCGTCGATGTAAAGTTCACCTAAATGACGCACCAATAATCTGGTTCCGTTGCATAGATTAGCTCGTACGTTCAGATTTCGTAACAGCATGATTACGCATCCTTCTTTGAGCTTTAACGTATGTTGAGGAAAACCGCTTGGCGTTAAAGAGTTCAAAAACTCGATAGGATACATATTTCTTATCTCTTGATCTTCGTCGATGATATCGTTTATACTTTGATAAATCGTTTGCGGATTTTCGACGTTATTTAGTATTCGTTCGTTTATCAAGTGGCAGTTCTCGTTAAGCGGCGTCAAAATTGCTCTGTTAAGAACTTCTCCGGCTCGTAGATTGCCAAAAATGTTCTCTATTAGTTCATCCAACGTTTCCGTAATACATTCTCTGGGAAGCAGTATTAGATTCGGACGAAGGTGATCGTTCAACGTTGGTAACGTGTTATTACCGAGTTGTTCTAACCACGCGATAAAATCTTGTTCTTCCGGCCGAACGCGCATATTCGTTCGTAAACGATGATGTTCGAACAAATTCCATAAAGGGCTGCTCTTAATGCACGCTTCTACGACGGCAGCGCGATTTCCGTCTAGAACTATAGGCAAACATTGTTTGAAGTCGCCTCCGATTATAACGACTTTTCCTCCGAAAGGTAGATCGTTGTTGCATAAGAAACGTATGGTTCTATCTACCAGATCGAAAATGAGTCGGTTAGACATGCTAACTTCGTCCCATATTAAAAATTTACTTTCTCTGATGAACGTCGCATCCTCCGATTCTCGTGTTATGCGCGAAGTAGAATTTTCGAAGACTGGCACGGGTAATTGAAATCTGGAATGTACCGTTCTACCTTGCTTCAATAATGCCGCGGCGATGCCAGTACTGGCTATCGATATCACTTTGATCTCTAAAGCGTTTAACCTGGTTATGATGGAGTTATATAAGAAAGATTTTCCAACTCCTCCTGATCCAGATATGTAGAACAATCTCCGCGGTTCGTTGTCGTTTTGGACGGCTTGGATGACCGTATCGAATATGTTGTGTTGTTCTTCGTTCAACCGGTTAATCAGAACTTCGGCTTCTCGACGTTCGGCGTCGATATCGATTTGATCCTCTATCATATTTACCTGTTCTGGGGGATCGTCTATTCCGAACTCCGATAGTCTTCTGCCGTTTACCCGTAAGATAAACTGTATACGTTGCAAAGCGGCGATTTCGGCTTCGTCTTCGTTCATATGTCGACGTCGTACGTAGTCTTCCATCAAGTGATTGCGGAACTGTCTCCATAATGCCGGAGCATCATTGACGATTCCGAAAACTAATATGAAAGCGAACATCTGTCGCAGTTGATTCGGCATATCTCTGGCGCACGCTTCGGTTAAACTGCGAGTCCATTCTCTATCTTCGGCGAGAAGATTTCGTTCCTGGCAAGCTTCTCGGAACGTTTCGTAGATTACTCCGTTAACGTTCCTCAATCTTCGAAAGAGGTGGCTCCTCGAACGTGCAACAATAATAACCTAAGATAGTATAGTTCGCCGTTGCGTAACGAAACGTTTACTAATCTGGATACGACTGGTTTAGTAATTCTTTGCCGTCTATTCCATTGTCTATTTCTCCATACGTAATGGTGCGGTATATCCGTAAACAACCATTGACGGGCGAATTCATCGTCCCGATTCAGGTCGAACCAAGACAACAGTTGCGTTCGTACGTTATTATCGGCGACCGCTTGTTCTTCGCCATCTCGAAACAGTATCTGTTGGCGTCCGGGTAGGTGAAATTGAAGACGTTCGACGTGATGCGAACTCCCGTGAAAGTCGAATTGCAGTATGTGCCAACTACTTTCCGGTGGTGTTAAGTAACGTCCATTTAAATACGATTTGATCTCGTCGTATCGTATTTCTCGCCTCTCCGCGTTTTCGTCTTGTCCGTGCGGCGGCGGTCTTTGAATTATTTCCATCGTGATTTGATCGGAATTTTTGAAGAAGTATTTATACAAATACTTGACGGTTGCAATATTAAAGCATGCTTCTACGTTAATATGCGTACGGTATTTTAATAGAAGGTACGGATTATACGGGACGACGAAAGAATTATCGACTTGATAACGCGCGTTTCCTCGACGAACTTCTATAGTTCTGTTGTTTCGTCTGCGTCGATAATTTACGGTTCCTTCTCGGATTGTCGTATTGTTATACCAAAATTTTGGAAACTTTTTCGTGCATTTGTCCTCTTGCATGCAAACGCTGGCGGGATTGTGAGGTCCGCACGGTCCGTGTATCATATGTTGCCCGACCAGTTCGTGTAATTCGGGTTCTGCATCGGGATCCGGTATTTCCGCGTTGATCAATTGATCTACTCGTATCGTATCCCGAAATTTGTCTTCGTTTCTCAACGTGATCAATATGTGGGCGTGCGGAAGTCCGCGTTTTTGGAATTCTATCACGTACAGATAAGCTATACAGACGCCCATCATAAATTGTTTCGTGAGATCGTTCAACAGTTGATCTAACTTCATTTTGAACACTCTACAGATAAGTAAGGGATGATTGTTTACTTCGTCTCCTTGGGAATATTCTCTACTATCTCTTGCCATTTCGGATTACACGTAAAAGTAATAAATAAACTTGGATATCCCATGATGGAAACGATACTCATAGCATCTTGAAATTTCTGCATCTGATGTCGAGGGGACATGAGATACGATGATGGGAGAATTACCATACGTCCTATGGGTACATTGTCGCGTTCACCTCGATTATGTAAGTAATCCATTAAACCGTAGTATTCCGTAGCTCGTAATCTATCTTGATTATGGCGAAGATAGTTAATACGATTTGCTTCGATTTTTATGAACGCCGCAACTACGAATTTTTGTGTTAATCGTCCGCCATTTCTGAATATATCGAACAACTCTTCGTTAACGTAATCGCGGAACGCGAGACGATAATTGTAATATTGGCATAAGGTGACTCGTTGTCTGCCTCTCTCTCCGCGCACGTTCTGTAGCGGTATGTCCATATTCCATCCTTGATCTCCATTTGGAAAGAGTAAAGGATATAACAATGGATCTGAATGCGAACTTTCGTGATCGATAGTTCTTACGCCGGCATCTCTATCCGTTAAGAAAACTCTCATCTGCGGATTCGGCGGCATAGCTTCGTTATACTGTACGACGGCCGCAACTTCTGGTATTTCCGGTAGATCGTGCTCACGTCTATTCGCATTTCGTCTGGGACCGACGAATTCTATGCAAACGTGGGGTATTTGCAATTGTTCGTTTAGTGCTCGTTGCTCGTCGTAGACTTGATGGAGGTGCCGGTAGATTCGAGCGTAAGGATTGACGATTCTTAAATCATTCTCAATTAACCTTACTAAAACGTCATTTATGTTAATATCTCCCGCGTTTTCTATCCTTTGCTGAATTGCTGTTTCGGGATCTAAGAAGTATATCGGACCAAATTTTTGATTTTCGCGATTTACGTTTACGTCTGTGTAGTGGTGGTATATCTGCCCCTGTATGGCATATACGAAGGGACCGCGTCCGGGAATTTCTCGTAAATTCGCTTGTACGCTCGCAAATTGGAACAAATTATTATAAAAATTGATATTTTGTTTAAATTCCCTCGATAATTGATGCTGTCCTGTGAAAAGACTGCGTAATTCTTCGGGATGTTGAGCAAGAGGTACCAAATCGACGTTTCCTCCTGAGCAACATTTCGTATAATTACCTCGCGTATTTGTTTCCAAAATAAAATATTTAGCGCCACAGTGCTCGCAATTTTCGCTTAAGCGTCCACAATTATGGATTTCGATATTTACTCTAACGGTAGCCATTAAGTAATTTCCGTCTCCGGCTCGTTGCGGAATTGCAGGAGGAGGAAGAAAATTTACAGCTGCGTTTACATTATCACCATCATCGGCTGGTTGATGTCGATTTTCTTGGGGCGTATTGATATTTATCATACGCAGAATTTCTGTCAAACCATCGTCGAATGGGTCCGCCGCAACAACGACTTCGTTAACGTCGCCAGCCTCAACTTCGTGTAGCGGACATCTTTGATGTGCTGGACCCGGTTCATAGCAAATACACTCCTCTGGTATTCGGCGTTGTGTATTGTCATCTATGGTTTCATTTTCATCATTCACTACATTAGCATTATACGACGGGTTGTTCATGTTCTCATGCTCGTCTACCATTATGCGTTGATTATCGTTGCCTGTTTCGTGTTGCAACGGACAACGTCCACTCGATGGACCTGGTCGATGACACGTACACTTTTTTCGTGGTCGTTTTGGTAGTGACGCTGGGCAAGACATATAACTATCTAAACGAAGAATTTTTCCTATTAGTATTATGCGTATGTTTTTATGTAATATTCTTTTTAAAATTAGGTATTTCGTTTTAATAAAGATTTAATCATAACACGAAAATGAATTAATTAGAAAATTTTATTAAAAATGATATTTGATAATTATTAAGTAGAGAAATATCTATTCATACTTAATAATTGATTAATTTATGTAACATTTTTTTTGTTTTATCATCAAGTTTGTTTTTCACCTTATAATAATAAATTATTTAATTTAATATACACAATTTAAAACTTTTTATTTTGAACCAAACGATGCGGACGAATGCGGACCAAATCCAAAATCACGGTGATGCGAATTTCACCATCAACGTGTTCACGATGTATAAGTATCTACTGTATTATACTTCGTTCCAGAGTGATTCATATACCGCGCTAAAAAGGTACTTATTTTTGAGTGATTTCATTGTTTCTTGCGCAGGCAAATTCAATATTGAACGTAATATATGTGATATCGGCCATATTTGTTTTTTATTATTATGCACGTATAAAGAGTATAATTTCTTAATATTTATATTGCTTACATGAGGAACAAAGTTAATATATATTTTATATTTATTTATGCACCTAAATTATTTGAAGCTGCGTAAATTGAGTTTTGGCGCGGTATTTGAATCACTCCTTTTTATTTTTAAACAAAGTATAAGAAAATAGCATTTTACTATATGTAAAACTATACTAACATAAAAAATTTATACCAGTAAAAACATTAATTTAAACTGTTTCGTAATAAATTTTAGATAAAATTCACCATAATTTTTGAAGTACACTGTATAATTCACTAAAACCTTAACTGGAAAGTATACCTAGGAAAGTGAATCTAAATTTGGAATATTATATAGTGCTCATTAAAGAAAATGTATATTTATTCAAGCAATATGAAATATCCTACACATATGAGGATAATTTTAAGATGTATAGTTTAAAGTTGTTTATGATTTTCGTGTATTAAGGTGGGTTTAGTCAGCCACAGTAACACTAACGCCAAGAAATAACAGTAGCTGTAGCCCGTATATTAGCACCATTGAAACGGCAGAGTGTTTATACAGAACAGTTTAATGTAACAGTACGCAGGTGTGATGCAACCGTATTTGACATGTAATAACCGATCAAATTAAACCTAATTTGTGTTACTCTTCGAGTTTGTATGTTTTTTTGACGGATCAATATCAGAATTTTCTAGTAACGACCACGTAGTTGTCCGCATCAAGTGTAGTTGCCCTTTTATTTTGTAAAGAACGTAAACAGATTCAATTTACAAAAACTACCTAATTTCTCACGTTCAACCGTAAGTAGTAGTAACGGTAAAAGTTCAATTTTACTAATATTTCAAGGTTACGTACTACTTGTATACTGCATATCTTACCATTATGGTCTCGACTAAACGCAACCATTTAATTATAAGTAGCGAAATAGAATACCGTTACCGTTATTTCTCAGCGTTACTATTACTGTGGCTGACTAAACTCACCTTTACTTTTTTTTTTGTTTAATGAATATATTTAGTTTTAACGTAATAATGTTTCTTCGCCCTATATGTGTATATTTTCATTTATCATCTTTAATTGATTGATACTATCGAAGTAGTAGTATTCTAAATTTATATATTATATTAACTAAAGTCAACTCTATGAAAGCGATAAGTGATGATTAAGGTAGGAATATATGAAGCTTGCAAATAATTCATTTAGTTATAAATTATGATAGAGTACGCTAATTGAAACGAAAACTACCTGGTATAGTGTTGGGAATCTGCGTCGTTCTGTCAGATGCCTGGGTGACCTGCGTTGTGTTCGCGTCACCTCGCCCAACATCATGTAACTCACAGCGTGTTGTCGATGAACCTGGTTCATTGCATTTACATCGATTTTTTCCGTCATCATGTATCGGGCAGTGTTTATTTAATTTATTCTGCTGACTACATACACATCTTGGCCGTGGTCGTTTCGGAGATGACGGTATCCAAGAATCTATATATAAAAAATTATAGTACGTCGTATTAGTGATATATCGTGAAAATTATTTAATTTAACGGTATCTAAACTGAAAAACTAATGATCACATTACAGTTTTTCAGAGTTTTTAAAAGTTGAATAATTTAAAAATTATGTCGAATTTTTTTTTTAATTTTGAATTTGTAAACTTTAATTTTTCAAAATCCTTTAATAGTTATTCATAAACAATATTTCAAAACTTTTTAAAAAGTTTCTAAATTTTGAAAATGTTTAAATTTGATAATTTGCGGAATCTTGAAAATTTTGGTAAATTTTCAAAATATAATTTTGTTTAGAGTTACAGAAGATTTAAAAAATTAAAGTTTAAATATTTTTTTCAAATTTGAGTAAAAATATTTTGAAAAGTTTGAAAAATAATTTCTTTTGTAACGTATAATTTTTCAAATTAATTTAATTTTAAAAAATATCAGTTAATTTCGAAAACTTAGAATTTTTTCAGGTTTAAAGTTAATAATGACTCGTTTAAGATATGATAATCGATCACATAAAGTTTTGTAGATCTTTAAAATGCTTATAAATTTTTCAAATCTGAATTAAAAAACATCAACTATGAAAACAACATATATACATGTGTGCATAAGTTGGTACGTTTATGTTTAATTTTGTTATACTTATATTAATACAAAGTTTGCAATATTTGAATATTTTTATCAGTAGGTAGATAATTTTTATAAAGATATAGAGGGTGAAGAATTAGCTTGTAAAAGTCAATATATGTATTATTATAGAAGAAGTTCACATTTCATGAGAAGAATATTAAATATTTCAAAAATTAATTATTTTAAATATACAGTGTGTCCTCGGATCGACGCATGAATAGGTATGAGTGTAAATTTTTTAGTTGAAATTTCATCTTCTGGGGTTCAACCCTGCTTGTGTAGAAAGTAATTTGTGTCATATTTTTATCACGCATGCCTTGGAAATTTACAAAAGGTAGTTCTTATCGCTAATAAAGTCCCTTTTTCGTAGGAAATACGACAAAATGTTATTAAGAAAAGTTATTCAGAATAATAAACTATGCAAGTATACAAAATTTGAAAAAGATTGAACATACTTTGAAATTCACAAAAAAGTTATTGTTTCCACTAAAGTGCTTTTTCTGCAAAAATTTTGTACACTTATATAAATTATTAATCTGAATAACTTTCTTAACAATATTTTATCGTATCTCTTGCAGAAAAAGCACTTTATTAGTGGAAAGAATAATTTGTTTGTAAATTTTCAAAGTATGTTCGATCTTTTTCAAATTTTATATACTTGCATAGTTTATTATTTTGGGTAACTTTTCTTAATATCATTTTGTCGTATCTCCTACAAAACAGGTACTTTATTAGTGATAAGAACTACCTTTTTTTGTAAATTTTCAAGGCATGCATGATTTTTGAAAATTAAAAATATGGCAGAAATTACTTTCTACCCAAGTAGGGTTCAACCCCAGAAGATGAAATTTCAAGTAAAACATTTACATATTCTTATATCTATTCATGCGTCGATCCGGAGACACACTGTATATAGGGTGGGGCATCACATTCGCCTCGGTTGATATATAAATAACAGTAACATATTTAAAATCTTTTTGTTGGAACATATGTAAGGTCCTTGGGAGTACGTTCTAAAATTATTTGAAAATATACTGCGTGTTTTAAAAGAATGTTACACATCAAATTTATTTAAATTTAAATGGAATACCATGTATATATATCGGGTGTCCATAAATGTTTGAAGCTGACAGCGGTTAAGTTTATCAGACTACATCTGATTTCGATCGCAAGAATTAACATTAGCGTCCCACGCGGTAGTTAATTTCAACATAATTATTAAAATTGTTTTTTAAATCAAACACAATATGCTTCTTTTGAAATGCCTATTGTTAATTAAAATTAATAATTATAAAAAATTACAACTATAAAACCGTTGCAACGACAAAAAACAAACCCAACACAATTATAGACGTGCGACTATGGCCATAGAAGAATAAACCAGCTGAAATTCTCAGAATGGTAAATTTTAAGCAGAGATATTGCATACATTTTGACAAACGTCAGCTTCAAACATTTACGTACACGGTGTATTATCGTATATTTCGATGACCTAGGTTCAATACTTCCTGAGATATTTAACAATTTTTGAAAGTGTAGATCAATATTTAAAATGAGTACCTGGCGTATGTATTTAAGTTACGCGTTTCAAATTGTATTATTTCATTAGCACAACTATTTACAACTATTACATTTAATGCTAAAATAAAAATGCTTTCTAGAAATTATACAGGGTGATTAAAATTTTACCTCTAATTGTAGGTAATTAATACTCAATAACTTGCTAACATCGTTCTTCGATTTTAATTTTATTCCTCTTTTAAATATTATTAAGGTTCCATAAATCTATCTCTTATAGTTTCTTTGTAAATGTCGATTTAGTGTTTGAAATGGCGATTATGTATTAAAAATTTGGTTAAATCAAAGTAATTTTGACATGATGACAATAATTTCAGATATTACATTTGTCTAATTTATTCTTGAAAAGTAGGCAGTGGTGTATTGGACGTTGCTTCATAATTATTGGCAATAAAACAAAACTTAACCAATATATCTGGATTTAGTGTCATCATATTAAAGTTACTTTGATTTAATCAAATTTTTAGTAGTTTACAAAGAAACTATAAAAGATAGCTAGAGGGCATCTTAATAATATTTAAAAGAGAAATAGAATTAAAATTGAATGACGATGTTAGATACAGGGTGTTCCAATTAAAATAAGCAAATTATTGAGCATTAATGGTACCCGCAATTGGAGGTAAAATTTTAACCATCCTGTATAAGTTTTAGAAAGCATTTTTATTTTAGCATTAGATGTAATAGTTGTGCTAATGAAATAATACAATTTGAAACACGTAACTTAAATACGTACGCCAGGTACTCATTCTAAATATTGATCTACATTTTCAAAAATTATTAAATATCTCAGGAATTATTGAACCTAGGTATAGGGAATATAACAGTAATTTGCCTTTGGATGTGTTTCTTTTGGAAAATCCTGTATATTTCAAAATAATTTTAGAATGTGCTCCCAATGGATCTATACTTGCTCCAACAAAAAGATTTTAAATATGTGTTAGTTTTTTGTATATCAACCGAGGCGAATGTAGATGCTTCACCCTTTATATGGTCTTCTATATATATATTTTAATAATTTTATTGTGTAACTTCTTTTGGTCTGCCTTGTATATTTTGAAATAATTTTAGAAGGGCTGCTTCCAATAGACTTAAATATGTTTCAATAAAAAGATTTTAAATATATGTTACCAAATATATGTTACTGTTTTGTGTATACCCCTTATATTTAATTTTGTAGAAACGTCAATGTAATCGAATATAATACTGACAGATGTCTATAGAAAAGCAGGTTATATATCTTACTACGTACGATAAGTATCGGGGTCCGTAAATGTTTGAAGCTGACAGCTACTGTCAAATTTTGGTTAAGTTTATCACACTATATCTGATCGTAAAAATTAACATTAGCGTCCCACGCGGTAGTTTACTTTCAGTATAATTATTAAAATTGTTTCTTTAAATCAAACACAATATGCTTCCTTCTGGAAACGCTTATTGCTAATTAAAATTAATAATTATAAAAAATGACAACTATAAAACCATTGCAATGACAAAAAAACAAACCCAATGAAATTACAGATGTGCGACTATGGCCATAGAGGAATAAATCAACTGAAATTCTCAGGGTGGTAAACTTTAAGCACAGATATTGCATACATTTTAACAAACGTCAGCTTCAAACATTTACGGACACGGTGTACTTTCGCTTGCAATAAAATTGCATACACTTTATTAGTATTATACAGATTGGGACATTATTTTAAATACATTGGCTTTCATGAACCACCTCTAATAACATAAGTTATCTAAAACATCTATCATGTTTATGTCATCACTGACATTTAAAAATTTCGTTAGATGAGTAATAATAAAATTAGATAAAATGACTCATACAGAATAGCAGAGAAAATACAGCTCGTAAAGTTGTATTTTCAGAGTAAGTCCATAAACGAAACAATAAACATATTTATTGTTGCATAAGAAAATTGACCATCACCAAGTGCGACAACTGTTACTGCCATTGTTAAAAGTTCCAAATTTGTGGATGTGTTAACGCCTGCAAAAAGTGTCATGCCTGATGAACCAGGCGTGAGATCAGCTGTTGAGTAGCATCAAAATTGGGATATTAATATTTGTGCACTTGTTGAAGCTAGTGAACCTTGTTCTTAGTACAAAGATTTCCGCGGAACTCAACGTGAATGTTAAAACTGTTCGGAGTGACGACGCAAGAATTGTTTCCTGAGGAAAATTTTAGGCGAATGGAGTTTTGTGAAATTATGCTAAACAAAAATAATGAAAATGACACTTTAAAAAATATTATATTTTGTAATGAGTCTTCATTTTTCTTATTATATAGAAAACATAATCCATCCGTTACTTGATATTATTTTAAGAAAAATAAATATCTTAGTGTTGCTGTGCGTACTCAGTGTCCACAAAAGCTATATGTTTGGACCAGGATGTTAGGTGACCACATTTTATAAGCCTATTTCTCATTGATGATAGCTTAAATGGTCGAAAATATATACAACTTTTACAAAATAAGGTCATTTCATCAATTCGACGCCTTCCCATTAATTTTCGTACTGTTCGCTTCCAATAGGATGGATATTCTCACAATTATAGAGTAGCTATTAACTTCCTGAATCAAATATTTCCTGATTGATTCATTAGCACGCATTAAATAGTCAGTGAAGTCTTGTGATTTATCACCTAATGATTTCTTTCTGTGGGGTTTTACGAAAAAAGAAATTTATAGTCATGATTTCGAATTCAATTCATTAAATTTGCTTTGGTTAACATTAAAATGTTTGTTGTTTCCCTCTTTTTATTTTGCTTAGGATTAGCTTTAAGTTTCTTCGAATATTGTAACTAAATTGATTGTTATGTAAATGCACTTTATTTTCCAATTGATATTTTCATAAACTATAATAAATAAATTTGAATCAGGCATTTTATTAGACTTTATTATTGCTTCCTAAACATCTCCCTTAATGTAATTTTTAAATGATAAAAACTTGACATAAACATGACAGCTGTTTTAAACATAATGAATTATGTCCGCATTATCTCATTAGAGATGGGAACAGTTCATAAAAGCCAATATATAGACACATCGAAAAAAATCATAATTAGAGTAGGCTATGTGAATGGATAGTTACTTTAGCCACTTTCACATAATGACATTTATTCCTTGACATTTAATTTGAGGTTATAAAGGTCATAAAGTAAAGTTACAATAAAATGTCAAGTAATAAATGTCATTATGTAATCGTGGCTAAAACAACGATCAAAAACATTTACATCGCCTACCCTAATTATGTTTTTTTTTTCGATGGCACGTTACTTGAAAACCTAAGCACGCTAAAAATATGTCCCGATCTGTATATAGTGTTCTGTAAAATTTTGATGTACAACTTTTTTTGTAACGCCCTGTATATTTCAAAATAATTTTAAATAAGTTGTTTCCAATAGACTTAAATATACTTCAATAAAAAGAGTTTAAATATATGTCACTATTTTGTATATACGCCTTGTATTTATTTTTGTACAAACGTCAATGTAATACTGACAGATATACTATGTACGGTAAGTACACTCGCTTGCAATAAAATTGTGTACGCTTTATTCTTATACATATATGATTTGGATGTAATCCGTCATCTATAATTTGTCATAGTTTATTGCTAGATAGTTGTCAATCTATCTCTCTGCAATATATATTAAACATGCTGTTAACTTGACATTTTTAACCTCATTTTGAAAAGTACATTTCAATACATTGAAAAAACATGGAAAATGGCATAAGACTTGTACGCAGATTTATTGCAAGCAATTATACTGCTCTATTATTAAAAAAGGTTGTACATTGATGATTAAACGTAAGCTAAAGTAAAATTTACCTGGTATGGTGTTCGGAATGATGCTAGAAACCTGCGTCACATTAGATGTAGATGTTGCATTCGACATCTGTGAAAAATTGGAGCAGGTGCTATTTGTGCTGGTTTTGCACTGTTCATTTTTTTGGCCCTTCCTTTTACCCTTTCGTGTTGTAAAAGATTTTCGTCGTGGCATCTAAAATAACAGTAAATTTGTTAACTTCTTTGAATAACGAATATGAAACAAACAGTATAAAAACTCACTACTATATCAATTATAATATCCTAATAACAAAACTATAATTTTTACTTGAAATTAAATTTTTTCGTAAATGAAAGTGTTTTTGTTAATGAACGAAAGAACGTCTCACTATGTATCAACAATTTATTTTATTTAATTTGCATCATTTTCTGTATACGCTACTGGATACAGCAATTTATTATAGTGCATATGATGTGCTTCCATCAACGTAATTAAATAAATTTAACTATACTTTTAAACAATTTAACAATCAACATGTATTATATCTTATAACGTAATTCTTAAATGTATTCTAAATAAATCATTGCTACAGTTAATAGGGTAGATTATTAAAAGGATAATATGCGTAATGTACAAACAAAGACACTAACATGTACTGTAATATTAATAAAAATATTAACACTTACCTTGTTCGTATTTGTGGTAGTTTGATATTCACAATTACAAACGAATGAGTAATAAATACTTCACTTGTAATTTCAATGGAAATAACAATTAATAATAACGTAAAACAATTATTTTAAGCGCATACGAAGCTTAACGTATTGCAAACGATATTAAAATGGCGTACCAATAGACGCTTACGTGTGTTACTTACGTCACGGATATAAGTTTCTTTTAAATTATGGCGGTATAATTTAAATGTAGGTTGGATATATTTTACTGTAGATGTAAAATAAATGAAATATCCTAAGTAATACAGAGATTGTGGAAATTTACGCTCACTCTCTTTAAAAATAACTCTTTAGTACAGAGATTGTAGAAATTTACGCTCACTCTCTTTAAAAATAACTCTTTCCCCTTAATAATTTATTGAGATTTTACTCTGTTAGAAAATTATTTAATTTTAATTTTAAAATTTAATTGATTGAAACATAAATATTATGTAGGGATTTTGAATGGAATTCAGTCTTATTTTGGATATTAATAGTGATAATGAACTTATTTTCTTTAAATAATACTACTAAAAGCATGTTTCTAATTAACCGATGAATTAATTACTTTTTCCATTTTTTAGTAGTAAAGCATATTATATAGCCATTTTTTATTTCTACATACAACAAAGAGCCAACAAAGAGACAAAAAAAAAACATAAAATCAAATAGTCCTTAATTTTTGAGATATTTGCAAAAATAAATTTGCACATGCTTTCCGCATAATCATATCCACAATATTTTCATCGACAGAACATACTAATACAGTCTAATTGGTTTTTGTAAAATCAAAAAAGGTCATCAAAATAAGAAAAAAGACCTAATATTTACACAATTACTGTCACATTGATTATATTTCGTTATTTGACAATCCTCTGTTTTCTGGTCACTATCTCCAATAATGATTTGAACAAATATTAATGTCGAGAGTAAAAATCAGTTTCTATGACATCAAAACAGAAATAGTCGATTATTCCCAAGGGAGTATAATGCTCCCAAGGGAGTTTACATTATGGAGAATGTTTGTGATTCATGTGATGTTTATTTTGTAGTTATGACAATAATTCAACGACTGCTAAATAAATGGTCAAATCTGAATACAATAATTCTGGTGCTACTTACTTCATAATGACGAATTAAGTGTTTTTAAGTTAATGAGACTGTGGAAAAAATAGTATATACCATCCAGGAAAGGTGCTATTTTGTCCTCGGTGCATTGTAGCTCTCGGGTTTTAATTTGCACCCCTGCCAAAATAACGCATTTCTCTCCCTTATAGTATAATATACTATTAAATGTATAATTATGTACTGTTAATATAGTAACAATAATACACATCCACTATTAACAATCACCTTCCCTTATAAAACAATACGATATCAAGTTATTAACCGTAAATCTGTCATTTTCACATTTTGTTCTCGGTATATAATTTATCACAAAAGTATAACTCATTATTACTTTCGTTTGTAGGCTAGGACATTCTCGGTTTATTACCATCCTAAAATATTAAAAATTAAAATCTGAAAAAATTATCTTTATTATTATCACGATGTGGCATAAAAATGTTGGATATTACTATCAGTAATAGGTAGATATCTCTATAAATAATAGTGTTATAAATCTTGGTGCGATTATGCATCATATGAAGAATATACCTGTTCTTTTTATTCAAGCCCTCATGTGTTATATCTTTATATCGGTTACAACCTTTTGTACTTTATCTAATTTTCCAATGAATCTTGAAAAAAACATGTCTAGCATTCTAAAGACACTTTTTATTTTCAAGGTATAATAGTTATGCATAGGCATATATTTTTACTAACTACTAAAAGTAATAATATTACACGATATCAATATGTTAACAATGATATTACTACGCTTCATTTGTCATTTATGTCATAAATAAATAATCTGTAGCTCCATATGTTTATGTTTCTGTCCTGTAGATTAAGACATCACAATTCTTTCACAATTTTGAAATACTAAAAATTGATGATGATTATTAATATATAAGATACATGATAATGTAATATAATACTGGTTACCTTTCAGATTCACATTACCAAGTAGCATAAATAGGTAAAATATCTCCCATAATAACCTTATAACTTGACCTAATGATGTTTTCGTATCTTAAATAATTATATTTTGATATGTGATTCTTTCTAAATCAAATAGGTTAGATGATATATCTGGTATGTGTGAATCAGCTGTCAATGTTGTTAGAGATGGGATTATTGTATTAAAGGTTCCTACATACCTGTAAAGGTCGAGACATTAGAAAAATTATTCTTAAAAATTTCACAACGTAAAATTTATATGTGTAATTTGTTTGACGTAAGAATGATTTTTATAAAATAAAATACATAATAAGATATATATAATTAGTTTTTAAATGCTACTCGGGATCGTTACTAATTTTAAACATATTATGAAAATGGTGATATCGTGACACGTGATTATCTGCCTCTAAATGAAAATAAATCGATGCTAATTAAAAATTATCAATTTAATAACAATTCAAATCTCATAAACGTACTAACAATATTGAACAGACCCAAATGACACTCGTTTCTTATTGGCTGAAAGCAGTGGCGGCTCTTTAATGAGAGCAAGTGAGCAATTGCACTCCCTGTAATTTTGAAACAAAACAAACCAAGCGGCGACTAACTGTGAAAATATTTATTTATTACGTATTCATAGATATTGAACAGGAACATGGCAGTGAGCGGCGCGCGTAACAACCTACATGATGGATAAAATTATATCAGAACGTGCTTGTACGACCTATGTATTGTGTAACTGCTGCTTCTGATGCCGACCGGTTTTAAAATAGGTTTAAATTATTTTAAAACTTGATATTCTACATACAACGTAACTGGCATATAAGCAACTAATGATCGTTTATGCAACCAAATTTACTCGTAATGAGCAATAACCCAACCGTTGCATGTCAAGCCATTAACATTACATTGAAGGTGGGGAGAACTGTGTTTTGTTCTACGACCATATCGTATAATACATAGCGTGTGAGCAAGATATCCAGTCTGCTCACCGCTGTTCGTCTTTGCGTTACAGAATAACACGTTTTCGAGGTTAACGTATGATAAAAAAATCGCAATAAAAAATCTTAAACGGTCGATGCCTCAATTATGTTTAGAAAATAAACAATCTGTTAAAGGGAAAGACGTTATAAGAAAATTCAAAATGGATATTTATCAGAAAAATAACTGCATTTGTGGGTGTGAAATTAAAAATACTTTGTTTTGTTTTCTGTCTTTTGTATTATACTTTTTAATTTTGAAATTATGCACTCCCTGTGTGAACCACCCCGAGCCGCCACTGGCTGAAAGCAAAGCAAAATCACATTATGCAACGTTCTATTATTTCTGTTTATTGTCAAACATACCGACATTGTCTATACCACAGGTATATTTAAAGTTTTACTATAGTTACTACATTAATTTCTCTGTTATTTGGTGTAAATTAGTTCCCTTTTACCTTACTTATCAGAGAATGTCACATCAAATTTATTTTGCAAATTATATATTGTAAGTTGGGCTGGAAATTTGTCCCCTCTCTTTTTCAAATAAGGTATAGAGATGTTCGAATAGGTAATTTTCTGATATCTACTTATGTAATACATTTTCATTAAAAAGTTAATCGTATAAGTAGAGTATAGAGTAAATTTATAAACACAATGATATTGACTTTACTATTTTATTCATTATCGATTACTCTTTCTATAAAAACAACACAAAAAAAATTGCGACTAATATGAATCGATGCGTATATCTCTGCATTACACATCTACCGACTTCACCAGGGAACTATTTGCGCTTTATATTTGCTTAGCGAAAATAAACATTACTACAATACTTACTACTAATATATTCTAATTTAGAAAATTAGCTTATTTTTAATTCTACTACATCCTTTACATCTTTAGATCGCTTTTAAACATTAAGAAACTATTATTTACTTACAAACCGCTTGAAGGTAATGACCTATTAGCTGACAAAATTTGTATTAGTTTTCCGTAGATAGATGGTTTACGGTAGGTATAAGTAAAAAAGAATTGTAATAAATTCTTTATTTATGTTTACACAACATTCTATCAAAACTATATACGTATATAACTACATAAAGTTTTAATTTAAAACACAGCACATGTTTTCAATTAAACCGTATATTCAAATAGCCCGCGCAAGATATCGACTTACCTGCAGTGTTTTAAACTGTGTAAAGGAAAAAGTTAAGAAATTTGTAAGAATTATAACAGGAGTGGATTTATTGTGAAATTCGGTAAATAAAACGTTGTGACATGCATATAAGAAGATGCTATGATCAAAATATCAAATAAATTAGTCGGTTTTTTGAACGATGCCGAACGCGATTTTCGATTTTTAGCGAATAACGCGGAGGCGGCGCGTACGTCCGGGTCCTCGTATAGCCTAAGCAGTAGAACGTCTATCCGGACGACCGATGGCGAAGGTCGCGTCGCGATCGTAGGATCCGTACGGCCGTCAGAGGGTCCCCCGTTTTTTTTGCTTCAGCTATTAGTATATTAATAAGGGAAATTTTTCAAAATGGCCGCCCTATAGGTTTTGGTCCGGATCGAAATTTTTTTAAGGTATTTAAAGTCGCGTCGGAGCTAAACGGGGGTATCCTTATGGGGAACGGACCCGCTCTTTCGATTGGGACCGGTTAGAAGATCGTAGCTCGTCGCGCGACGCCAAAATGGCCCGCCATCTTGTTTTTTTTAAATAGAAATAGGAACTTTTTTTTTGGATTCGTGGTGCGGAGACGCCCGGAAATCGGATGGCGGGTGTATTTTTTCGATAACGTTAATTTTGCGATAATATACAGGGTGTTGCGTTAAGAAGGCGGTCTCGTAAAAAAATTTTTTTTCAAGATTCTGCGTTCGGAGGCGTCCGGGAATCGGATGGCGAGCGTGCTTTTTCGATAGGATGATTTTCGCGATGATATACAGGGTGTTGCGTAAAGAAGGCGGCCCCGAAAAAAAATCGATTTCTTGGCGTCGGTACGGTTCGCGATGGCGCGGAGGACGGCGTACGTGTTCGGAACGCGGCGTCGCGCGTTACGCAAAAGTCCGCCATCTTTGTTGTGTTTTTTTTTTTTTTTTTTTGCGAACGTGCGGGTATCGGCTAGTACTCGTCGAGAAGAATATATCGGGTAAGGGGTAATTTTGACGTGGACGGTACCGTTTAGAAGATACGTCCGGTCAAAGTCGGTTTTTTGAACGATGCCGAACGCGATTTTCGATTTTTAGCGAATAACGCGGAGGCGGCGCGTACGTCCGGGTCCTCGTATAGCCTAAGCAGTAGAACGTCTATCCGGACGACCGATGGCGAAGGTCGCGTCGCGATCGTAGGATCCGTACGGCCGTCAGAGGGTCCCCCGTTTTTTTTGCTTCAGCTATTAGTATATTAATAAGGGAAATTTTTCAAAATGGCCGCCCTATAGGTTTTGGTCCGGATCGAAATTTTTTTAAGGTATTTAAAGTCGCGTCGGAGCTAAACGGGGGTATCCTTATGGGGAACGGACCCGCTCTTTCGATTGGGACCGGTTAGAAGATCGTAGCTCGTCGCGCGACGCCAAAATGGCCCGCCATCTTGTTTTTTTTAAATAGAAATAGGAACTTTTTTTTTGGATTCGTGGTGCGGAGACGCCCGGAAATCGGATGGCGGGTGTATTTTTTCGATAACGTTAATTTTGCGATAATATACAGGGTGTTGCGTTAAGAAGGCGGTCTCGTAAAAAATTTTTTTTTCAAGATTCTGCGTTCGGAGGCGTCCGGGAATCGGATGGCGAGCGTGCTTTTTCGATAGGATGATTTTCGCGATGATATACAGGGTGTTGCGTAAAGAAGGCGGCCCCGAAAAAAAATCGATTTCTTGGCGTCGGTACGGTTCGCGATGGCGCGGAGGACGGCGTACGTGTTCGGAACGCGGCGTCGCGCGTTACGCAAAAGTCCGCCATCTTTGTTGTGTTTTTTTTTTTTTTTTGCGAACGTGCGGGTATCGGCTAGTACTCGTCGAGAAGAATATATCGGGTAAGGGGTAATTTTGACGTGGACGGTACCGTTTAGAAGATACGTCCGGTCAAAGTCGGTTTTTTGAACGATGCCGAACGCGATTTTCGATTTTTAGCGAATAACGCGGAGGCGGCGCGTACGTCCGGGTCCTCGTATAGCCTAAGCAGTAGAACGTCTATCCGGACGACCGATGGCGAAGGTCGCGTCGCGATCGTAGGATCCGTACGGCCGTCAGAGGGTCCCCCGTTTTTTTTGCTTCAGCTATTAGTATATTAATAAGGGAAATTTTTCAAAATGGCCGCCCTATAGGTTTTGGTCCGGATCGAAATTTTTTTAAGGTATTTAAAGTCGCGTCGGAGCTAAACGGGGGTATCCTTATGGGGAACGGACCCGCTCTTTCGATTGGGACCGGTTAGAAGATCGTAGCTCGTCGCGCGACGCCAAAATGGCCCGCCATCTTGTTTTTTTTAAATAGAAATAGGAACTTTTTTTTTGGATTCGTGGTGCGGAGACGCCCGGAAATCGGATGGCGGGTGTATTTTTTCGATAACGTTAATTTTGCGATAATATACAGGGTGTTGCGTTAAGAAGGCGGTCTCGTAAAAAATTTTTTTTTCAAGATTCTGCGTTCGGAGGCGTCCGGGAATCGGATGGCGAGCGTGCTTTTTCGATAGGATGATTTTCGCGATGATATACAGGGTGTTGCGTAAAGAAGGCGGCCCCGAAAAAAAATCGATTTCTTGGCGTCGGTACGGTTCGCGATGGCGCGGAGGACGGCGTACGTGTTCGGAACGCGGCGTCGCGCGTTACGCAAAAGTCCGCCATCTTTGTTGTGTTTTTTTTTTTTTTTTTTGCGAACGTGCGGGTATCGGCTAGTACTCGTCGAGAAGAATATATCGGGTAAGGGGTAATTTTGACGTGGACGGTACCGTTTAGAAGATACGTCCGGTCAAAGTCGGTTTTTTGAACGATGCCGAACGCGATTTTCGATTTTTAGCGAATAACGCGGAGGCGGCGCGTACGTCCGGGTCCTCGTATAGCCTAAGCAGTAGAACGTCTATCCGGACGACCGATGGCGAAGGTCGCGTCGCGATCGTAGGATCCGTACGGCCGTCAGAGGGTCCCCCGTTTTTTTTGCTTCAGCTATTAGTATATTAATAGGGGAAATTTTTCAAAATGGCCGCCCTATAGGTTTTGGTCCGGATCGAAATTTTTTTAAGGTATTTAAAGTCGCGTCGGAGCTAAACGGGGGTATCCTTATGGGGAACGGACCCGCTCTTTCGATTGGGACCGGTTAGAAGATCGTAGCTCGTCGCGCGACGCCAAAATGGCCCGCCATCTTGTTTTTTTTAAATAGAAATAGGAACTTTTTTTTTGGATTCGTGGTGCGGAGACGCCCGGAAATCGGATGGCGGGTGTATTTTTTCGATAACGTTAATTTTGCGATAATATACAGGGTGTTGCGTTAAGAAGGCGGTCTCGTAAAAAAATTTTTTTCAAGATTCTGCGTTCGGAGGCGTCCGGGAATCGGATGGCGAGCGTGCTTTTTCGATAGGATGATTTTCGCGATGATATACAGGGTGTTGCGTAAAGAAGGCGGCCCCGAAAAAAATCGATTTCTTGGCGTCGGTACGGGTTCGCGATGGCGCGGAGGACGGCGTACGTGTTCGGAACGCGGCGTCGCGCGTTACGCAAAAGTCCGCCATCTTTGTTGTGTTTTTTTTTTTTTTTTTTGCGAACGTGCGGGTATCGGCTAGTACTCGTCGAGAAGAATATATCGGGTAAGGGGTAATTTTGACGTGGACGGTACCGTTTAGAAGATACGTCCGGTCAAAGTCGGTTTTTTGAACGATGCCGAACGCGATTTTCGATTTTTAGCGAATAACGCGGAGGCGGCGCGTACGTCCGGGTCCTCGTATAGCCTAAGCAGTAGAACGTCTATCCGGACGACCGATGGCGAAGGTCGCGTCGCGATCGTAGGATCCGTACGGCCGTCAGAGGGTCCCCCGTTTTTTTTGCTTCAGCTATTAGTATATTAATAAGGGAAATTTTTCAAAATGGCCGCCCTATAGGTTTTGGTCCGGATCGAAATT
Organism: Holotrichia oblita; assembly: GCA_023690525.1. NCBI lineage: Eukaryota > Metazoa > Arthropoda > Insecta > Coleoptera > Scarabaeidae > Holotrichia > Holotrichia oblita. The sequence goes on from CM043020.1 coordinate 64,224,099, forward strand.
TTTTTAAGGTATTTAAAGTCGCGTCGGAGCTAAACGGGGGTATCCTTATGGGGAACGGACCCGCTCTTTCGATTGGGACCGGTTAGAAGATCGTAGCTCGTCGCGCGACGCCAAAATGGCCCGCCATCTTGTTTTTTTTAAATAGAAATAGGAACTTTTTTTTTGGATTCGTGGTGCGGAGACGCCCGGAAATCGGATGGCGGGTGTATTTTTTCGATAACGTTAATTTTGCGATAATATACAGGGTGTTGCGTTAAGAAGGCGGTCTCGTAAAAAAATTTTTTTCAAGATTCTGCGTTCGGAGGCGTCCGGGAATCGGATGGCGAGCGTGCTTTTTCGATAGGATGATTTTCGCGATGATATACAGGGTGTTGCGTAAAGAAGGCGGCCCCGAAAAAAAATCGATTTCTTGGCGTCGGTACGGTTCGCGATGGCGCGGAGGACGGCGTACGTGTTCGGAACGCGGCGTCGCGCGTTACGCAAAAGTCCGCCATCTTTGTTGTGTTTTTTTTTTTTTTTTTTTTGCGAACGTGCGGGTATCGGCTAGTACTCGTCGAGAAGAATATATCGGGTAAGGGGTAATTTTGACGTGGACGGTACCGTTTAGAAGATACGTCCGGTCAAAGTCGGTTTTTTGAACGATGCCGAACGCGATTTTCGATTTTTAGCGAATAACGCGGAGGCGGCGCGTACGTCCGGGTCCTCGTATAGCCTAAGCAGTAGAACGTCTATCCGGACGACCGATGGCGAAGGTCGCGTCGCGATCGTAGGATCCGTACGGCCGTCAGAGGGTCCCCGTTTTTTTTGCTTCAGCTATTAGTATATTAATAGGGGAAATTTTTCAAAATGGCCGCCCTATAGGTTTTGGTCCGGATCGAAATTTTTTTAAGGTATTTAAAGTCGCGTCGGAGCTAAACGGGGGTATCCTTATGGGGAACGGACCCGCTCTTTCGATTGGGACCGGTTAGAAGATCGTAGCTCGTCGCGCGACGCCAAAATGGCCCGCCATCTTGTTTTTTTTAAATAGAAATAGGAACTTTTTTTTTGGATTCGTGGTGCGGAGACGCCCGGAAATCGGATGGCGGGTGTATTTTTTCGATAACGTTAATTTTGCGATAATATACAGGGTGTTGCGTTAAGAAGGCGGTCTCGTAAAAAAATTTTTTTTCAAGATTCTGCGTTCGGAGGCGTCCGGGAATCGGATGGCGAGCGTGCTTTTTCGATAGGATGATTTTCGCGATGATATACAGGGTGTTGCGTAAAGAAGGCGGCCCCGAAAAAAAATCGATTTCTTGGCGTCGGTACGGTTCGCGATGGCGCGGAGGACGGCGTACGTGTTCGGAACGCGGCGTCGCGCGTTACGCAAAAGTCCGCCATCTTTGTTGTGTTTTTTTTTTTTTTTTTTTGCGAACGTGCGGGTATCGGCTAGTACTCGTCGAGAAGAATATATCGGGTAAGGGGTAATTTTGACGTGGACGGTACCGTTTAGAAGATACGTCCGGTCAAAGTCGGTTTTTTGAACGATGCCGAACGCGATTTTCGATTTTAGCGAATAACGCGGAGGCGGCGCGTACGTCCGGGTCCTCGTATAGCCTAAGCAGTAGAACGTCTATCCGGACGACCGATGGCGAAGGTCGCGTCGCGATCGTAGGATCCGTACGGCCGTCAGAGGGTCCCCCGTTTTTTTTGCTTCAGCTATTATTATATTAATAAGGGAAATTTTTCAAAATGGCCGCCCTATAGGTTTTGGTCCGGATCGAAATTTTTTTAAGGTATTTAAAGTCGCGTCGGAGCTAAACGGGGGTATCCTTATGGGGAACGGACCCGCTCTTTCGATTGGGACCGGTTAGAAGATCGTAGCTCGTCGCGCGACGCCAAAATGGCCCGCCATCTTGTTTTTTTTAAATAGAAATAGGAACTTTTTTTTTGGATTCGTGGTGCGGAGACGCCCGGAAATCGGATGGCGGGTGTATTTTTTCGATAACGTTAATTTTGCGATAATATACAGGGTGTTGCGTTAAGAAGGCGGTCTCGTAAAAAATTTTTTCAAGATTCTGCGTTCGGAGGCGTCCGGGAATCGGATGGCGAGCGTGCTTTTTCGATAGGATGATTTTCGCGATGATATACAGGGTGTTGCGTAAAGAAGGCGGCCCCGAAAAAAAATCGATTTCTTGGCGTCGGTACGGTTCGCGATGGCGCGAGAGGACGGCGTACGTGTTCGGAACGCGGCGTCGCGCGTTACGCAAAAGTCCGCCATCTTTGTTGTGTTTTTTTTTTTTTTTTTGCGAACGTGCGGGTATCGGCTAGTACTCGTCGAGAAGAATATATCGGGTAAGGGGTAATTTTGACGTGGACGGTACCGTTTAGAAGATACGTCCGGTCAAAGTCGGTTTTTTGAACGATGCCGAACGCGATTTTCGATTTTTAGCGAATAACGCGGAGGCGGCGCGTACGTCCGGGTCCTCGTATAGCCTAAGCAGTAGAACGTCTATCCGGACGACCGATGGCGAAGGTCGCGTCGCGATCGTAGGATCCGTACGGCCGTCAGAGGGTCCCCCGTTTTTTTTGCTTCAGCTATTAGTATATTAATAGGGGAAATTTTTCAAAATGGCCGCCCTATAGGTTTTGGTCCGGATCGAAATTTTTTTAAGGTATTTAAAGTCGCGTCGGAGCTAAACGGGGGTATCCTTATGGGGAACGGACCCGCTCTTTCGATTGGGACCGGTTAGAAGATCGTAGCTCGTCGCGCGACGCCAAAATGGCCCGCCATCTTGTTTTTTTTAAATAGAAATAGGAACTTTTTTTTTGATTCGTGGTGCGGAGACGCCCGGAAATCGGATGGCGGGTGTATTTTTTCGATAACGTTAATTTTGCGATAATATACAGGGTGTTGCGTTAAGAAGGCGGTCTCGTAAAAAAATTTTTTTTCAAGATTCTGCGTTCGGAGGCGTCCGGGAATCGGATGGCGAGCGTGCTTTTTCGATAGGATGATTTTCGCGATGATATACAGGGTGTTGCGTAAAGAAGGCGGCCCCGAAAAAAAATCGATTTCTTGGCGTCGGTACGGTTCGCGATGGCGCGGAGGACGGCGTACGTGTTCGGAACGCGGCGTCGCGCGTTACGCAAAAGTCCGCCATCTTTGTTGTGTTTTTTTTTTTTTTTGCGAACGTGCGGGTATCGGCTAGTACTCGTCGAGAAGAATATATCGGGTAAGGGGTAATTTTGACGTGGACGGTACCGTTTAGAAGATACGTCCGGTCAAAGTCGGTTTTTTGAACGATGCCGAACGCGATTTTCGATTTTTAGCGAATAACGCGGAGGCGGCGCGTACGTCCGGGTCCTCGTATAGCCTAAGCAGTAGAACGTCTATCCGGACGACCGATGGCGAAGGTCGCGTCGCGATCGTAGGATCCGTACGGCCGTCAGAGGGTCCCCCGTTTTTTTTGCTTCAGCTATTAGTAGTATGTAATAGGGGAAATTTTTCAAAATGGCCGCCCTATAGGTTTTGGTCCGGATCGAAATTTTTTTAAGGTATTTAAAGTCGCGTCGGAGCTAAACGGGGGTATCCTTATGGGGAACGGACCCGCTCTTTCGATTGGGACCGGTTAGAAGATCGTAGCTCGTCGCGCGACGCCAAAATGGCCCGCCATCTTGTTTTTTTTAAATAGAAATAGGAACTTTTTTTTTGGATTCGTGGTGCGGAGACGCCCGGAAATCGGATGGCGGGTGTATTTTTTCGATAACGTTAATTTTGCGATAATATACAGGGTGTTGCGTTAAGAAGGCGGTCTCGTAAAAAATTTTTTTTCAAGATTCTGCGTTCGGAGGCGTCCGGGAATCGGATGGCGAGCGTGCTTTTTCGATAGGATGATTTTCGCGATGATATACAGGGTGTTGCGTAAAGAAGGCGGCCCCGAAAAAAAATCGATTTCTTGGCGTCGGTACGGTTCGCGATGGCGCGGAGGACGGCGTACGTGTTCGGAACGCGGCGTCGCGCGTTACGCAAAAGTCCGCCATCTTTGTTGTGTTTTTTTTTTTTTTTTGCGAACGTGCGGGTATCGGCTAGTACTCGTCGAGAAGAATATATCGGGTAAGGGGTAATTTTGACGTGGACGGTACCGTTTAGAAGATACGTCCGGTCAAAGTCGGTTTTTTGAACGATGCCGAACGCGATTTTCGATTTTTAGCGAATAACGCGGAGGCGGCGCGTACGTCCGGGTCCTCGTATAGCCTAAGCAGTAGAACGTCTATCCGGACGACCGATGGCGAAGGTCGCGTCGCGATCGTAGGATCCGTACGGCCGTCAGAGGGTCCCCCGTTTTTTTTGCTTCAGCTATTATTATATTAATAGGGGAAATTTTTCAAAATGGCCGCCCTATAGGTTTTGGTCCGGATCGAAATTTTTTTAAGGTATTTAAAGTCGCGTCGGAGCTAAACGGGGGTATCCTTATGGGGAACGGACCCGCTCTTTCGATTGGGACCGGTTAGAAGATCGTAGCTCGTCGCGCGACGCCAAAATGGCCCGCCATCTTGTTTTTTTTAAATAGAAATAGGAACTTTTTTTTTTTGGATTCGTGGTGCGGAGACGCCCGGAAATCGGATGGCGGGTGTATTTTTTCGATAACGTTAATTTTGCGATAATATACAGGGTGTTGCGTTAAGAAGGCGGTCTCGTAAAAAAATTTTTTTTCAAGATTCTGCGTTCGGAGGCGTCCGGGAATCGGATGGCGAGCGTGCTTTTTCGATAGGATGATTTTCGCGATGATATACAGGGTGTTGCGTAAAGAAGGCGGCCCCGAAAAAAAATCGATTTCTTGGCGTCGGTACGGTTCGCGATGGCGCGGAGGACGGCGTACGTGTTCGGAACGCGGCGTCGCGCGTTACGCAAAAGTCCGCCATCTTTGTTGTGTTTTTTTTTTTTTTTTTTGCGAACGTGCGGGTATCGGCTAGTACTCGTCGAGAAGAATATATCGGGTAAGGGGTAATTTTGACGTGGACGGTACCGTTTAGAAGATACGTCCGGTCAAAGTCGGTTTTTGAACGATGCCGAACGCGATTTTCGATTTTTAGCGAATAACGCGGAGGCGGCGCGTACGTCCGGGTCCTCGTATAGCCTAAGCAGTAGAACGTCTATCCGGACGACCGATGGCGAAGGTCGCGTCGCGATCGTAGGATCCGTACGGCCGTCAGAGGGTCCCCCGTTTTTTGCTTCAGCTATTATTATATTAATAAGGGAAATTTTTCAAAATGGCCGCCCTATAGGTTTTGGTCCGGATCGAAATTTTTTTAAGGTATTTAAAGTCGCGTCGGAGCTAAACGGGGGTATCCTTATGGGGAACGGACCCGCTCTTTCGATTGGGACCGGTTAGAAGATCGTAGCTCGTCGCGCGACGCCAAAATGGCCCGCCATCTTGTTTTTTTTAAATAGAAATAGGAACTTTTTTTTTGGATTCGTGGTGCGGAGACGCCCGGAAATCGGATGGCGGGTGTATTTTTTCGATAACGTTAATTTTGCGATAATATACAGGGTGTTGCGTTAAGAAGGCGGTCTCGTAAAAATTTTTTTTCAAGATTCTGCGTTCGGAGGCGTCCGGGAATCGGATGGCGAGCGTGCTTTTTCGATAGGATGATTTTCGCGATGATATACAGGGTGTTGCGTAAAGAAGGCGGCCCCGAAAAAAAATCGATTTCTTGGCGTCGGTACGGTTCGCGATGGCGCGGAGGACGGCGTACGTGTTCGGAACGCGGCGTCGCGCGTTACGCAAAAGTCCGCCATCTTTGTTGTGTTTTTTTTTTTTTTTGCGAACGTGCGGGTATCGGCTAGTACTCGTCGAGAAGAATATATCGGGTAAGGGGTAATTTTGACGTGGACGGTACCGTTTAGAAGATACGTCCGGTCAAAGTCGGTTTTTTGAACGATGCCGAACGCGATTTTCGATTTTTAGCGAATAACGCGGAGGCGGCGCGTACGTCCGGGTCCTCGTATAGCCTAAGCAGTAGAACGTCTATCCGGACGACCGATGGCGAAGGTCGCGTCGCGATCGTAGGATCCGTACGGCCGTCAGAGGGTCCCCCGTTTTTTTTGCTTCAGCTATTAGTATATTAATAGGGGAAATTTTTCAAAATGGCCGCCCTATAGGTTTTGGTCCGGATCGAAATTTTTTTAAGGTATTTAAAGTCGCGTCGGAGCTAAACGGGGGTATCCTTATGGGGAACGGACCCGCTCTTTCGATTGGGACCGGTTAGAAGATCGTAGCTCGTCGCGCGACGCCAAAATGGCCCGCCATCTTGTTTTTTTTAAATAGAAATAGGAACTTTTTTTTTGGATTCGTGGTGCGGAGACGCCCGGAAATCGGATGGCGGGTGTATTTTTTCGATAACGTTAATTTTGCGATAATATACAGGGTGTTGCGTTAAGAAGGCGGTCTCGTAAAAAATTTTTTTTTCAAGATTCTGCGTTCGGAGGCGTCCGGGAATCGGATGGCGAGCGTGCTTTTTCGATAGGATGATTTTCGCGATGATATACAGGGTGTTGCGTAAAGAAGGCGGCCCCGAAAAAATCGATTTCTTGGCGTCGGTACGGTTCGCGATGGCGCGGAGGACGGCGTACGTGTTCGGAACGCGGCGTCGCGCGTTACGCAAAAGTCCGCCATCTTTGTTGTGTTTTTTTTTTTTTTTTGCGAACGTGCGGGTATCGGCTAGTACTCGTCGAGAAGAATATATCGGGTAAGGGGTAATTTTGACGTGGACGGTACCGTTTAGAAGATACGTCCGGTCAAAGTCGGTTTTTTGAACGATGCCGAACGCGATTTTCGATTTTTAGCGAATAACGCGGAGGCGGCGCGTACGTCCGGGTCCTCGTATAGCCTAAGCAGTAGAACGTCTATCCGGACGACCGATGGCGAAGGTCGCGTCGCGATCGTAGGATCCGTACGGCCGTCAGAGGGTCCCCCGTTTTTTTTGCTTCAGCTATTAGTATATATTAATAGGGGAAATTTTTCAAAATGGCCGCCCTATAGGTTTTGGTCCGGATCGAAATTTTTTTAAGGTATTTAAAGTCGCGTCGGAGCTAAACGGGGGTATCCTTATGGGGAACGGACCCGCTCTTTCGATTGGGACCGGTTAGAAGATCGTAGCTCGTCGCGCGACGCCAAAATGGCCCGCCATCTTGTTTTTTTTAAATAGAAATAGGAACTTTTTTTTTGGATTCGTGGTGCGGAGACGCCCGGAAATCGGATGGCGGGTGTATTTTTTCGATAACGTTAATTTTGCGATAATATACAGGGTGTTGCGTTAAGAAGGCGGTCTCGTAAAAAATTTTTTTTTCAAGATTCTGCGTTCGGAGGCGTCCGGGAATCGGATGGCGAGCGTGCTTTTTCGATAGGATGATTTTCGCGATGATATACAGGGTGTTGCGTAAAGAAGGCGGCCCCGAAAAAAAATCGATTTCTTGGCGTCGGTACGGTTCGCGATGGCGCGGAGGACGGCGTACGTGTTCGGAACGCGGCGTCGCGCGTTACGCAAAAGTCCGCCATCTTTGTTGTGTTTTTTTTTTTTTTTTTGCGAACGTGCGGGTATCGGCTAGTACTCGTCGAGAAGAATATATCTGGTAAGGGGTAATTTTGACGTGGACGGTACCGTTTAGAAGATACGTCCGGTCAAAGTCGGTTTTTTGAACGATGCCGAACGCGATTTTCGATTTTTAGCGAATAACGCGGAGGCGGCGCGTACGTCCGGGTCCTCGTATAGCCTAAGCAGTAGAACGTCTATCCGGACGACCGATGGCGAAGGTCGCGTCGCGATCGTAGGATCCGTACGGCCGTCAGAGGGTCCCCCGTTTTTTTTGCTTCAGCTATTAGTTATATTAATAGGGGAAATTTTTCAAAATGGCCGCCCTATAGGTTTTGGTCCGGATCGAAATTTTTTTAAGGTATTTAAAGTCGCGTCGGAGCTAAACGGGGGTATCCTTATGGGGAACGGACCCGCTCTTTCGATTGGGACCGGTTAGAAGATCGTAGCTCGTCGCGCGACGCCAAAATGGCCCGCCATCTTGTTTTTTTTAAATAGAAATAGGAACTTTTTTTTTGGATTCGTGGTGCGGAGACGCCCGGAAATCGGATGGCGGGTGTATTTTTTCGATAACGTTAATTTTGCGATAATATACAGGGTGTTGCGTTAAGAAGGCGGTCTCGTAAAAAATTTTTTTTTCAAGATTCTGCGTTCGGAGGCGTCCGGGAATCGGATGGCGAGCGTGCTTTTTCGATAGGATGATTTTCGCGATGATATACAGGGTGTTGCGTAAAGAAGGCGGCCCCGAAAAAAAATCGATTTCTTGGCGTCGGTACGGTTCGCGATGGCGCGGAGGACGGCGTACGTGTTCGGAACGCGGCGTCGCGCGTTACGCAAAAGTCCGCCATCTTTGTTGTGTTTTTTTTTTTTTTTTTTGCGAACGTGCGGGTATCGGCTAGTACTCGTCGAGAAGAATATATCGGGTAAGGGGTAATTTTGACGTGGACGGTACCGTTTAGAAGATACGTCCGGTCAAAGTCGGTTTTTTGAACGATGCCGAACGGATTTTCGATTTTTAGCGAATAACGCGGAGGCGGCGCGTACGTCCGGGTCCTCGTATAGCCTAAGCAGTAGAACGTTTATCCGGACGACCGATGGCGAAGGTCGCGTCGCGATCGTAGGATCCGTACGGCCGTCAGAGGGTCCCCCGTTTTTTTTGCTTCAGCTATTAGTATATTAATAGGGGAAATTTTTCAAAATGGCCGCCCTATAGGTTTTGGTCCGGATCGAAATTTTTTTAAGGTATTTAAAGTCGCGTCGGAGCTAAACGGGGGTATCCTTATGGGGAACGGACCCGCTCTTTCGATTGGGACCGGTTAGAAGATCGTAGCTCGTCGCGCGACGCCAAAATGGCCCGCCATCTTGTTTTTTTTAAATAGAAATAGGAACTTTTTTTTTGGATTCGTGGTGCGGAGACGCCCGGAAATCGGATGGCGGGTGTATTTTTTCGATAACGTTAATTTTGCGATAATATACAGGGTGTTGCGTTAAGAAGGCGGTCTCGTAAAAAAATTTTTTTCAAGATTCTGCGTTCGGAGGCGTCCGGGAATCGGATGGCGAGCGTGCTTTTTCGATAGGATGATTTTCGCGATGATATACAGGGTGTTGCGTAAAGAAGGCGGCCCCGAAAAAAAATCGATTTCTTGGCGTCGGTACGGTTCGCGATGGCGCGGAGGACGGCGTACGTGTTCGGAACGCGGCGTCGCGCGTTACGCAAAAGTCCGCCATCTTTGTTGTGTTTTTTTTTTTTTTTTTTTTTGCGAACGTGCGGGTATCGGCTAGTACTCGTCGAGAAGAATATATCGGGTAAGGGGTAATTTTGACGTGGACGGTACCGTTTAGAAGATACGTCCGGTCAAAGTCGGTTTTTTGAACGATGCCGAACGCGATTTTCGATTTTTAGCGAATAACGCGGAGGCGGCGCGTACGTCCGGGTCCTCGTATAGCCTAAGCAGTAGAACGTTATCCGGACGACCGATGGCGAAGGTCGCGTCGCGATCGTAGGATCCGTACGGCCGTCAGAGGGTCCCCCGTTTTTTTTGCTTCAGCTATTATTATATATTAATAGGGAAATTTTTCAAAATGGCCGCCCTATAGGTTTTGGTCCGGATCGAAATTTTTTAAGGTATTTAAAGTCGCGTCGGAGCTAAACGGGGGTATCCTTATGGGGAACGGACCCGCTCTTTCGATTGGGACCGGTTAGAAGATCGTAGCTCGTCGCGCGACGCCAAAATGGCCCGCCATCTTGTTTTTTTTAAATAGAAATAGGAACTTTTTTTTTGGATTCGTGGTGCGGAGACGCCCGGAAATCGGATGGCGGGTGTATTTTTTCGATAACGTTAATTTTGCGATAATATACAGGGTGTTGCGTTAAGAAGGCGGTCTCGTAAAAAAATTTTTTCAAGATTCTGCGTTCGGAGGCGTCCGGGAATCGGATGGCGAGCGTGCTTTTTCGATAGGATGATTTTCGCGATGATATACAGGGTGTTGCGTAAAGAAGGCGGCCCCGAAAAAATCGATTTCTTGGCGTCGGTACGGTTCGCGATGGCGCGGAGGACGGCGTACGTGTTCGGAACGCGGCGTCGCGCGTTACGCAAAAGTCCGCCATCTTTGTTGTGTTTTTTTTTTTTTTTTTTTGCGAACGTGCGGGTATCGGCTAGTACTCGTCGAGAAGAATATATCTGGTAAGGGGTAATTTTGACGTGGACGGTACCGTTTAGAAGATACGTCCGGTCAAAGTCGGTTTTTTGAACGATGCCGAACGCGATTTTCGATTTTTAGCGAATAACGCGGAGGCGGCGCGTACGTCCGGGTCCTCGTATAGCCTAAGCAGTAGAACGTTTATCCGGACGACCGATGGCGAAGGTCGCGTCGCGATCGTAGGATCCGTACGGCCGTCAGAGGGTCCCCCGTTTTTTTTGCTTCAGCTATTAGTAGTATTAATAGGGGAAATTTTTCAAAATGGCCGCCCTATAGGTTTTGGTCCGGATCGAAATTTTTTTAAGGTATTTAAAGTCGCGTCGGAGCTAAACGGGGGTATCCTTATGGGGAACGGACCCGCTCTTTCGATTGGGACCGGTTAGAAGATCGTAGCTCGTCGCGCGACGCCAAAATGGCCCGCCATCTTGTTTTTTTTAAATAGAAATAGGAACTTTTTTTTTGGATTCGTGGTGCGGAGACGCCCGGAAATCGGATGGCGGGTGTATTTTTTCGATAACGTTAATTTTGCGATAATATACAGGGTGTTGCGTTAAGAAGGCGGTCTCGTAAAAAATTTTTTTTTCAAGATTCTGCGTTCGGAGGCGTCCGGGAATCGGATGGCGAGCGTGCTTTTTCGATAGGATGATTTTCGCGATGATATACAGGGTGTTGCGTAAAGAAGGCGGCCCCGAAAAAAAATCGATTTCTTGGCGTCGGTACGGTTCGCGATGGCGCGGAGGACGGCGTACGTGTTCGGAACGCGGCGTCGCGCGTTACGCAAAAGTCCGCCATCTTTGTTGTGTTTTTTTTTTTTTTTTTGCGAACGTGCGGGTATCGGCTAGTACTCGTCGAGAAGAATATATCGGGTAAGGGGTAATTTTGACGTGGACGGTACCGTTTAGAAGATACGTCCGGTCAAAGTCGGTTTTTTGAACGATGCCGAACGCGATTTTCGATTTTTAGCGAATAACGCGGAGGCGGCGCGTACGTCCGGGTCCTCGTATAGCCTAAGCAGTAGAACGTTTATCCGGACGACCGATGGCGAAGGTCGCGTCGCGATCGTAGGATCCGTACGGCCGTCAGAGGGTCCCCCGTTTTTTTTGCTTCAGCTATTAGTATATTAATAGGGGAAATTTTTCAAAATGGCCGCCCTATAGGTTTTGGTCCGGATCGAAATTTTTTTAAGGTATTTAAAGTCGCGTCGGAGCTAAACGGGGGTATCCTTATGGGGAACGGACCCGCTCTTTCGATTGGGACCGGTTAGAAGATCGTAGCTCGTCGCGCGACGCCAAAATGGCCCGCCATCTTGTTTTTTTTAAATAGAAATAGGAACTTTTTTTTTGGATTCGTGGTGCGGAGACGCCCGGAAATCGGATGGCGGGTGTATTTTTTCGATAACGTTAATTTTGCGATAATATACAGGGTGTTGCGTTAAGAAGGCGGTCTCGTAAAAAAATTTTTTTTCAAGATTCTGCGTTCGGAGGCGTCCGGGAATCGGATGGCGAGCGTGCTTTTTCGATAGGATGATTTTCGCGATGATATACAGGGTGTTGCGTAAAGAAGGCGGCCCCGAAAAAAAATCGATTTCTTGGCGTCGGTACGGTTCGCGATGGCGCGGAGGACGGCGTACGTGTTCGGAACGCGGCGTCGCGCGTTACGCAAAAGTCCGCCATCTTTGTTGTGTTTTTTTTTTTTTTTTTTTTGCGAACGTGCGGGTATCGGCTAGTACTCGTCGAGAAGAATATATCTGGTAAGGGGTAATTTTGACGTGGACGGTACCGTTTAGAAGATACGTCCGGTCAAAGTCGGTTTTTTGAACGATGCCGAACGCGATTTTCGATTTTTAGCGAATAACGCGGAGGCGGCGCGTACGTCCGGGTCCTCGTATAGCCTAAGCAGTAGAACGTTTATCCGGACGACCGATGGCGAAGGTCGCGTCGCGATCGTAGGATCCGTACGGCCGTCAGAGGGTCCCCCGTTTTTTTTGCTTCAGCTATTAGTATATTAATAGGGGAAATTTTTCAAAATGGCCGCCCTATAGGTTTTGGTCCGGATCGAAATTTTTTTAAGGTATTTAAAGTCGCGTCGGAGCTAAACGGGGGTATCCTTATGGGGAACGGACCCGCTCTTTCGATTGGGACCGGTTAGAAGATCGTAGCTCGTCGCGCGACGCCAAAATGGCCCGCCATCTTGTTTTTTTTAAATAGAAATAGGAACTTTTTTTTTTTGGATTCGTGGTGCGGAGACGCCCGGAAATCGGATGGCGGGTGTATTTTTTCGATAACGTTAATTTTGCGATAATATACAGGGTGTTGCGTTAAGAAGGCGGTCTCGTAAAAAATTTTTTTTCAAGATTCTGCGTTCGGAGGCGTCCGGGAATCGGATGGCGAGCGTGCTTTTTCGATAGGATGATTTTCGCGATGATATACAGGGTGTTGCGTAAAGAAGGCGGCCCCGAAAAAAATCGATTTCTTGGCGTCGGTACGGTTCGCGATGGCGCGGAGGACGGCGTACGTGTTCGAAACGCGGCGTCGCGCGTTACGCAAAAGTCCGCCATCTTTGTTGTGTTTTTTTTTTTTTTTTGCGAACGTGCGGGTATCGGCTAGTACTCGTCGAGAAGAATATATCGGGTAAGGGGTAATTTTGACGTGGACGGTACCGTTTAGAAGATACGTCCGGTCAAAGTCGGTTTTTTGAACGATGCCGAACGCGATTTTCGATTTTTAGCGAATAACGCGGAGGCGGCGCGTACGTCCGGGTCCTCGTATAGCCTAAGCAGTAGAACGTTATCCGGACGACCGATGGCGAAGGTCGCGTCGCGATCGTAGGATCCGTACGGCCGTCAGAGGGTCCCCGTTTTTTTTGCTTCAGCTATTATTATATTAATAAGGGAAATTTTTCAAAATGGCCGCCCTATAGGTTTTGGTCCGGATCGAAATTTTTTTAAGGTATTTAAAGTCGCGTCGGAGCTAAACGGGGGTATCCTTATGGGGAACGGACCCGCTCTTTCGATTGGGACCGGTTAGAAGATCGTAGCTCGTCGCGCGACGCCAAAATGGCCCGCCATCTTGTTTTTTTTAAATAGAAATAGGAACTTTTTTTTTGGATTCGTGGTGCGGAGACGCCCGGAAATCGGATGGCGGGTGTATTTTTTCGATAACGTTAATTTTGCGATAATATACAGGGTGTTGCGTTAAGAAGGCGGTCTCGTAAAAAAATTTTTTTTCAAGATTCTGCGTTCGGAGGCGTCCGGGAATCGGATGGCGAGCGTGCTTTTTCGATAGGATGATTTTCGCGATGATATACAGGGTGTTGCGTAAAGAAGGCGGCCCCGAAAAAAAATCGATTTCTTGGCGTCGGTACGGTTCGCGATGGCGCGGAGGACGGCGTACGTGTTCGGAACGCGGCGTCGCGCGTTACGCAAAAGTCCGCCATCTTTGTTGTGTTTTTTTTTTTTTTTTGCGAACGTGCGGGTATCGGCTAGTACTCGTCGAGAAGAATATATCTGGTAAGGGGTAATTTTGACGTGGACGGTACCGTTTAGAAGATACGTCCGGTCAAAGTCGGTTTTTTGAACGATGCCGAACGCGATTTTCGATTTTTAGCGAATAACGCGGAGGCGGCGCGTACGTCCGGGTCCTCGTATAGCCTAAGCAGTAGAACGTTTATCCGGACGACCGATGGCGAAGGTCGCGTCGCGATCGTAGGATCCGTACGGCCGTCAGAGGGTCCCCCGTTTTTTTTGCTTCAGCTATTAGTATATTAATAAGGGAAATTTTTCAAAATGGCCGCCCTATAGGTTTTGGTCCGGATCGAAATTTTTTTAAGGTATTTAAAGTCGCGTCGGAGCTAAACGGGGGTATCCTTATGGGGAACGGACCCGCTCTTTCGATTGGGACCGGTTAGAAGATCGTAGCTCGTCGCGCGACGCCAAAATGGCCCGCCATCTTGTTTTTTTTAAATAGAAATAGGAACTTTTTTTTTGGATTCGTGGTGCGGAGACGCCCGGAAATCGGATGGCGGGTGTATTTTTTCGATAACGTTAATTTTGCGATAATATACAGGGTGTTGCGTTAAGAAGGCGGTCTCGTAAAAAAATTTTTTTTCAAGATTCTGCGTTCGGAGGCGTCCGGGAATCGGATGGCGAGCGTGCTTTTTCGATAGGATGATTTTCGCGATGATATACAGGGTGTTGCGTAAAGAAGGCGGCCCCGAAAAAAAATCGATTTCTTGGCGTCGGTACGGTTCGCGATGGCGCGGAGGACGGCGTACGTGTTCGGAACGCGGCGTCGCGCGTTACGCAAAAGTCCGCCATCTTTGTTGTGTGTTTTTTTTTTGCGAACGTGCGGGTATCGGCTAGTACTCGTCGAGAAGAATATATCTGGTAAGGGGTAATTTTGACGTGGACGGTACCGTTTAGAAGATACGTCCGGTCAAAGTCGGTTTTTTGAACGATGCCGAACGCGATTTTCGATTTTTAGCGAATAACGCGGAGGCGGCGCGTACGTCCGGGTCCTCGTATAGCCTAAGCAGTAGAACGTTTATCCGGACGACCGATGGCGAAGGTCGCGTCGCGATCGTAGGATCCGTACGGCCGTCAGAGGGTCCCCGTTTTTTTTGCTTCAGCTATTATTATATTAATAAGGGAAATTTTTCAAAATGGCCGCCCTATAGGTTTTGGTCCGGATCGAAATTTTTTTAGGTATTTAAAGTCGCGTCGGAGCTAAACGGGGGTATCCTTATGGGGAACGGACCCGCTCTTTCGATTGGGACCGGTTAGAAGATCGTAGCTCGTCGCGCGACGCCAAAATGGCCCGCCATCTTGTTTTTTTTAAATAGAAATAGGAACTTTTTTTTTGGATTCGTGGTGCGGAGACGCCCGGAAATCGGATGGCGGGTGTATTTTTTCGATAACGTTAATTTTGCGATAATATACAGGGTGTTGCGTTAAGAAGGCGGTCTCGTAAAAAATTTTTTTTTCAAGATTCTGCGTTCGGAGGCGTCCGGGAATCGGATGGCGAGCGTGCTTTTTCGATAGGATGATTTTCGCGATGATATACAGGGTGTTGCGTAAAGAAGGCGGCCCCGAAAAAAAATCGATTTCTTGGCGTCGGTACGGTTCGCGATGGCGCGGAGGACGGCGTACGTGTTCGGAACGCGGCGTCGCGCGTTACGCAAAAGTCCGCCATCTTTGTTGTGTTTTTTTTTTTTTTTTTTTGCGAACGTGCGGGTATCGGCTAGTACTCGTCGAGAAGAATATATCTGGTAAGGGGTAATTTTGACGTGGACGGTACCGTTTAGAAGATACGTCCGGTCAAAGTCGGTTTTTTGAACGATGCCGAACGCGATTTTCGATTTTTAGCGAATAACGCGGAGGCGGCGCGTACGTCCGGGTCCTCGTATAGCCTAAGCAGTAGAACGTTATCCGGACGACCGATGGCGAAGGTCGCGTCGCGATCGTAGGATCCGTACGGCCGTCAGAGGGTCCCCCGTTTTTTTTGCTTCAGCTATTATTAGTAATAATAAGGAAATTTTTCAAAATGGCCGCCCTATAGGTTTTGGTCCGGATCGAAATTTTTTTAAGGTATTTAAAGTCGCGTCGGAGCTAAACGGGGGTATCCTTATGGGGAACGGACCCGCTCTTTCGATTGGGACCGGTTAGAAGATCGTAGCTCGTCGCGCGACGCCAAAATGGCCCGCCATCTTGTTTTTTTTAAATAGAAATAGGAACTTTTTTTTTGGATTCGTGGTGCGGAGACGCCCGGAAATCGGATGGCGGGTGTATTTTTTCGATAACGTCAATTTTGCGATAATATACAGGGTGTTGCGTTAAGAAGGCGGTCTCGTAAAAAAATTTTTTTTCAAGATTCTGCGTTCGGAGGCGTCCGGGAATCGGATGGCGAGCGTGCTTTTTCGATAGGATGATTTTCGCGATGATATACAGGGTGTTGCGTAAAGAAGGCGGCCCCGAAAAAAAATCGATTTCTTGGCGTCGGTACGGTTCGCGATGGCGCGAGAGGACGGCGTACGTGTTCGGAACGCGGCGTCGCGCGTTACGCAAAAGTCCGCCATCTTTGTTGTGTTTTTTTTTTTTTTTTGCGAACGTGCGGGTATCGGCTAGTACTCGTCGAGAAGAATATATCTGGTAAGGGGTAATTTTGACGTGGACGGTACCGTTTAGAAGATACGTCCGGTCAAAGTCGGTTTTTTGAACGATGCCGAACGCGATTTTCGATTTTTAGCGAATAACGCGGAGGCGGCGCGTACGTCCGGGTCCTCGTATAGCCTAAGCAGTAGAAATTTATCCGGACGACCGATGGCGAAGGTCGCGTCGCGATCGTAGGATCCGTACGGCCGTCAGAGGGTCCCCCGTTTTTTTTGCTTCAGCTATTATTAGTATTAATAAGGGAAATTTTTCAAAATGGCCGCCCTATAGGTTTTGGTCCGGATCGAAATTTTTTTAAGGTATTTAAAGTCGCGTCGGAGCTAAACGGGGGTATCCTTATGGGGAACGGACCCGCTCTTTCGATTGGGACCGGTTAGAAGATCGTAGCTCGTCGCGCGACGCCAAAATGGCCCGCCATCTTGTTTTTTTTAAATAGAAATAGGAACTTTTTTTTTGGATTCGTGGTGCGGAGACGCCCGGAAATCGGATGGCGGGTGTATTTTTTCGATAACGTTAATTTTGCGATAATATACAGGGTGTTGCGTTAAGAAGGCGGTCTCGTAAAAAATTTTTTTTCAAGATTCTGCGTTCGGAGGCGTCCGGGAATCGGATGGCGAGCGTGCTTTTTCGATAGGATGATTTTCGCGATGATATACAGGGTGTTGCGTAAAGAAGGCGGCCCCGAAAAAAATCGATTTCTTGGCGTCGGTACGGTTCGCGATGGCGCGGAGGACGGCGTACGTGTTCGGAACGCGGCGTCGCGCGTTACGCAAAAGTCCGCCATCTTTGTTGTGTTTTTTTTTTTTTTTTTTGCGAACGTGCGGGTATCGGCTAGTACTCGTCGAGAAGAATATATCTGGTAAGGGGTAATTTTGACGTGGACGGTACCGTTTAGAAGATACGTCCGGTCAAAGTCGGTTTTTTGAACGATGCCGAACGCGATTTTCGATTTTTAGCGAATAACGCGGAGGCGGCGCGTACGTCCGGGTCCTCGTATAGCCTAAGCAGTTGCGAACGTTATCCGGACGACCGATGGCGAAGGTCGCGTCGCGATCGTAGGATCCGTACGGCCGTCAGAGGGTCCCCCGTTTTTTTTGCTTCAGCTATTATTATATTAATAGGGGAAATTTTTCAAAATGGCCGCCCTATAGGTTTTGGTCCGGATCGAAATTTTTTTAAGGTATTTAAAGTCGCGTCGGAGCTAAACGGGGGTATCCTTATGGGGAACGGACCCGCTCTTTCGATTGGGACCGGTTAGAAGATCGTAGCTCGTCGCGCGACGCCAAAATGGCCCGCCATCTTGTTTTTTTTAAATAGAAATAGGAACTTTTTTTTTGGATTCGTGGTGCGGAGACGCCCGGAAATCGGATGGCGGGTGTATTTTTTCGATAACGTCAATTTTGCGATAATATACAGGGTGTTGCGTTAAGAAGGCGGTCTCGTAAAAAATTTTTTTTTCAAGATTCTGCGTTCGGAGGCGTCCGGGAATCGGATGGCGAGCGTGCTTTTTCGATAGGATGATTTTCGCGATGATATACAGGGTGTTGCGTAAAGAAGGCGGCCCCGAAAAAAAATCGATTTCTTGGCGTCGGTACGGTTCGCGATGGCGCGGAGGACGGCGTACGTGTTCGGAACGCGGCGTCGCGCGTTACGCAAAAGTCCGCCATCTTTGTTGTGTTTTTTTTTTTTTTTTGCGAACGTGCGGGTATCGGCTAGTACTCGTCGAGAAGAATATATCTGGTAAGGGGTAATTTTGACGTGGACGGTACCGTTTAGAAGATACGTCCGGTCAAAGTCGGTTTTTTGAACGATGCCGAACGCGATTTTCGATTTTTAGCGAATAACGCGGAGGCGGCGCGTACGTCCGGGTCCTCGTATAGCCTAAGCAGTAGAACGTCTATCCGGACGACCGATGGCGAAGGTCGCGTCGCGATCGTAGGATCCGTACGGCCGTCAGAGGGTCCCCCGTTTTTTTTGCTTCAGCTATTAGTATATATTAATAGGGGAATTTTTCAAAATGGCCGCCCTATAGGTTTTGGTCCGGATCGAAATTTTTTTAAGGTATTTAAAGTCGCGTCGGAGCTAAACGGGGGTATCCTTATGGGGAACGGACCCGCTCTTTCGATTGGGACCGGTTAGAAGATCGTAGCTCGTCGCGCGACGCCAAAATGGCCCGCCATCTTGTTTTTTTTAAATAGAAATAGGAACTTTTTTTTTGGATTCGTGGTGCGGAGACGCCCGGAAATCGGATGGCGGGTGTATTTTTTCGATAACGTTAATTTTGCGATAATATACAGGGTGTTGCGTTAAGAAGGCGGTCTCGTAAAAAAATTTTTTCAAGATTCTGCGTGCGGAGGCGTCCGGGAATCGGATGGCGAGCGTGCTTTTTCGATAGGATGATTTTCGCGATGATATACAGGGTGTTGCGTAAAGAAGGCGGCCCCGAAAAAAAATCGATTTCTTGGCGTCGGTACGGTTCGCGATGGCGCGAGGACGGCGTACGTGTTCGGAACGCGGCGTCGCGCGTTACGCAAAAGTCCGCCATCTTTGTTGTTTTTTTTTTTTTTTTTTTTGCGAACGTGCGGGTATCGGCTAGTACTCGTCGAGAAGAATATATCTGGTAAGGGGTAATTTTGACGTGGACGGTACCGTTTAGAAGATACGTCCGGTCAAAGTCGGTTTTTTGAACGATGCCGAACGCGATTTTCGATTTTTAGCGAATAACGCGGAGGCGGCGCGTACGTCCGGGTCCTCGTATAGCCTAAGCGTTGAGAAATTTATTCCGATTACCGATGGCGAAGGTCGCGTCGCGATAGTAGGATCGGTACGGCCGTGAGAGGGATGCCCAATCGGTCGTGTTTCAGCTATTAGTATTAAAGGTCTTAACTTTTGAGATACAGGGTGATAAAGTTTTCGAAAATAAATAGTTTTTTATTAATTCCTGTAATACCACTTTAGATATTTTAATGAAACGTGGTATACGTGTAGTATGTATCAAGAGGCATTATTGAGTGTTCCCCATTTTTTTTTAATTCCACCAGTGGCGTTCGTACGGAATTTCAGCTACCTACTTTGACAGACGTTTAGGTCACACGTTCATATATAAGTTTATATAAGTTTCCTTTTTAAAATACATCATAAAATCGTTCCCTAAAATATTGACATTCAATTTCCCCTGAATGTATACAAATAAGACTTTTTAGCTCTTTCGAAAATATGTAGATATATACTTAGTATAATCTCGATAATACACTGACATACAGATAATTAAACTATTCTTACTTGTTTCATATTTTTAAATTACTTTTAGACATGGAGAGATGTTTGTAATTATTACTACTTGTGGTATTTATTGAACCACAAAATAAGAAACGATTTTTAGTATAAATAATAACGTTTTTCCAATCGGACAATTGTAAAAAATTGGAAATTCTTTAACGCATTTAATGATTCATCGTGTTTTTTTAATTATTATTTCTTGTGTTTCGTCGCCGTTGAAATGAAGACTTCTTTATTTTATATATTATTCTTTTCAATCATTAATAAAAAAAAACAAAAAACCAAAGAAAAAAACCATAGTATCCCTCGTCGAGATTTGAACGCCGTACCTCTAGCGCCGTGGGCCACCGTCCGTTCCGATGCGCCACAGGAGCTCGTAAATTCGAGATATCATATTCTCATATAGAAATATCTAGTACCTATCTGTTTTGAGGAATTTTGGCGACGTTTATCAAAAAATAAGCGGTTTAGAAAGGCGTTGGAACTTTGAAATTTTGGAAATCGTCATTATAAATACGGCCGGTTCGGCGGTCACGTCTGGGAAAGCGTCGTCTTATTGGGCGTCGGCGCCCCGACGCTGTATTTTTTAGTTTTAATCGGAAAAATTTTTTTTTTCCCCAAAATAACCAAGTACTCGTCGAGGAGAATATGTTCGGACATGAATAGTTTTGGCGTAGCGTTAACCGTTCGGGAGATAAACGCGAATTTCCCACTAATCTGAAAACATCGGGAAATGTCAAGGTCAGTTCGCCGGAAAACCTAGCCATTTGTATAGAACAATCCTTTAGGCGTCTATCGACACCCTACGTGTTGATTTTCCTCCTTCCGTAAGGTCGCAGGAGGGACGCCCAATCAACTCTACAATCACCAATTAGTATAGTAAATGAAAATATTGGGGCAGAGTTGTAGTGAGACAGAAGCAACAAGAAATAGAGACAATTATTCAATCATATGCATCCTAAAAAGTCATTAACATAACCAACCTATCGAATTATATCTGTGTTCTGTGGAACGAACTCCATTATTTGAAGTCAAAAATTTGACCAGCATTGCTTTCTGGAGAGTGAGATTGAATCACGCTTTGGGAACATGTTTTAGTTTTGGTATTTGTTTTACTTTCTAAATACTGTTTCCTTTAATCGCAAAAGTCGCCTGCCTGATGGATATGCTTACTATCAAAGGACTATGAATCCCATTGAGAGTTCTTTTCAACATATTGCATTTATAAGAATGCCAAAATTATCAAACTACTGATGCCACCTCCGTAGACTTATCATAATTCTGAATTTCTGAAAATTATTTGTGTTTAAGAACTCATGCTATAACTGATTTTTACGTAGGCCGACCGCAGTCGGCACAAGTGGCCCTTTTGAACCGCCCCACTCATGTCATTCTTGGAACTGTCTGGACGGACATAGCATCAAGAGTGACGGGCTGTCTTTTCTGCGTACTGTTGTTTTATTTTTCCCCTACATCTCCCATCCCTTAGATTAACTAAGGATTAGGAGTTCGGGTGTCTTTTGCTCTGATCACTTTCTGTTCCACTCAGCGCCCTTGTTCCCGTGCCACCGTCCTCTGTCTCTCTCTCTCCTCCTCTTCTTTCCTTTTCATTATGGTCCTTAACATATTATGTATGGTGTTCCATTTCTTTTCACTTGCTGTCATATGTTCAATCAGGTTTTGGCTACTAAGTCTGGTTCCAAGTTCTGTGAAAGTCATCATTCGTGCGTCATTCCATCTCGAGCACTCGAAGACTGTATGTTCTACTGTATCTACCTGTTGACAGTATACGCATTCCTCCACTGTATCCTTTCCAAATTTGGTGGCGTAGGACCTAAAGACGTCGTGCCCTGTGAGGACCTGGATCAGATAGTAGTCCAGTCTGCGGTGTGTGCACATTACCCACGCTTCCTTTATCAGGTGCTTCGTCCATTGCGCTTTCACACTTTCTGAGTTCCACCGGGTCTGCCATGCCTCCAGTGACTGTTGTCTGACCTCTTCTCTAAGTCGTTTATCGACTCCATCCTGCAAGTAAAGAGCGGCTCTTTCTTGGATCATGAGGTCTATAGGTAAAATACCGGTGATCGTCTGTAGTGCACTCGCTGACACCGTCCTGAAAGCCGAGGCCACCCGCAGTAGCACATTCCACTGGGTCCTTATAAGCAGTTGTTTGTGCTTATTTATGGCTAGTGCTTCTACCCACACTGGCGCTCCATATAGGACAATACTATTAGCATTAGCATTAGTTTTGTAATTTGCGCTAAGGTGTTTTCAGCCCGCGTAGTCACCATCTCAATATGCTGTCCGAAGGTCCCCCTGTCGTTGATAACAATGCCCAAGTACCTTATTGCTTTTTGCGGTGTTATCCTTACTCCATCCAGATCAAAAGACACATGTTCCCTGATCCTTCCACCCCTTACAAGGACCGCTTCGGACTTTTTCGGTGCTAGGGTAAGCTTGTGGGCAGCCATCCATGCACTAATTTCTTTGAGGCACTTGTTTACGTTTGCCATGAGCGCGTCTTCGTCTCTTGCGCCGACGATCAGTGCTAGGTCATCCGCGAACCCAATAGTCCCAGCGTCTACCGTCAGATCCAGCCCCAACACGCCATCATACAGGATGTTCCACAAAACTGGCCCGAGAACAGATTCCTGCGGGACCCCCGCACCCACTTCCATCGAATGATCCCTATCTATTTCAATTCTCCTGTCACTAAGGTAACTCGAGATGAGGTTCCATAGGTACTCCGAGATGCCTCTTCTGGACAACTCCCGCATAATCAGGGCATGGCTAGCAGAGTTGAACGCATTTTTGACGTCTATTGTCACAAGTGCACACCATCTGCAGTTAAATTCTTCGGTGGCTTTCATCACGGCCTTTATTGCTTGTAATGTCGATCTCCTTTCTGGAAGCCGTATTGATTTGGGTGTAGCCCTCCCCTATCGTCTATTTCCTTACACAATCTGTTCTTGATAAGGGTCTCGAAGAGCTTACTAATCGTGCTCAGCATACATATAGGTCTGTATGAGCCTGGAAGTTCTGGAGGCTTGTCTCCCTTTAAAAGTAGGACGACCCGGGCCACTTTCCACCTGTTTGGGAAGATTTGTGTTTCCAGAAGGCTGTTCATGATGCCCAAGATCCAGTCCGGTGAGTCTTCAGCCAATAACTTGATCGCCTCCGGTGGAATGATATCCAGCCCCGGGGCTTTACCACATTGGATGTTTGCTGCAGCTATTCTAAGTTCGTCTGTAGTAAAGGCTTCCACCCCCGCTACTGCACCACTACTTTGCCACGCTTCTTTATTTTGCGGAAATAGGACCCTCGCAATTTCCAGCTTCTTGGCGGGGTTTAACTCATATGGTGTCAAGATGTTGAACCTTTTTCGCGACGATTTGCTAGGCGCCGCCCCATACGTTTCCCTCGAGGTCCCGACAGAGATCCTTTCATGCCTGTTCTTTTGCATTCATTATTTCCTTTGCCAGATCTTTTTTAGCAGCCTTGTAGGCCATTTTGTGCGCGAGATAGGCCTCGCCCCTGGCGTCTCTAGTTCTGGACACACGGGTAAAGATGCGTCTTAGCCTGTTGCAGTCTTCCCTTTTATTTGCAATAGTTTCGTTCCACCAATAAGGGGCAGCTGTTTCAAACTTGCCAGTCTCGGTGCAGTTCTTGTGCGCCTGCTGGATTAGATGAACACATTCGTCCAGTGAGGCTTGTTTATTTCCTTGAACCAGAATTTTCATTGTATCTCTGAACGCGTTCCAATTTGTCTTTTTTCTCGTCTTTGGTTTTCTCTGCCTGACCCAAATCCTCCTATCTCGAAGTAAATGTACTTGTGCTCCGTCAGGGATTCTTTCTCTAGCACCTCCCAATTTCTAATATGCTTTGCAATACTGTTGGTAGACATGGTCACATCGATATGCGATTTGGTATCCCCCCTCACGAATGTAGGCTTGTGGCCGGTGTTGTGAACGATCAAGTTCTTTGTGGAAATCCATTCCGTCCAATATGTTCCCTTGTTATCCACTATTGGTGCTCCCCACATGGGGGATTTAGCATTTATGTCGCCGAGAACCACTGTCTCTTCGTCCTGCAACCGTTCCATTATGTTGTCTACAGCATGTTGGTAGTCTGTCATGTTGATATTGGGGGATATATAGCAGCAAACGATGCTAAAACCTCGCAACCTCAGCACCAAGTGCCCATCGCCTACGCTGTGGTCAACGACGGCCAGACGTCGGTTTAACAGCAGCAACGCCACGCTCACCTTCGTGTCCTTTAACCATCGACTGTCGTTAACTCGTTTTTTATTTGGCTCGCATACTATCAGTATATCAGCTCCCTGTTGCTTCGCTGTGGCATATGCCATGTCCTGGGCGGCGTATGCGCGTCCGACGTTTATTTGCAAAATTTTTATTTGGGTCCTCATTTTGCGCCGGCTGAACTGGGTTCCCTGGCTCGCCCTCCTCTCGCCTTCTCCCTTGCGTTATCGCTAATGATTTTTCTGAAATGGGGACACTTAGTTTGATCGGCTCTGTGGCCCTCGGTATTACAGGTGAGACAAAAGCTTGTATTTTTACAGTCCTTTGCTCTATGATTCTCCTTTCCGCAGTTTAGGCAGATGTTTCTTTTGTCCACTCCCTTACATTCACTGCTATGATGGCCAAAAGCAAGACATCTATAACACCTACTCACATTGATCCGTGCGCGTACTTTACATGGCACCCAGCCTATTTTGACTGTTTCCTTCTTTATTAAGCTCCTGGCCCATTCCTTCGGTAAGGCGGCCGTGGCATTAATACAACCACTCTGATTTGGCCTGGTGGACAAAACTTTGATGCTGTCGACCTTCGCGCTTCCTACGCTCTTCGCGATGGCATCTCTTATTTTGTCCTTGTTTATATCGCCATCTATATTTTTGATGTGTATAATATCTTCGTTGCTTTTAGTTTTGACCTGCACGTCCTGGTTTGATGCTTGTATGGCCATTCGCATCGCTTCCGTCTTGTCTTTTCCCCCACCGACTTCAAGTAAGACGTCGCCTCTGCTGGTTTTAACTCATTCGCTCTTTTATTCAGAATTTTTACTACATGGCCGAGTTCCTTGGACGCCGTCTTGATTTCTGTCTTTGTCTTGGAGCTTCCTTTGATGTGTTCCAAGAGGACTTCAGTTTTTTGTGATACTTTTTCCAGGGCTTTCAGTACCGCTACCACTTCATCGCTAAGTTCGGGTTTGCGTTGTTCTTCTTCTCTCTTCCTTTTCTTTGTCTTGGGACTATTTCCCTTCCCATGAGAGCCGCTGCCAGTACTCACAGCTTTAAATAATTGGAATATGGGGCTAACATCGATATCCTCATCATTCCATGGGTCGTTTTCCCCATCGGACTTGGCTGTACCTTCCACTCCCTTCGATACCTTGGTCACCTCTTGTGAAACGGTTTCCGCGTCCGTTTTTTTCTCAGCGAATACTTCGTCCTCTAGGCCGTCGCCGCTTTTTTGACTAATGTACCTTCCCCTTGATAGAGGGCTTCGTGCTGAGGTGCTGCCTTTGAAGGGATTTCCCTTTACCGCATCTGTCGTGACTCTGTCTCTGGTAACCCCTTCCACACTTCCACTTAACAGCGGTGTGGTATTCGGGGGTGTCCTGGCTAAGGAGCTCCTCCTGCCGAAAACTAATGCTTCCTCAAGTTTCCTTTCGAAAATTTCCTTATCCATGGCCTGATTGTCGTCTTGACTGTGTCCGTCCTGGTTCCGTTCTTTTTTTAAATTCACACTCATATCGTTCCCACGAGTAGCTAGGGACTGGGTAGTCGCCCGCAGCAGAGCCCTGCATTCACTGCGGGAAGGCTATGTTAAACTGGAGGTCGCCCAATATCCAGAGTTCCACACGCTAGTGGCTGGGTTTATCCCCCCAGCCTTGCAGTCCTTGGCGCGTGCAGTCCCACCGTGACTTCGGGTTGTGGCGTATCAGTATCCACGGGCCGCCCGGTTAAGGCAAGCCCCCTGGGGATCTAAGGCATTCTGCCTTCCCCTAAGGCTGGGGTCGGAAGGGGACGCCTCTCTGTGTTCCCCATTTCAGCGTAAATACGCTGCCCTTACCGAGGCTGTCTTCAGGACAAGTCCTGCCGATGGGGTCGCCACATCCCAACGAATGCTGTAACTGATTAGATAGCTAATAATTCGATTTTACAATACATTATACTATTAGACTAATAGTTGATCATGGTGATTAAATATTTCATTTAGCATCCCATATAATTCCATTTTCAGTCACTTATTTATTTTAAAATTTCACTTTTCTCTCCGTTTTCAGACCAGCCTGCACTATAGAAAACATTGTAGACGCTATCAAGCGTACCTACAAAATACCACTTTGTAAAGCTATTGTTTCATGACATTCCCCATACAGATAATACCATATTTCCATATGCAAAAATTACTAGCCTATCACCATAAGCCACGGGTAATATCGGTAAAAATACTCTGGAAGAGTTTGCTTCGTACAGTCCTTACACCTACTATTAAGCACGCCAGTAACCTTTAACCCCTTTTAAGATTGTATCCGAAATATATTTGTCACGACGAACGGTCGTGTTGTAGTAATTTAAATGTAGATGTAGTCAAAAGGCAATGTAGCAGGCAGGTAACACCACCAGCAACACACAATAACAACGATACGGACAGTGAAACAAAACATTTGAACTCGATGAAACTCGAGATCTCGCTGGACAAGCAAAACTTGAAATAAAAGTGTGACTATTTGTTGTTTTCAGATGTTTCTAGAAGTAAGGACGTTATTCTTTCTTTGAAGATATATAAGGATTATGGCACGTTACAGGATTCCTCAGTTGATTACATACCTATATCAATGTCGAAATTCCTTTAGAATGTTACTAAATTAATTCTAATAATTGCTCTTCTAACAAATATGATAACATAAACGATTAAATAGAAACACCTGCAAGGTAGGATTTTATACGAAATGGTATCGTTCGCAGCAAATATAATTTTGCAACCATTTGCATTAACCAAGTGCAAACACATAATAACACGCATTAAAAATTAATCACTTTTACTTCTAGACTCTAAAGATTATGTCTACTATTTTTTAAGAGAAATACAGTGTTAAATGCTAGCACCTATTTTGTTTGGAGATGACAATTATTACGCGCAATGATGGGTCGATTTCTCGTGGCTATATACATTTTAGGTGGTAATTTCCAGTTAATTCGAGCCGGCCATTTCCAAGGGTAATGAAATTTTATCGTCGCCGGTTCAGTACGTAACTGGATTTCAGTTCGGCGAGATATAATAGTGAGAAAACGTTAAGATCTTTCCCTCGCCTCACTGTGAGCACCTATCCTATGGAGCGAATTTACATTACAAGTAAGGCAATTACAGGGATATGTGCTAAAGCCATGTTATTATCTCCGTGTAATGGTGGCTGAATCGCGGCTCGGCCTCATTGTACGATGTTGTGAATAAGTATCCGAACTGTAGATATGACATTATATCTTAAAATAGTAATTGTCAAATTATATAAAATGTTATAGGTAGGTACTATTTTCTAATAATAGATAGATAGATAGATACATTTATTCGATACCAGTGGTGTTGAATATTAACATCATACAGGTACAGAATTACACACAATACACAAAACATAAAACTACACCTAACAATACAGGATTAGTCATATAATAATAAAACTATGTCATAGCAGGTACATAATTTGGAGTGTGCACATTCTCAACACTCAAAGCATCAGAGCCCGTCATGCTGCTAGTATTGCTATGCTACCAATGTCACTAATATTACTCGAAGCTGGTCTTAAAAAACTCATCCAAACTGTAAAAACATTTATCGCGTAATATTCAGAGATGGTTTACCATACTAGTTTTACTAGCTGTTACATCAATTATTTCTACATAAAACTTTATTTATAGAGGTTTAACAAAATTTAAACAACCTTGAATGTGATGAGGTTAACCACACCCAATACATGTTATTACAACAACACTTCCAACATGCAATGCTTAAAAAATTGCTACAGAGCTGGAAGAACCTAGAACCTAGGAAATCCCCATTACGTTTGAGAAAACAATTTCAATCGACTAAACCAATAATATAATTAAACATGAGAAACCATTAAAATATGCTTAATTTTAGATATAAGCTTGATGTAGAGGAATTAGCAAGAATATAAATAGCTTCGACAACGTGCAATATGCGTTTGCAGATATGTTTAATAACCCTATCGTGACAATATCTTTTCCTGCACAGATTTGAGCCTCACTAGAAATAATCACTTACCATCCCCATTTATCAACAATAAAGCTCCTTTAGACTTTATAGTGATGTTGACTGGTATAACAAGATAGCTAATTCTCTGACGACCCTCTGTATTTTTATCTGTGCACCCCAATTTTTTAACTCTCAGCTTTGAGGCTGACATAACTTTTTGTGGTCTCGTTATTATTAGCTATTTTTATGTACTCGTTTTTTTTCTGAAATTGGGCTTTTAATATCTCGTTTAATTCTTTTAACCATCGTCTTGGAGTAAAGGCAGAGATATAGTGATCTACAAACCAAGTAGAAAGTAAAGCAACTAAGAATGTTCGAGAAACGAATTAAAAGGAATATATGTGGTCCTAAGAATGCAAATGAGGAATCTCGATACATGAAACATTGTTTGGTACTATTTAGAACTTCCTCTTCAAATCTCGCAATTCCCCAAACCAAATCTTTTACATTTATTTCTACAGTTTAGATACTTTCTTCCCCTGTTGCACAAGCGAAAGATAGAGAGGTGAGAAGCAGTTGTCGGGGTCGTGGTTAGCCATGAACACCGCAGACAATCCACGATCGGTATCTGCTGCCTTGATGCCGGCTAATTCAGATAGAATCTACATATAAGGAACATTCTGAGCGCAATCGCTGGTAATGAAATAGTACGTCGACGATCCGGCTATGCTAATAAGTCTTAATTCATGTCATTGCGCACAGTTACATGTCTGTGCAAGAATGTTGTACGTAAGTTGTTTAATGACAAATTGTCCGCTGTTAAAACACTATTCCCTCTGTACTACATGTGTTATTTTGTTGCCAATCCGCACGCTTATTCTGCGGTATTTCTTCGCAAATTACGTTAGCTATGACAGAACGTTTATTACTACTCCATTCCGAATAATTGAATATGTAATGATCTCGCCCTAAAAGACGTATTACGATCGCTCATTATTGCGTATTCTGCATATTGGAATAAATAACAATACGTTCAGCTAGAGCGACATTATGAATACAAACTCGATTTGTGGTCGCGGCACATTACGCAGTTTCTCATTTAGAAATTCAACGAAATTCGCACTTGTCACGTCATGACATAAATCGTGGTAAAATTACACTTGTTGGTGGCAAATTGGCAGGCCATGAAAAGGGGTTCATTAAAATGGCGCTGGCAGTTGCCGTCGCCGTAGAAAGTGTTGATGATACGAGAGAGAAAGGCGAGAAAGGGAAACGCCAGATCTACCACTATGCCAGATATAATAACCGAGAACGAGTCACCGACGAACGTCAGGGATCCGAAAACTTCGTTAACTATCAACGTAATAACGATGATAATTGGTCGAAATTATCTTGAGTTAACTGTAAGGATTGATGGTGTAGTCATCTTCTTGAACTATTTAAATTGTTTATAACAAATAATAAGGACAAGTATACAATACGATACTAAATCCCAAATATTATTTTGAGGTTAATAGATTTAAGAACACCACTCAGTCGTATTTTGCAAAAGCGGTTTGATGGCTATAATTCATTGATATCTCTCTATATATGTTACCCTATTCACCATATTATTTTCTTGATCCGATATGCTGATTTTTCTTTTATTGTTCCCCATAATAGTCATCACCACATACATATGCAAAACACGGTTGCTATTTACTTAAAAAGACACAACTTTCTTATTATTTTGTTACAAATAATAACATGTCAAAAAGAGTTCTAACAAGTTGTAATTAATCTGTACAAAAAAATTTATTGGGCGAAAATGCCTACTACAGTAGGGAAATATGTTAGTAACTGCAAAGTGTGCTCTGCAAACAAATATAGCCAGAAACCTAGATCAAGTTACATGGGAAAATCAAAGAGTGTAAGCTTTCCTTGGGAGATCATTTCGGTCGATATTATGGGTCCCTGACCCAGATCGAAAAAAGGTATATCTTAGTTGTTTCCGACTATTCCTTGAAGTATGTTTTATTGCATCCAATGAAAGATTCTACTGCTGGTCCAGTTTGTAAATTTCTAGAAAAACAAATATTTTTAGTTTATGGTGTACCGCGAATTATAACAGTAGACAATGCTACGATTTTTAATAGCAAGCAATTTAAAAAAACTTAATGGAGCAATATAAAACAACGATATGGTATAATGCGAAATATCATGCTCAAGTCAACCAGGTGGAACATGTTAGCAAGGTGGTAGGAGCCACCATAAGATCATATATTAAAGATGACAAACGTAGAACTTGGGACGAGGAATTACCAAAGATAGGATATGTTCTGAGAATGGCAGTTCACGAATCCACTGGATATAGTCCAACATACGTAAATTTTGGTAGGTATGTAGATGTACCATTAGATGGAACATATTATGAGCGGAGTAACCGGATGAACGAACTGAATGACTTTAAAAGAGATGAATACATCTCTGAACTTAAAAGGTTGCCTGAACTTTATAACGATATCCAAAATCGTTTACACCAAGCTTATAAAAGGAACGAATATCAATATAATTCAAGGAAACGACCGGTAGACAAATACCACATTGGAGAGAAAGTGTGGAAGAAAAATTTTGTTTTGTCAGATGCCACGCAAGGGTTTACAGTCAAACTAGCACCAAGTGTGTTGTGCAAGGTAACCAAGGTAATATCGCCACTTATTTATCAACTTTGCAATGGAGACGATGGATACTGGCAGATAGCACGTGAAAGACTTGAAACCCTATGTAGAGGATGAAGAGAGTGAATGAAAATTGTATGGTATAGCGTGGGTGATCTCGTGAATAAAAATTGAATTAGAGTGTGAATGAGAGACTTCCCTTATATTTATGAATTTTTATACCCTACAGGTCGCCAAATATCTTGTGATAGTTGCGCACTGGCAAACATTGCAATTACGCCATCTGTCATGGGTCGCAGGTAGGCCCGTCTTACCTGCGGGTGGTAAGCTAATTGCTCTTGTGGTATTGGCTGAATGATAATGCACTTCTAAACAATGTGCGCAGAATGAGTCATTACTATCACGAGATATTTGGCGACCTGTAATTTTACGCATCTAAACAGATATAAATAATCAATAACCTGATCAGAGAGAACACACTAGTAACTAATGAACGAATACATATCCATGGATATTTAATATTTACCAGGCTTAGAAGATTTAAACTTTTTCACTTGCACGTCTGTATATACAGTGTGTCAATAAAGTAAGGAACACCCCAAATATCAGCTTTAAAACATATCTCTTGCAAAAACGGTCGGACACGTATTTTTTTTATTTTTGAAGGCGCATTTTCTTAGATTAAATTGAAGTATATAGGGTTATCAAAAAAGAAGATATGACGTTATCATGTGTTTTTTTAATGGAATACCCTGTGTATTTTTAAGAAAATCAAAAGAGCTTCTCATGAAGATTTCAACGATATATGAGTTGTTCGGGATATCTTTAATATTTACTTATAGAAATTGAAAAAACACTTTTGGTGGAACTACATGATAATTTTTGGTAATTTTAATCTTTGAACGTTGTCATGACAGAATTATCAGTATAGAAGGTGACGTCTTATCTAATTAGACAATGACTAACCACCGTTAGTTTGTTTGGCCTTGTTTGTTTTATAATTGCCATTTCTTTTGACAAAAATGGGTCTAAGTGAGAGAGAACGGATTGAGATTCTTATGATGGTTGGTTATGGTGACCGAAGAAGGAATACAGTGGAAATTTGCGAACTATTTAATGCAGCGCATCCTAATCGGCAACCAATAACTCGCTCAACTGTAAGTAAATACTTCTAAAGTATGAGGAGTACGGAAATGTTAGGGATCTACCTAAAACTGGGCGACCAAAAGTGGATGATGAAACTAAGTTAAATGTTCTTTTGACAGTGCAAGATAAACCGAATTGTGCTACTCGTCAGGCAGCGTTAAACTTTAATTGCAGCCATGAGACTGTTAGAAAAATTTGGCATAAGCAGAAATATCATCCTTATAAAGTGCATCTTGTCCATGAATTGTCGGAAAATGATTTTGATCGCCGTTTGGAGTTTTCAGAAAACTTGAGAATACTTTGTGAACGTGATGAAATGTTTGCTAGAAACATTTTATTTTCAGATGAGGCAACTTTTTCTTTAAACGGAACAGTTAACCGACAAAATTGTAGATACTGGGCAGAATATAATACTCGCTGGATGCAGGAAGTTCGAAGTCAACATCCTCAGAAGGTGAACGTCTGGGCTGGAATACTAAAAAATAGGATTTTAGGACCTTTCTTTTCTAATGGAAATTTAAATGGGGATATCTATTTGGATTTTTTACAGTTAGAGCTTCTTCCTGCGCTTGTGGAACTTTATCCTGATCCAAATACCCCTGACAGTCCTAGTAATGAAATCTGGTTCCAACAAGATGGGGTATCTCCTCATTACTCTCGACCTGTGCGTGACTACCTAATTTGATTTTTAATAACCGATGGATTGGCAGACGTGGGGTTGTTGAGTGGCCAGCTCGCTCCCCTGACTTAGCACCACTAGATTTCTTCCTGTGGGATTATCTAAAAAGCAAAGTTTATGTAAATAGACCTCAAAATATTAATGATTTAAAAGAACGCATACGCCAAGAGATCCGAAGAATCACGCCAGATGTAATCGGCAATGTTCAGAATGAGTTTATTTCTCGCCTAGGTTACTGTCAGATTGTGAACGGGCACCAATTTGAACATTTACTTAAGTAAATTTTTGTTTTAGATTTAAAAATAAACAAGTTAAACTCTCTTGTAATTATTTTATGACGGTTGTTCCACCAAAAGTGTTTTTTCAATTTTTACAAGTAAATATTAAAGATATCAATTGACGTCTCAGTTCCACATAAGCAATAGGAACGAGCGATACCTGCAGTAAAAGAATAGCAGTGTACAGGAGGTAACAGGTCGAGATTAAGGGATTACGTATGCAAGGTCGAGATAGGAGAATTCCATAATTTTAAGAATCCGCCGCATCAGATAATTTGTCGAATTGTTGCAGTGTCCGCGTTAATATACCTTTTGTACATGTCATTTTCATACAATTATTCAAATTAATTAAATTCAAATTGCTTATGCAGCTGAACTTTGTAACGATAATAGATTTAACGTCGTAAATTCAATTGTACAATATCTAAAACTTATAAATTGTTAGTAACATTAAGATTTTCAAATTTAATACTTACCAACATAGTAAATAGCAAGCAGCAGCTTTTCCTCATGATTATATGTAGTATAAATAATTATTAATTAGCAATTAACTACTCCGACTTGACTCGACACTAGGTAGAACTTAGAACATTATTGCAAATTTTCATACGTTGTACATGTGTTATATAACTTGGTGGCGAATAATAGCTGTTATTACGATACCGGTGAAATCTATTAATTGTATTAAATTTATAAACAATCATACCAGCTATTCGATCAACCGTGGAAAGTGTTGACAATTGATGTGCTCTTCGTACATTCGCCAGTGACGTGTCAAGGTGTGCTACAGCACTAACTATCAATTGTGCGAATGTTAGTTTCACTCAGATAGAATTGTTAGTGAATTAGATTTATTAAATATTGTTTGCTTATTAGTCATTATAAGAGTGTGATTATTATGGTTAAATTTTAAGACATTATTAGTGATGTTGTACTTAGTTATTTATTGTTTGGGCAATTGCCATTACCGATACCGATTGTTTGATATAATATTTGATATACTAGTGTAACTGCAGAGTAATCAGTTGCTCTTGTTACAGTGTACACTTTTTGATTGTAAAAATTTGTTATTGCTAATAATTTTATTTATTTTCATTATATTTCAATCTAATTAAATTTGTGGTTTTGCTGATCCCAGCTTCCTTGCTGTTGGCCACAGTGGCGCCTTCTTTTTTCGATATAGAACCCACACCTACGCTTCCGGTTCACAAGCGGCTGGACTCACACTAATTTTAGTTCCAGTAACCTCATCAATTTAAAAAACATTACATTCAGATGTTGCCAAACATGTATCTGTTAAATAATATATTCAATAAAATAAAATACAACAGATAAATATTTGTTTAAAATTTCTGCAACCTGAAAAGTTTATATTATTTATATTATTACATTAATCTGTACAAATTTCTAGAAATGATTTTATTATCTCAGTGTATCTTTACGACATACTAACAAACAAAATATTTTACAAAATATTGCATACAGCATTTTGCTGTAGTGAAGCTCCTGGAAGACAAGTACTATTCTAAGTGCAACGAAAGCAATCTTCAACAACTGCGTAGTTTAGAGGATAATCGATGCATCATACTTCTCGCAGTTACGTCCACCATCGAGCCATCCTTTTAGATTGCGCTATTTACTTACGCTAACTAGATGGAAAAAGAAGTAAAGGTGCAAAAGAGACGCCGCCACCTTCATTTCCATTGCCGTTTCACGGAACGAATTCGGTGTGAAGTGGCTTCGTCTTGTCTCTCAACGAACAGGCAGACGGCTTCGACGACGAGAAGTTCTGAGAAAGAACGGAAAACACCACCCACCACCATCTCCGCCGACACTTCAACGAGGGTGGCGGACGTACTACTATACTCTCTAATGGATATGCTTTTTTGAATGCCTTATTAAAATTTCCGAGCAGCTTGAGATGAATGGCATGCAAATTGGACCCATTTTCAAGTCCGTTTCGTCGTCTCCTTCAGCGTGTGCATTCGAGCGAAATCGAATTCGAAAACTATTCGAATTGGAAGTGTTCTGCCACGCCTCGACGTCATCGAGGGTCTACGTGACATCAACGGACACTTACTAAACGTCAACAATGAAAATGATTAACAACAACTTTTGTTTTGCATTATTGATTAATATCCAGTTTTTTTCTGTAATTAAATTACATATCAAAATTGCATTGCATACATTAGCATCATTAATAAAAGACTGAAATGGTGACCACAAATTTAGAAGCAACAACTAGAGTTTTGATTTCGTAAAGAAAGCTGTTAAGGTGATTAGTTTTTTATATAAAGGACAAGGATAACCAATAACAAAAAATATAGAAATAAAAGTAGTAACTAGCTAGAAGACCATGCGAGTTTTCTTTACGGAAATATTGGGAGAAATTCGAAGAAAATAGGAAGTGTTCCATTACTATCAAAGGAGAAAGAAGAAAATGGCAACTAACAGCTAGCTTCCGATAATTGTTACAAATTTAATAAAAGAACAATCAGAGAAACAAAATTGTATGCTATGAGAAAGTAGAAATAAATCCAATCAACAAATGTTCTTGAATAATATTGTGAGAAAAATATATTTGAATTTTTTATATCGTAATTCTTCATCGGAAAAAACTTAATATTGAAATATTATTAGCAAAGATTGTATTATTAGGACAATATCGTCGGTTTATTTTGGTGAAACCGATCGAAGAGGTTTTACAACTTTAGAACCTATCTGTATCGAACAAAAAACAGTTTTTCTGAAATGTTGACTAAGCTATATCGTCAAACTAAGTAAAACACTTTCACGACGTATAGAAATATAGGAGATCAAACTTATGAGAATTGAAATTCTTTACGAATCCATCTACAAGCGTGCTTGAAAGTAGTTTATACGTATCTTTAGAGCTTTAATAGTAGTTATTCTACTTACATTTGATTTTATAAAAATGAATGTTGTGCTATTTACATTATTATTTACTTTGTGCGAAAAGAAACTAAATAGCTTCGGTAATGTGATTGTAACATTTTCCTTATCCTCTATTTCGATACGGTTCATCGATTTTCGAAAATATTACGAAAAGTACCAGACGCAGCAGCAATAAAAATATATTCTAATTTATTGTATCGCATCCGGAGATATGAAGCCATATTTCGTTTCCAAGAGGGAATAATAATAGTAATAGATTCTTATAGTAGTCTTCTCTTTCCATTGTTATTCGATATTGTGCGGATATTACACGATTCGACGGAAACCGAAGCAGTTCGAGCCGAAGGGGGTGAGCCAAACCAGTGAGACCAGGGGAAGTAGTATGTACATATAAAACTAGGGCGGATTTTATAGTCCCCTAAATCAAAGTGCCGTCACATCAAAATAAAATATGATATTATATTGGCTACATAGAAAAGGCAGCTTCTCAATGTTTATGGCTCGGGTAAGGAAATAAGCCTGGGCCCGCTGCTGCTGGTGACGTTTATGAGATATGTATTTGTGTGGGGCCCGCCGCCTTCGCTGTAAATTTTGAATACGGAATGACTGATATTTGACTTCATGAAGACCTTAAAATGAAACGGCTCGTAAATTTTTACTGCGTAGCCTGCTCCTGGTTCCAACTTCCAGTTCCACTTCAATCCAGAAATATGTATATTTTGCAAATTGTTTGTAATGTGCGTTGAGCGTGAGTTGTGGATGTCATCGCGTCTGATGTATGGTTACGGATATGCGTTTTTCTTTTTCTCTGAATACGACGTGAAAAAATATATGCGCGATTTTAATAGAAAGTAAACCCACAAAATATGTACTATTACTCCTTTTTCTGACAGCTAGAATTACTTTATATTTGCCAAGGTAAATCTTTTTTGGTCATCTAACTGAAAAAAGATTCAATCCTTACTTAAGTTAAAATTGTATAAGTTAGAAGCAACCAAATTTCCATCGTACAGATAATATAGTCCTATAAACGTATACAAACTTGCAATTACTGTCATTGTTTTCTTTTAAAGTCCCTTAATGTTGAACCGATAATCATAAAGTAACTTTTATAGTCGGTACTAAATCCCGTGTTAACGTTCATTCGACAATAAAAAACGAAAATATAAGAGATCTGGCAAGTTTGTTGTTAATAATCCGCTACGGATTACACGTTTCATAAATGACAATAATGACGAAAAGGAGAACTACCATAAGCGTATAGGATACGGACGGATTGAAGAGGAAACAGGGAGGAACAGCTTGTTGAATATACTCTCTTTCACTGCACGGTGACAGGAGGACAAAGGAGCGGTTTTCCAGGGTGATGAACTAAGCACCTCGTGTAACCACATCTACTACGTTCCCTCATCCGATCTCTCTACTCACATGTGTGTGATGTATATGTATGGTAGTATCTCTTATGTATACGTTTACAAACATGATGATGGTACTCGCATCTGGTCTCTTTGCAGTTCGATCTCTCTAACAAGTTGTATCGTTGCGTACACGCAACCTCTAGTGTGTCACAAGCTATTGTCCGTAATTTAATATGATGTGCGCCTTCTTCTTTTACGTATCATCTTCGCCCAACCGTGCCAGATTGTAAATGTAGGGCGATAAGCCTCCGATGACATTCGCATATTGTAGGTAAATGCTCACCATGTGCCGTATGGTGGATCAGAATTTGAGATTACCAGATAAGGTGCAACTTTAACTTGAGATTGGAAAGGTTCGTTTAGAAATAATGCAAATACAGACTTAAGATGAGTTTTTACTCGATTGTAGAGAATGAAATATGCAGTGAATGTAGTAGGTACTTTACCAGAAGCTTTCTGCTAGATTGTTTGAGAAAGTTCTTCCAACTGTGAAAAACGAATGTAGTACTGCAGTACCTACTAGTTTCCTTGTGAATTTGTTTTAAAAGATAATATTCGGAAAAAAGAGAAGTTTGTGTTATGTTTTATAAAAGCATGATGGAAGATATTGATTACATCGTTACAGAAAAATAATATCGATATAATGTCTAATCTTTTAATTCCAGACAACTTTCCACCTACGTCAATAAAACAGGAATCAAATAAAAATCAAATTTATTGACCTACAAGTAAAATGATATCTAGAATTAATAGATAAGAACCTAGAGGTCATTATGTGTATATGTACATACATACATATATATGTAGACAGAATTATTCACGGAACTGGTTTGTTAGAACTTTCCGATGTTCCCGAAATCAGTTTTGAAAACTTGTGGTTAGAGAGTGTCATTTAGTGTCGTTAGCAAAATTGTTGGTGGTCTGTTGTTACTTCCGGTTTACTGGAAGTTGATATCAATTCTTTTAAATTAAATAGCACTGTATTTTTATGAGTTTTTTAAATCGCACATGTAATTCTACATTTAAACCTAACTAAGATACCCTCTGTCAAAAATTAACCGTTTTCGAGTTATTCAATATTTTTCAAATATATGACCAACTGTAACGTTGTATTAAAAATCCCGTATTTCTGAAAATATTACAGTTGAAGACATTATATTTAGCGTATTACTAGCTGAAATATCAAGTATAAAATTTGCGCCTTCAGAAATAGGTCTACATATACAGGGTCTACTAAAATTAACGCCCATTTCAAACAAGTTCACGTCCATGAGTTACTTTTTACACACCCTGAATCTTACTGCATTTTTAAATGCAGTTATTAATTCTACATTAGCTACTTTTGGCATATACTGTATGTGCTTTCAATTTAATGTAATTTTAGCTTTTTCTTCATAGACTATTTCTCACCCGACATACTCAGACAATGCGAGATTGTAAGTCTCTTCTTTGCCAATTATCCTCCATTACACTTTTGTGATTTAAAAGCCAATGTTTTATCCGGTAGTGCCTAACAAGAAAGACTAGTTTCGTCGCAGTTATAAATATCTTCTAGCTTATTATAAGGACCTACGGATTTTGACCGTGTTATAGTAGTGTATTATATTTACAAAATACAAAATAAACAAAAAACAAAATAAAATAAAATAAAAGTACAAAAATATAAAATCTAGTAATGTCGACAGTCAGAAGGTTTTCGTTTTTACTGTAGGTTGCACATCGAATTACCGTGACCTTCTGGGGCCCCTGATCCGGATTTTGCTCACGAAGAAGCTAGTCTACAAGTCTAGTAGATTTTATATCTCTGTACTTTTATTTTGTTTTTCATTTATTTTTGTATTGTATATATTACACCACCACGACGCCGTCAAAACTCGCAAGTTCTCATAATAGAGTCTAGCACCATAGAATGGTTGCTGCTCATCTAAAAACAATGACGGAAGTGTGTCATGAAAATGAATCGTCTGCTCCATTAGCAATTACTTTAGTTTTACTTTTTCTTGAAGGTCCTTGTAATGGAAGAACAAGTTTGAAATGCATAAGTTAAATACATTGGTAAAAATCACAGGTCTCTTTTGTGCTGTCGAAAATTTACCGAACGATCCTTGTAATATACTTTACCGCATTCAAAGGATTCAAATAACCCTAATCTTTAAAAACTCTTCTCACGTAAATAATAGGTCGTTCATCACCACTTTGACACATTGTCCATGACGATGGACGACGAAAATTTAAAATGGAACTCACGCACGGCCAAGACAATAACGTTTTTAAAGTAGCGGACAACGGAGTACCACTTCAACACCGAAACGGCTACTTAAAAAAATATTAATTTATATTGAAGAATTGCATTGTCCGCTCGTTGGGGAAAGACCATTATATACCGTACCGAAGGGGCTAATGCACCGCAAAGGACCGTTTCAAGTTTCTGAATTGGGTTTTATGTTACCACGTCTACTTAAAACTAGACCTGTCATACGACAATAAGTTTGTAAACAACGGACGTCGCTGGGGTAGAGTTCGTCAAAAACCCGACAAAAGCGAAACGAAGCGTGAGCGAGTGAGACGGGGCGCAAAAAAAGGTATCGGTAATCCGCGCTTACAAATACTCGAAATACATCACCCTAATCTCCCCCTTCAACAGAGGTTATCGTCACAACGACCGACAGAGCTCCCTCGAAAACTCGCACTGCAAGCTGTCTATAATACGATGTGGATTACATGGATTTTTTTCACAATGTTACAATGAATTAACGAAATACCGCCGCGTACAAAAGGTTAGATTGTCACTCGTAGAATATCCAGCTGATAGGGTTCGTATTCGCTTTATGCGAAACAAATGCGATTGTATCTTTTAATAAAATTTGTTATCAACGGGTTCATCGCAATTCCCGACAAGCCGACATATCAAGGTGGTAAACCGACAACACATGTATAAAGGTGCATTTTCTCTCTAATTTTTATTGACAAAAGACAGGTAGGCACTAACTGGAGCGAAATTGTTTATGACAGAGTCCTTAGCTTACTGCTCAAAACAGCTGTTGCTGTATCCTCAAAAGTCATTACCGCCCGGACTAAATTTTTGAATATGATAGGGGTCAAATATTTGTACAACAGGAGTAATACACAATAGCTAATTCAATTTGCAGCAGAAAATCAGGGAAAGATCGTAGGTATCTATAACCACCATATACATTTTTACTGTGCAGCATTGATTTTGATGTAAGGTAAAAAATTGTCCATATACTCAGAAGTATTTATAGAAATATTGTGTCGTAGAATAATATATCTACATGCATGTGCGCTTGCGAAGAATTGATTCCTTAACTAACAGTAATAAACTAACAAACGAAAGTCATTAGTTCCAAAACTTAGGTGTAGGTAAAATTCGATGGAAATAGTTTTCACCTAACTAAACGACAACAAACAAAAATTCGATTTCGGCGAGAAATAAGGCACGATGGAATGTGGCATCATGCTTGGCGGATAAGTCTAATATCGAAAATAGAATTGTGCATATCGTAGTCTCACATGGTATTCAATGTTAAAAAGTCACCGTTGAAAATGTTGGTTGCAAATGAAATAAATACATAAACATCTTCAGGTAGATTTCCACTTACTTGCATCTTTATATATCTATCCCAAAACTAAAATTTGGAGTTGAATAGATCGCAACTTTAACGCATTTATAGACATATAAGTAGAAAGAGAGAGTAAGTAAGTTTCAAGACATGTAGCCATTAAGGTGAATAAACTAAAATAATACTCATGCGAGAAAATTACCATAATAGATAAGCATTACATTATTTTCTATCTTAATGTTTCGAAGACATTCCTTCAATCTCTCTATATAACAGTGTCGTGAAGCAAATACACAATATTCTAGCGATTTAACTCAACGACTGACAGTGCAGAAGGTAGATAGATAAAGCGGAGCTAATTAAAACGACACGCAATTACCTGAGCTCGCTAAATTAACTCTACTAGTCATTTTATGATTGATCATCGTACCGTTCCAGATTTATTTTCTTGTTTATTAGAGGTAATGATTGAATTTATTAAGTCAATTACGGACCGCCGCGCACATTAATTTACAAGAAAAACAAATTAACATTTATTTTATTTCGCTTGTAACCATATATTCCATACGCGTTCGAACATACACATATCAACGTCATTGCAAGTACATACATATATAATAGTACAGTAAGATACAATAATATCCGGAATTATATTAATTACAGTGAGGCAACAGGACTGAGTCTATAACAGTAAATGTGAATTCATTTTTTATTAAATTTGAAACAAATTCATTGAGATAATTATAATAATTCACATCTTAAAAACATTAAGAGTTTGTTTTTCTGCGATTTTAGTGTCAAATTACATGTATAAAGCCACGTCAGTAAGTTAGTAGTAGTTATTTTCAACTTAACATATTTTTTATCTATGGCAGGCGCACCTGCTGTGGTTTCCAAGCTGTACTGCATGTCAGACTACCACCACAGCTCTTACTGTGTATTTTTATGCATATAAATGGGTTTTCTAAGCTTTTTACAACATTCCCTTACCGTAAGTAATATTGCATGTTAATTATTTCCCTACATCGACTGATACCCGGCCAGGGAACTAATCCTAACGACATACTCGATACAGCTCTTGTCTGCCACTACTAGGTAAAGATTACTCTACCACTACGATCACCAAGCCTTGAAGAATAGCCTAATAGAGTAGAAATAATATTAGAGTATTGTGGTTATATTAAACCACGCAAGCTATTAACAACAGCGTATTTTAACCACATGTAAAACACTGAGTTTCCTGTTAATGCTGTTTATGCTATTGAAGAGTGGAAATGGATTACGTCGCATTCAAATTAGAACCTACTTTATTTAAAGCCTAAATATCTTTCTTACATCTAAGATTTGGTCTTATTTGTTTTCTTTGTTTCTTGTAGTGGCAAATATGTTTCCTACTAATTAGATTCTTCATAACTTCTGCCTTTGCTAGGTCTTGCTAAGTCTTCTTAACGTTGTTCGCTTGTTTCGCTTAGAAAAAGCTCATTTTGCATTGATCTCTCTTTCACAAAATAGTATTCAAGAGCATAGCTAATTTTCAAAGTCATTACAAAATAACAAGGTCGTTATTGAATACATAAAGGCCACATATAATTTCTTTAGAGATATCGCATTAAGACCGATACTTTTTCGATTCACTGCACATCATCTACACATGCCTTCGCTGAAAGTTAATGGAATCTTGCAGTCTTTACGATAAGTTATGTTAAATGTCACAATATAACATACAACTTGAGAGGCAAGCAATAATATTAAAAGGTTTCACTTCCCATTTTATTCGCATTAAAACTGTCTTATCTACAGACCTTATACACATTTTTAATTAAGCCAATCGTTATTTACGGTTAACTGATGGCTTACTCAATATGCTGTTCATTTTATGTAATGAATTCTTCGGTAATTGCATACGATAGTAATACGCGGTAAAATCGACTATAAATGGGTTTATTATAAGAAAAAAATCAATGATAATTATGAAATACAGACGTGTTTATTACATTTAAAACAGTCGCCGTCTTGCTGCATATAATAAATGAGATAGGAAAATACACTGATGCATTATCCTGGTAATTGATTGACTGCTTGGATAACAAAATAAAAAGAAGTATATAACAAACAGTAAGTAGCTAAGGGAAACAATTTATTTGTACTACATACGCGTATATACATACGCGCATATATGTACATTACTAATCTTGCACCTATAGTCGGGGCTCGGCTTAAGGTTGCGTGGTCGAGTAAAATGGGAAAAGTGCTCCATATACGACAATGGTAAAATTTTGATGCAAGATTTTTTAAAAATTACAACTATGATTGATGAAAAAAAATTATAGGAGTAACTAGCACGCTGTTACCGAGGTAATGACATATTTTGAAATTGAAAAATGTGGTAAGTACTAGCAGAAAAAAATCTTAAAGTTTAGGTTTGTGTGTACAGGTTCGACACTCAAAAAAGCAACGACCTACACGAATTTAAAGGGAATTTTAGTAGCACTTTGGTGGAAATGCAGATGAGAAACTCGCCGATATCAGTTTTGTATAAGATAGAATAGGATAGCAATATCGGCGGAAGAATGCTTGTGTGTTATAATCAGATGGAACTGAATGCCATTCATTTATACCTTATTTTGTAAAATTCAAATAGATTGTCTGGAAATTATCGCTATGTCTAGCGTGAGTAATTCAGTTTAGCCGACGTGTGGGCTTTCAATATTTTGTAAATACACGTATTTGATACAATAGAATGTGTATGTTTACATAAGCAAAAAAAGGAGTAAAAGTGAATTTAAATATTTTGTATCAATTATAAATGTCTGCAACTAATAATTAAGGTATTGATATTACATCGCATGAAAAGGATTTTCATTCTTTTGTTGTTTTTAATAAGTTTTCACATTAATTCAATCCTGATGCGATAACTAAATGTAAATTTACTAGAAATGTTCGTCATGAAAGTCGTTTCGAGTTTATCCAAATACGGAAAAATGCGTTAAGAAAATGTTATTTGATTCTAAATACATAATATGTATAACTTCGATGCAAAAATAGGCAT
This sequence comes from Holotrichia oblita, assembly GCA_023690525.1. Taxonomy (NCBI): domain Eukaryota; kingdom Metazoa; phylum Arthropoda; class Insecta; order Coleoptera; family Scarabaeidae; genus Holotrichia; species Holotrichia oblita. The sequence goes on from CM043020.1 coordinate 64,267,777, forward strand.
AGAGATTAAATTTAAAAAAGTACATTTATTTGTCCAATAACATTTCGTAAAAAAACTAGTCATTGTATCTGTAAATATGCAACAGAATCAATATGTAGGTATTGAAATATACAGTTACCTGCGAAAGTGTTCATCTAGGTAAAAAATTCGCTTGCTTTACAAATTGAAGATGATTTCTTTCGCAACAAATCGATCATTAACGACAAGAACAGCTTTAATGTGGAGTATTTCTGTAATAAGTTAATTATCAACAAAGTTACAAGCATTGAAATACACATGAAAAAATTCACTTCTCTTTTGTGGTGAAAGTTAAATTAAATGTTTATCACTAAAAGAAAGATTATGATTTGATAATCCAAAATTTCAATTGATTTAAGTTGGTTTCAAAGTTACGAATTCTTTATTGTAGGAAATACAGGCGCAAATTGGGTGCAAACCCTCTGTAACGCGAGTCACTGTCAATGTGTTTTGAAAGCTCATCAAAATTTTTACTTTTCGAAAAAAAGGTTTAAAATTTATCTGAAAGTTGAAGCAAATACAAACAATGGATGAATGAAGAATGGTCGGAAAGGAATTCCAGCATTAATACATCTCTTCTCAAACAAGCTGCCCAAGCAACACACATTTATCTATATACCATCTATCTACCGTCTAACTCGTCTAAATCCCATCTTCGTCTACAAGCTTACATTAAATAGATGTAATATAGACATAGTAGTCTATATAGTTACACCGATGTATCATCTTTGTCTATAAGCTTACTTTAAAAAGATGTAGTTTAGATGCAGTGATATAGATGTCTATAACGATATATGGCTTAGACATATAATAGACATGTGTAGTCAGATTCAAAAATACTTAAACGACTTGATAAAATGACTGCACCAATCCAAAAATATTTCTCTTGGGTATAATTTCTTTCACCTAGATGATGAAAACTGATACTTAGTGAAGGGAACAATAATTTCGACAGTTGCAATAGTTTGTAATTGTTATGTTTTATGTTTCTTCTATTGGTTCGCCCTGTATATTCTATTATTTTGTGAAAAAACAGTAACTAAAATTCAGAAATCGTCTTCTGTCGACAATTTCCATTTGCCTATATTGTTTGTATAGACAAAAAAAAATGTGTCTTATTTCATGAACAAATAACAAATTTATGTTTACTTGCTCAACAAATATCTATTCTCTGCGATCAAATGTAAATTATCGGAATGTACCTAACTTGTTTTGAGTTATGTGACATTTAAAAACGCAAAAATATTTTAAATCAAAGCGCCACACCGACAAGGAACGAAGCGGTACCGAACGCGATACGAATGCAGGATTATGCATCCATATCCATGATGCATCAAACTGAAACACCTGCATCAAACCACAGACTCTATCAAACAAAATCCAGCGTGGCAGCGTGCAGAGACGTGGTATACAAGATGTTAGTGTTTCTTATGGAGTACTAGTGTTCTACCGGCAAAGCTAACATTGTTTTGCGAGTAGGATTTAAGGTACGTGTTACCGCAATATTGTGTTGATGTGTTTTTTAGTTAGAAACGTAACTTTTAGGTTAACAAACATACTAAAATACGTAGTATATTTTTGTAATGCTGGTAAAAATTATTAGTAGACGTCATTTAAGACGGAAAATAGTTAATAGTAAAACAAGTCTTACATTCAGCACTATAAATGAGGAATCACAAACGTATCAAAATTTAGATAATACTTTGAAATTCATGAAGAGTACCCAACAAGCACGTTTTAAATAGAAATAGATACTCTGTTAGTGGCGCCGGTGAACATGAAATTGTTGCTATTGCCAATTTTTTTTATGTCGCTATGTTGTAGAAGCCGTATTTCTTCACTTCCGAGCGGGCCTTCACAGAGGTTAAACACAATAAAATAAAGAATTATATTTTAAATAGTTTATGCAATAAAGAAAATTATGAAGAATATTATTATTGTTTTAATTCTGTATTTATTGAAGTTAGTTAGAAATTGTAATAATTGTCTTTTCTAGTCAAAAATGAGGAAAGCTTTTAATTGGAGTTGTGGCCGTAGGTAATTAAGACAAGTTTGCACTTTGGAATCTTTCTGAGCTTTTGAAGTTTTTCTTTAGAGTTTAACAATAATGAAAGCAGATAAAATAAAAGCTAACTTACAAACTATATACAGACATACGTGCACAATTCAGCCAAGTTTTTAGTATTTAATTCTGGATATTTATAAGTTAACTTAAAAAACTGAAAAGCTCTAATTACAGCTTTTATTTTAACTTCTTTCGTTCTTTTTAAGCTCTGAAGAGAAAATATTTTCAAAAGCTCGAAGCAATTCTAGAAATCAAATTTGTTTTATTTGCGTAAGGCTGCAGTCACAATTAGAGGTTTTCTTATTTTTGAAATAGAAGTGTTACTTAAAGTAGTCTGTAGGCTATCACGGCCGCTGTTGATGGCTGTTCTCGGGTTCTCTGCCGTGTAGAAAGGTTGAGGTATTTGACGTTTCGATCATCTTGTCGTGATCTTCTTCAGTGTGTGAACACTTCACTTCTGAAGAAGATCACGACAAGATGATCGAAACGTCAAATATAACTTTTCATTAAGAAAATATTAAATATCTCAGAAATTAACGACAGGGAGTGGTTAATAAAAATGAAAGTGCATACAGTGTCCTAAACGATAATCTTCCAGAATCTTGAAAATAACACTACACTTTATAATATATAAACTAAAATCATCAAACACAAGATTGATTGAGCGGACAAGTGCATTCAGAAGCGGTTACTAATAGTTGCCAGCTGTCAAATCCAAACGCTCAATAATTATATATGTATGAGCAAAAAACTTGTGTGTTGGTTGCATAAACACAGAGGCTTCATTTTTTCTATCGTCTAGCCGATATTTAATATTGTACAATTAGCGAATTTTGTAGCGTTATAAACCATGCGAATCAATTACTTTTATCTTATTCAATTTGAATCACTACAAAATCTATACTTTTTTAATTCATATCTGTATATTTTCTGCCAAATTTTAAACATATTTTATATTTTCCGATGAACGCTTCTTACATTAATAATTACTGTCAAAAATTTCGTAATAAAAATAAAAATTCCATTGGAAACTATATTAAATTTTATATAATTTGCTGGTAACGTAGCGAGGTAAATAGAGAGATAAATAGAAACGAGATGTAAAATAGCAATTATATGTTAGCAAGTTGAGAGACTGTGTTGTACAACATTTGGCAGTATACTTGGGTATTTTACGGTGTTTCTATATCCAATATCGTATCTACATGCTTACATAATACCTATATCATTGTTACGGTCCAATTGTTTTATTGGACCTAGCTGCTGGAGAAATACTACTAGTGTAAGGGTTTTTCACAATAAACGAGTGAGTTTATTTTAATACATATATTGTAATAAAGAAGTAAAAATAAAACATAAATTCCAGTTCTTTGTACATGAAAGACACAAAATAATAATTCTCATATAATGTATAAGCATATAAAATAATATTTACAAATAATGTCTCTCTTTCCTGCGTATTGAACGCTATTTGAAATGTGTACTTTATGTACTTCTTGTATTTAACGAGCCAAAAGGATATATTTATCGGAGCGATTCCTGAACTAGGGAGAAAGTGAATAATCAGTTCAATAGTTTATCACTACCGCGTAAAACACGATACAACTCAAAACTACGTCCAGGAATATTTAATTTCTCGTATATATTTTCATATGCGTCTATTTGCGCCTTTTACTAATGCTCCATCCACTGACCCCTTATAATAGTGACGATGCCACGAACCACGGTTCGTGTGCTGAACGCAATGAATCCAATGAGTACACACTCGTATGCGTATCGCGATCAGCGCAGGCAAGTCCGTGGGCGGCTATACCATTAACAAACCGCGCAAAGTCAAATAGCACTTCATCTCTGTAATACGGGATGGCGCGCGCTTCTTTTCATCGCTACGACGTAGTTTCGAGTTTAGCTCCGAAGCTTAGCATTTTTAGAATTATATCCTATCGGTGGCTCTTGTTTCTATTAATTCGTTATCATGATTTTGCTTATTTATATTATATTACATTAAGCGTGAGATTTAGACATATTAATTTAACAAAATACTGAATATATAGCAAATATAGGTAAAATAAAAAGAATGCTTGTTTTAAATGTCTTTGAGTCCTTAACAATCATCATATGATATATTGTATGAATGTATGATATGACGAATTCCAAGTGAATGTTTTCAATTATAATTTCAATTTTCAACAGTGACATCTATTGATAGAAAGCTCGAAATACTTCCGAGTCTATAAACGCTGATAAAGTAAATACTATGACCCTCTATTGTCTGCTAGATTAATTATAATGACTCCCACTACAAATATCCTATCCCCTCCAATTGCCTCGTACCCTTAATCACGAACAGAATTCGCTCGATAACTTAAAAACCATAATAATTAGAATAGTGCTCTCCCAGGCTTTTTTGGAGAAGATTTCATGCTCTACAAAAAAATTCCTAAAAGTTTTTTGATATCTTCTGTCGTTAAACCTACGTCTGCAAAGAAAGGCACAATTAGGGTTATTTTTGCGATATTTTTCCTTTTTTTTGCGAATCCAGCGTTAACCGTTCATTTATTTTCAATTGAGTAAAGGGTATAATATTGCATCTTTGAGACCTTTAAAAAACAAATTCAAGAATATCGTACTTGTCATGTTTTGAAATAATAATAACCTTCTTAAACCAGGTATAAAAAATATCGATGGTTGGGAAATAAAGGAAATATTCTAGTAATCACACGGTTTCTCATTCATTATTGTTAATATGCTGAATTTAATATGATTCAGACCTGTCATTAATTATTAGAGGATATTTTTTGAAAATACTGCCTGATTCGCTTTTTACTTATACTAAGGAAAAAAGTATTATAAAACATTTGGTATATATTGTAATGTGAAATTCGATTTATAATAAAATCAAGTAAATTTCAGTTTTACTCTTTAAATTAAAATTTGGGGTTTTAATAAAAAACAATCTCAGGGGTTCGTTAGTTCTTAGCTCTACAGCAGGTGTAGAGAACAGAATACGAGAGCTTATCGTACGTTGCAAAATACCCAAGTTAAAAAAAATTTTTAGAAGACAGAAAGATGTTTTACAAAAAAAAAATAATTTTATTTTCTTCAATAAACCTATAAAAAATGTTTTACACAGTTCAAAATTGCGTGCTAATCACCACAACTAAATTATTACCTATTAAAACCCTTTTCAATAGTTTTTGAAATTTTTCCAACTTTTAGTTGGAAAAATTTCTGTATAAAAAAAAATTAACTTTGAAATATTTTATTTGTTTAATTAAAATAAATAAATTTTACCTTTTTAACTCAATTTACTAAAACAAAATGTATCTTAAAAAAACTAACTACTAAAACTACTAAACAAAAATTTCCTTTTTAAACTTTTTAAAATATTATTTTTGGACTTTTTGGGAAAATTTACTGTTTTATTTTTCAAAAAAAAAAAAATGTTTTTCTTCAAATGTTTGACCTTAAAATTAATTAAAATTAAATTACCTTATCTTACGTGTGTGAGTGTGTGTGTGTGTGTGTGTAAGCTTCTGTCTTCGCGCGCCTAGACGGATGTTGGATGGACGACGTCCTCTTCGTAGGGGTAACTAAATTTTCGTGAAAATTTTGATGTTTAAAGTACTTTTTCGAAGATAATCGTTGATTTGGGCCCACCAGTGCACCGTGGAAATTTAATAGAATTTACGTAGAAAATAAACGCTCTGTACGACGATCAATGCAAAAAGCGGAAGCTTGTTGCTCTCGCACGGCTTTTTATAGGTGATTCGCAATTGTCGCAATGTAAATTTCTTCAGAAATACCTTTCGATAGTCATATGTCAATCACGGCAATCAACGATCGTTGATGGATTAATTTATGTACGTCCGGTCGGAAAGTTGTTGTGTACAGGGTTACCGAAAAGTTATAGATTTTAATTACCACCTACTTTTTCTTCTTAAAATGCCCCTAACTGCCTGGTTTTTCTTGCTGTATGTGTGGAATTTAATTGTGTGATTTTGTTATAATATTTATTGGTGTTTGTGTACAAAATAAATGATATAAAATTTATTAATTAACTTATAAAATATGATTGATATTATTGTGGTGCATTTAACACCTTTCTGTCTTTGTCGTTGGCTGGACTTAACATAAGATATCTGCTAACCAACACCCCCTTCTGCGTCAGATGGCTACTGAGCTAAAACATGACATCGACTCGTACATATGCGAAGAAAATAGCGATGGTGCCAACTTGAAGAGTTGCGCATCCTCATTTGATAGTGTTGAATTAGACTTAAATGAATGAATTTTAAACAAATACCTCGCATGTGTGTAATCATGTTAATGTTACATATTTTATAAAATAGAATTAAATTGAATTAAAGAAATACACAGATCAGATAGTTGGTTATAGTTTCATGAATATTAAATTAATTTAGTACTTTTTTTTAGATTACCTACAGCTGGCTGATCATCTGTCAAGTGATAATGTAGTTGTAAACATTGAATAAAATGTAATATAACATTGCAATATAGTAACTCAATTAGAGTACTACTGTTAGGTAGCACACTTAATCCGCGCAATAGTTAGAATTACAACAGAATTATATCTAACTATTACAGTAATGTTCTAGAATAAATATTCAAACTAAACTAAAGCAACAGTTTGTAACTGTCAAATCTCATGCTTATCATTCGAACAGTTCCTGAGACATTGAACTCTGATATTTTATTTACAGGTCAATAAAAGCGATGTCTAATAAATAATTGAGCAATTTATTACGGAACACAATAATTCTGTTCTCGTATAATTTGCATCTTCGATGGAACAAATTGACATTTAATGTGTCAAAAAATAATAAATAAAATTTTAGAAAATGTTTTCATTTCACCGAAGAAATAAATTGTACGAAAATATAATTATGTGTCTTAGAATAAATTGCCTAATTCATTGGATTAGATAGCATGTTTATTAAGCTTTAAGTGTAACGTCAGGGAAAACCATATGTATATATGTATGTACATACATAGGGTGGGGCATTAGTGCGAGGAAGTCCAATTACTCCTGTATTACAAGAGAAATGAGAAAATGTTATTTAGATAAAAGTTGAAGCACATAGGGGGCTATAACATAAAAATATTTTTAACTACACGGGGTGTCAAATAAAGACTGAGTAAACTAAACTTACTTTATTTTAAATGGAACACCCTGCATATTTTTACTGTTTACGATTCTTCCAGATCATACTTTTATTATAATATATGATTTTGCTATGTTATTCAATTGACTTTAAAAGATATGGGAAGTTTTGCATGAATCTAATAACAAAGTTGGCGCCTCCTATTGTTAGGGTTATTTGCCCTAGAAACATTTCTAACGTGATCTCCCCTCATCGGAAATCTTTTATTTATCGGAGTTTTCAATATTTATATACAGGGCGAGTCATAACTCGGGATGTTTAGTTTCTCACCTATTGCCAATGGAACAGCCTGTATTTTATTATTGCAGTAAACTCCTCTCTTCATGAGCTTTATTATTTATTAAACATTTCCTATAGCTAAATGCACCAGTTTTTTAATTATTTACGTTTCTCTAACGAAAACACACACAGAGAAAAATGTTCTTGAATTAAGAAAATATACTGTTTTACCCAAATATTTTTAATGCTAGAATATTTCTGTTTTGATTCAAACACATTTTCTTGGAATAAGTAAATGCGTTTAATACAATCTAGACTATATTTGTTGTAAAATACGTATTTCATCTGAATAACTTCCCTATTTATGAAATAGCTGAATTGCAAATTTCGAGCAGCTGCATTCGACATTATATGTCTATATGAAGCGTTTATATATACGTGCATTTTTATTTGCCTGCACGATTTTGCAAGAATTAGATACGTATAAGTTTTTTTATAGTTAAGGCGTGGACATTTGCAGTAATAAAAGGACTTATTTAATAATGCATTATGTGAAGTATATTTTAGCTTCATGTGAATTGGAGGAATAATTTCGCCCAAACGTTGTACTTGAAGTAAATCCATTGGCTAAACTTCCGAATGTCGACCACTGAATTGGCAATTTATAAGCAATTTAACGGAAAGTACAGGTTTTACTAAGTCCAAAACAGACCCCGTTTCTTGCGGAGATCAGTCTAAGATACCTAAAAATCGTTCTAAAAAGTGTTATTCCTAGGTTATGTTTCGCTAGTGTTTTGACATTTCTGCGAGGATTTTCACATTAGCGAAACATAACCTAGAAATAACACTTTTTAGAACGATTTTTAGGTATCTTAGACTAATCTCCGCAAGAAAAGGGGGCCGTTTTGGACTCAGTAAAACCTGTACTTTCCGTTAAATTGCCTATAAATTGTCAATTCAGTAGTCGACATACGGAAGTCTTACAAATACATTATATTCTTACATTAAAACAATGTTGTTTTGCGTCAAAACAATTTTCTTAGAAAATAATATTCTTGTGATAACATAATATAGTTTTGCGGATATACAAATACGGGATTGTTTTGAACTGAAACAGTCTGTTTTAACTCAAGATAATATTTCTCTGCGTGCATGATTTGAAACAAAAACGGGTTTGAGTTTAATTGGTTCACCGTGGAAATATTAAGCAAATATTGATGCCGAGCTAAGAAATAATAAAGTACCTATAGTAAAACGGTTGCAGTTTGTTTACAATGGAAATAGTAGCAAAATAGTTAGTAGTTAAGATTCTTAATTATTATCTGAGACAGAATTGAATGAGAATATTAATATTGATGATATTAACGAGCTTGAAGTTTTGATATAACAGAATAATTTTATTGCTGTTTGTATCGGTTAAAATTAATTTTTTCTCGAGAAGTATAGATTGATATGGTTTTTGTGTTGGGAGCAAGTAATAAGAATATTTTGTTCGCAGGACGACTTTACGCAATTAGATGAACTCCAATTACGAACAAACAAGTATAGTTAGGGAAAGGTAAAAAAGGCAAACATAGGTGGTATTCAAAAGTTGAATATCTCTGTATCTGGTGATTTATTAAGTAAAATTAACTTCTATGTTTCTAGAATCTCGCTTTAGATCACTACTACACAGAATATGTGCTCTATACATGTAATGATTCAAACATCTAATCTTAATAGTTACCCATGCCTATACGTCCATTTGTATTTGTTTAAATCTGTCAGCCAGATCTGTAATAATCATTTTCTAAGGAATAATGTAGCGAATTTAGGAAATTAAGAAACTATTTAGCTTTTTCGTCGTCAGAAGTGATGATAAGTCAGTGTGCATAACACAATGGTACAAAAGTACTAAAACGTTTGTCACAGAGAGTAGAGATAGAGCAATATGCAACTCGTATAAGTAGAAGTTGAACAGAACATAACATAACTTTTTAGTAAGTAATATACGACCACGAACCCTCAGTTTTACGTTTTGTTGTTGCCTGTGACGTAAATCAGTTTTTGAGTCAAATATGGTTTAAATAGGGACGGTTACACCGTTGTATTAAAGTAACATAAAAAGAAGAATAAGCAATAAAATAACTTTCTCTGTAACAGGTTTGTTGCAGGAAACGTGGAAATATCAAGCGTCAAAACGTCAGATACACAACATGCGACATCAACGCCACCAAACCTCCACCTCCTGCAATATAACTACTGCAGCAACCGCGCGCTTATAACGAAGCGTTCGCTGGAAAGACACGTAAATACAATAATTCACCGATTACATTAGGTCCGGCCACTAACACATTTGTTTCATTCGGTCGTAAAAAGTGAACGAAGCGGGTGGCAGTAAACGTCAAGAGCACATTCAAGTTAAAAATTAAAACCCCGACCGGTACTCTGATTTCTCGGCCATTTACCGGCTGAATAACGACCGTACGAGCGCTCTAGCTCTGCCATGCTCTTTGCCGCTTGCCCACCCTCCCGCCAAATGAAGATATACGGACACAGTTGCTTCTACCACACGTGAAAATATTTAATTTGTGTTTGGGTGGAACGTCACTGAAATATTTTCAGATCCTCTCACCGCTCTACCACATTCATTTCCTCTACATACACGTTTATGTTGGTAACTACGTATTCCTACTCGTGTTTAGAACGAACCCCAACTGATATATGTATATGTGATCATTTTGACACGTTCAGCAGCGACACATTCGGATATCTCTATTTTACTTCCCTTACTTCGGCACCTTCACAACTTTTTATGTTACGTGTCGGTATAAGGAACGAATGGTGCGCGTGTATTTTGACATAGCGGATCATAAAATAAATCAGCTTGATATATACAAATATACTAGTTAATGGATTTGTTTTTCTTTCCTATAAAAAATGATAAACAAACATTACATAGATACATATATAAATTAATGGCGTTGGTATCGCAAAAGCAACCTAAGCAGATAAACTGTTCAGATAACCACAACAGATATTTTTGTCAGGAAATTTTGCAAAGCAATTGAATGCAGTAACTGGCAGTAACGAAAGCAAAATCAATGCGTAGTCGAAATACGTCATTGCTTGATATGTTAAAAGTCGCATTTAGTATGATAGATGGATGATGTTCGTATATTCATAATAATTGGATAGTTAACGAGAAAATATCAAGAGCTACACGGCAAAAGAAAATTGATGGTTTAAAAATCTGCTTTGAATTTTTTTCTTAATAAACTATTTAAATCCTTAAATTGTTACAGAACGATAAGCTTACAAATTAAAAGTTCAGATTTCTGGAAATCAGAAAAGGAAAAAGAACAATAAACCTGTAAGGAATGCCATGACCTTTAAATCACAGTAAAATTGCCATTCACGATCTTTATATTTGATTGCCTCTACCAACAGAACCATGGTTTCTTTTTTTTCGTTCTATTATTTATTGGAGCCAATAAATAACTAATCTTGTAGATTATATTGTACACCTAGGTGCGTTATCAGACCATTAAAATCTATATGTAAGTACACATTAAATTCTGCTCCTAGAAATGTTAAGCAAAGGAAGTACCTCTCATCCTGAAGTAGAAAATGTTTGTTTCTAGAGCTAGAAGATTCCGTTGTTGCAGTTTTGAACCCAAAAATTCAGCTTACTGATTCGAAATTTTTTGATCACGAATTAAATCGTTCAATTCCTTTTGACTAAAGAGCTAACGTCAAAGACTGAGGGCAGTACTATTCTACATTGTCAGTACTTTTTGATTCACTTGAAGACCTGATCACGATCTGCCAAGACACGAATAGGCATATGTCTATCTTTGATTGAATGGGTTGTTTCTAAGGCAGAAGTAGTAGTCTGAAATATGGTCTTCGGATTCACACCACACCACACAACAGCGAATGATATGGTTTAACGTTTTCTTGTCCACCGCTTTTGCCATAAGTATTAAATTAGCTAAGGTAATTAAAGTCCAAATAAATGTGTCCAAAATCAGTAGAAAGCTTTTCTTCAGAAATTAGTTTATTGATGTTAGTCAAAATTCCTTGACAGTACACACCAAAAATTAATTTCAATATAATCTCGTTATCCCGTTTACGGTCAAAACGGATAAACTCTCGTAATAAAGACTCTAAGTCGTAGCAGCTTTGCTATATTCGATCGTTGTTTAGGCAAAACTTTTGTAAATGTTTAATTCTGAGTGATGGCCTCTAAAGAAACCGGTATCCACTGATGAAAAATGTTGATTATAATCTACAAATGAATTACCACGATGAATTACAACTAAAGCTTGACCAAATCCATTTGGAGTTTATAAGACTTCTTGTCTTTATATATTCTATCACTGATGTATGGGTTGTGATACCATGATTTGAGGGGATTTTAAAGTTTTTTCTGTTAGGTTATGGCGAAGAACACTAGTCCTTTTTTCATATGTAGATAAGACCAGCATACACCTATTATGATTACTGTAATTAAAAATGGATTTTGGTTTTTGAAATCTCTATTGCATGCCTCTGTACGAACCGTGAAGTATCTTCTAAATCGTTTCTCATCCTTGAAATGACAAGGATAACTATCTCATCTATACAAATCACATAGGAATATATTACATATAATTTCAAATCATTTGGCAAGTATCTTTCGTAGGCATTTATCTTGATAAAACCAGCTATTATATATCAGAACCATTAGAGCATATATGAACCTCGAAATACACCTTAATGCTTCTACTAGACGAAGTAATAGTAGACGACATGCCATCATTTACTCTGCCTACACAAATTACTATGTATTGCCCTTATGATCATGTGTATTTTGATGAGTAATCATCGTAGTATAGTGAGACACGGTTTATTTCCATTTGAATTATCGATAACACCTTATAGCTTTCAATAGTATTAGTCGTGCTTTACAGCACGGCAAATTGGTACTTGGACATGATATATCGTCACTTGTAACTTTCGAGTTGAAATATAAGCCTATAAATACCGGTAAATGCACGGTAATGATGAAATAATACAGTTTCACGGGAGTAATTTTGAAACGGCAACAATAATATAATATTGTAGTACGAGCTAGAACACGTTCTATATTCGAGTTCCGAGTCAGCCGTTATAAATAATAAATTATTACGGATAACGACCATTAAGTAAAATGAAATACAGTAAATTTCCTGTTTATATACACATGTACTCAGCGAAATAATAATAAAATGAATATATTATTTGGATAAACACATTTCAGATATTACGTTTTAAGGTGATTTATGTGCAAAGGAATGGGTTTGGAATGTTTGTTTCAGCTTGTTACGTACATTACGCCGTTTAATTATTTGTTGGGTCTTATTAAAACTACTGACATTTATGCAGTTGTGCAATCACCGAATTGGTTCGAATACGATCGTGATTTAATAGAACGTACATATTTATTATTTTGTTTAATGGTCGGCTGCACAGCATAAATAAGGTAATATTAAATCAACTCAAACAGAAGAACAACACAATTATCTGGATTGCCCGAGAATGTTTTAAATTCATTGTTTGTTTATGTAATAACTCGTGCTTTTATCGTAAATAGAAATTAACTTTGAAACAATAAATAATAATAAACCCTGAAAAGTACGTTGTTATTGCAAAATATGAATCAAAACAAATCCTATAATTATAAGTTTGCTGTTTAAACTTCTATTATGTGAAGTCCCCTGGGGACGATGGGATAGCCAATACTGCCCCCAAAAAACTTCCAACAAATGCCATCGACATCCCGGTGCGAATCCTGAATGCCAAGCTGGCTCTACGCGTTTTTTCGAATGTCTCGACTGGATTTTGCTCACGCGTTTGATTCGGTATGGCATTAAGGTCTGCTGTTTAAGATGGGCAGTTTTGGTATTAATCCCAAATCTGGCCTATCAAAGGGAATGACACACCACCAGACCGTAGGCGAATATTCGCCGGGGTACCACAGGGTTCGCTCCTGGGTCCGGAGCTATTTATTCTATACACGAGCGGCTTACCAAGGTCATTATCCACTCATCTTGTAATATATGCAGATGACACAGCAATATACATAACATCACGGGACGACGCTTTGGTGTGTCGCCGTCCTCAGAGATCGGTCGACTAGGCGACAAAGTGGCTGCTTACTATCAATGCCGGCAAATGCTTGGCGATAAGGTCCTCCGGAATCCTCGCGAATCCTCCTCCGACCAACATCACAATTGGGATACGAGTACAAGTTCAATCATCATTTTTCCATGATCGCTGAGCGCGACTCTAGCTCTTCTCCTGTTCTGGAAAAGCTCATTGAGTTTAAAGATCAAACTAATGATCTATGTGGTGTTTCTCTGACCGATTCTTACTTGACCTTACCTGACTTGGTTCAGCGCCAGCAAATTGCAAGTGAAACGGCTTAACATTCTCCAAAACCGGGTGCTGCGAACCATCGTCAGTTTGTTATGATTGAATAAATAATTGAGATTTTAGCGAGACAAGCTAGTGAACTGACATTGTTGTTGGTCATCGTCTACTGAAATCTTTAGTTTCTTCTTCTGCAAAATCGTTTATTGATTGGTCAACTTTCTGTAACATGCTGATATCTTTGCTTTTCAATAAACAGTTTACTTAATTGATGAAGGTGGATGAATTTATCAAAATATGAATTGAAGATTGTTGCAAAATAATTGCAGACGATATTTGGAACCTTGATAATTCGAATATTTTTTTTATTATTGTCTGCAGCTGAAGCAGGATATATGTAGTATGGGTCTCTATCATGAATGACAATTGAAATTTAAATCTGTTGCTAATTATTGTAATCAATATAGTACAGAAAGTCGGGGTAGATGCAATCACTGCAAAGTGGTCATTCCTGGTGATAGAAGGCATGAGGTTCTCAAAATGCACGAGTAGGAAATAAGTGATAAATCGGTGTTTGTTAATTCTGCCAACACTATTAGTTGTTTAAAATACGGGCGAAGCTATAAAAGTAGACAAAAAATGGTACTTTCTATACCTAAAGTTAATTAGAAATATCATATTATTTATTTAAAGCTTCTTGTAAGATATTGGTAATGAATTTGTAAGGCTATCACTTTTGATAGATAACCAAATTTTGGTAAAGTCCATAACATAAAACTGCTTTTTGTCTACGTTCTTTCTCTTTTCTGTATGTTCCTGACTTCCTTTTGTATGTTCTTAACGAGCAAACTGTAACTAATTGAGCTGGTCGAATGGCCTGCTTCTAGGTCACCCATTCAAGAGTCTTGGACAGCACAATATTTGAACCCAGTGTATTGCGGTCGAGAGTGAAATTAGTTTGGCATCTCAAGTCCTTGCAATCGAGTTGATCGTGAATGGATAGTACATCAACTTAGTTGTCCACTATATTTCAAGAATGATTCATTTTCTTTCCTTCCCACAGTACTTCTGTTAAAATTTTAGTTTTAGGCAAGTATTTGATGCAAACATATGAACGTGAAAAACTTATAATCAAACATAACGAAATATAATAATAAAGAAACTTGATACTTACTTAACACACTTTTCAGTTTTATTTTGAGATTGTTTTGTTGTTGATTGATTTGACTTTAATTGATAAACTAGAGTTTGTAGACTCTACAAAGAATACTTAAACATATTGACCTATTAACTTTACATTTAGCATTAGCGAATATTATAAATATATGTATATAAATAATAAATATGTATAACAAGAAATATAAAGCATGCATCTTTACTGTCTTTATAATTTTCTATTGTGGTGTTAAATCTTGAGAAAAGCATTTTCATACCAATACATCTTTTAATAATCCTCCTCCCTAAACAGTTTGTAGCTACCGTTAGCGGTGGCATTCAAGAAATCGAGGACGATATCGCCATATTCCCCAGTTCCCCGAACCGCAGGATCTCTCCGCACCGACACTGAATTACATCCGTGAAGCTAGTATATCGCCGCCCCCAACGTTCAACCATTCGATCTCATAGAAGCATAGAAATCGCATCCAGATACATGACCATAAAGCATTTTAGTGCCTTGCAGATTTATGACTGCTTTTATCAGGTCCGGGTCCTCCCTTAACGATGTCCGTCAACGGTATTGTGAAAGGCCGCCACCATCGCATGATGTACGATCCGACGGCGACCGCAGCAGCAGCACTTGGTCAGAGGGTAACGAGATATACGAGCAACGTGCCAGGACATCTGTACAATTTATGCCCCTCTTTTCGACATCGCCGATGAAAAATGTAAATCATTCTCCGTAAAATTCAACATCCACTTACAGTGCTTCGTCTTCTGGTACTCTTGGCTGTAGAAGGTTTATACCCATGAATAGTTGAGGCTATTATTAACACAGTAAAAAAAGTGAAACTCTGTGGATTGGCTTACATGTACAAGTATATGTGTGTGTGTATGTTAGTTGAATTATCTCATACTTTTGGATTTAGATAAGGTAACGTGCAAGGTTTAGAACCTATATCTTTTAAGCGAAAGTAACGGAATAGGTACTTGGACCATATAGACCTATTAGTTAATTTTCGAAATAATTTGAGTTGGATGAGAGAACATCTTAATTAATTATTGAGAGTTACGAACATGTAATATTTTTGTTATATAGTATTATGACTTGCGGTAATCATACTTGTTAGTTAGTATAGTAAAGTTCTCCATTTTTGCTATATAATCTCTTACCAAATATGATTGTCTTACAAATCATGATATAATATTTCAAATGTTCTTACAACATGTAACTGTTACCTTATTAACCTAATAACGTAGTCTAAGTTGGCTTCTTGGTTTAACACCTGTAAATAAAGCTCCTGCTCTGATGTTGGCGTGTTCAATTGCAAATGTTATCTTAAGGTTTTTTGGGTTATCATGATTATATCTACTTAAAATGCGATATAAGTATACTATAAGTGCAATAGAAAGAACCAAGTTACTTGAAGTCACTTTATCTAAATGTAAATAATAAACCCATAATTGAAAAAACCGTCCCTGAAATGATCACCAAATCTTATTTAAGGTATCAACATTACTCCTACATCCTCTGTGTTCATATTCAACATTTGTAGCTTCTTTAATTACAGTAGAGTTATGTTTTGGACTGGTTTCGGGAAGGTCGAGTCTCCAACTTTATGAAATCATAATACAGGAAGATTGTGATGTACTAATCTCTTGACAGATACTATAAACCAAGAAGTAGTTTTATATCGTGTTATCATTCTAAAAGCCTATCTAATATTTCAATAGCTTTAATTCCCAACAAACCCAACACATGTTTGAATCCAATCCTCACGCAAAACATAAAATCCACGATTTTTTTCTGCAGCTAAACGCAGGCTTCAGTAATTTTGTTTAGTTTTGAACTATTAGTACATGTTATTAATTTGTTGATACCTTTAAACAATACAAAGTATTGTTGTATTTAATATTATCCTGTATTAATTTCCTTCACTTCTTATATGTAACAAAATTTATACAATCATGACAGTTTTCAAAAGCTTCTAAGACCCCACGATAAATCCAGTTTTACTTTTCATTTCTTATCCAGACACAGCGCGTCAAGATGGATGGTTCGGGCGGATTTGACCGGTAAGCCGGACGTTTACTTAGGTCCAAATTTTTGCATGCAATAGATAATGGGATTTGTAGAGCGCCGACAATGGCCAACTACGACGACCGCTGCTCGTCTACTTATCACCTCGATCAATCATGATCACTCAAACGTATAACGCGCCTGCGGAAGACTTCCGGCCGATGTTTACATTGGGAATAACACGTCTCCATGTATAAATTCCTTGCCTGCGAAACGTCCAGTAGGGATGACTGATTGGAAGTTCGGATTCTGATCTCCAATTTCTGGATGATGTATGCGGGTAATATGTCATCTGTATTCCGGAATAAAAACCTGTAAAACTAACGCTTTATTATTAAAAACTCGACTTCCTTTCAATCAACGTACCTTGACAGGTAGCAAGAGTTAAGAAAGTATTTCAATACCGTAACTAGCAAATACATGCATTTCTTTATTCAAGGTCTAGATATACTTAAAAAAACTATTTGGAATAATAATTTATAATAATAATAATACAATAATTTTTTTATTAATCAAACAGTACATTTAACCAATAAAGATCCAATAAATTACTTATAGCTTATAAAGTTCATATACAGTATTTTGTGTTGGGGGGAAATTGTTTGAGTTATTTTAATGAATAATTATATTTTTATGAGTTTTCGACAATCACTTACATCTAGACTACAGGATTGGACTGTAAAGATTTTCAAGAAACTTTCGATTAATAATGTATCATTAATAACAACTGCTCTGCTATAGTCCAGTCTGTTCATTGGCGGCAGCACTTCATAACGTACAATTTTCAAACTTCATAAGTGCATATATGTATATTGTAATGGTTGGCTTAGTGAGCAAGGGAGCAATTAGACCAGCAGATATTCCGTGATTGGAGTGTTAGGATGACAATTCAATCCACAGTGCGGATGTCTGACGTCGAAAGCTACCTTGTGAACATCAAAATTAAATTATAAAACCCCAGTAATAAAAACACACCATTTTGGAGACACCAGGTATATTGCACAAGAACAGCACCCTGTATATTAATATCAAAATTAAAATAACGATTAATAAAAAATATATATATACTAATTGAATCTAGGTAAAACAATAATGAAATTTATAAAAGAAATCATTAAGAATAGAGATGACATTTTGCCATGAAAAAATAATGCTTCCAATCACTCTATAAAAAAAAAACAATGTAGATACCTAAGGTAATTTCGTAATCAGCAAAGAATAAGGGACATCATATTTAACACCAGCTTCAGGAAACATCACTATTTCAATAGTTCCTTACAAAAATTGTCCAATTCTACAGTTTAACATCGGCACCATTCCCAAGTGTCAAACACAATTGTCAAACAACAGAGTTAATTTACAGAATTTTGCAATAACCCTATTTGAGGCACTCTGAGTCCGATTCTGTAGTTATTTCCAAAATTCTAAAATAAATTAAATTAAGTTTTCCAAAATTTCATTTCGCAAACGATTCCCTTTTGTTTAAGATAATTTACCTCACCTAATAAGAGTCAAATGACGCCAAAAATACTTCCAGGATTCGCTAAAAAAATTTGCAAAACGACAGTCGAATTTAATCGTTTATCGAGGTCACAGCTCGTATTTTTCATCCTAAAAATTTTAAGGAAAACATTTGTACCTTTAACCTATAAATTTCAATAACCATTAATTATCCTATTTGAATTCGTTTCCCAGTTTACCCAGGTTCCAAAGACCTACAACCTAAGAGACCCATCCCGAATCGAGACCGTCCTCCATTCAAGGTCACTCTGGATCCACCAGGTCAGATCAGATTCATACAATTCATACTAAATAGCACCCGTTCACCCGTTAAAGCTTAGTGTAATCTGTGTATATAAAAATAACCTAACCTAGAATAATATTTTAATGGTAAGAAAAATATATAGAATTCTATAATGATAATAACGACCGCTGTTATTTTAATTTTGCGATAGGACGACAGAGGTGGGTAGATATGCCCAACACTTTTTGTTTTACTAAAATACTTTTTTTTACAGTAATTTATCAGCCTAAGCTTACTGATGACATAAAAAATATTTTTAAAAATCATTCTCTTTAGTAATAATCACAAAGATGTGTCCTTTTAAAAGGACAGTGGAAAAATAGACGACAATAAAGTAATTTTCTTTTATTTTATTTTATGTTTATTTATTTATTAAACTAAAAATGAAAAATCAAAAAGTGTAAAAAAATGTTATGCCCTTGTGTGATATGCTACAAAGCACCTCACATGTAAAGCGACGTCACATTTTGTGCACTTCGTAGAAGCTTTCATATGACAGACTCTACGTCTGGTTTGCCTAGGTTGTTCAGCTACTAAATGATCGATTCTGTCAAATCTTGAAGTAGCATTTTCAAATGGTGAAGAAGATGATTTTGATTTTTGCGGAATATTCTTCTTCCCATTACTTTCAATAAGCCCTAGAGCAATGATCCTTCTAAAAGTGAGGTGATCCATGTTGCCTCCACGCAACTTATGGAGTTGCCAGGCGTTTTGTTCTGCAACGTCTATCATTTGCGCAATAAGTGGAAAGTACCACTCTTTCCCCGAATTCCTGTACGGTATAGGCTGATGTTTTGATCGCTTCGATCAACACCGCCCATATATGCGTTATAATATTTGATTAGATTAGGTTGGTCTACCATGATACGCTTTTTGCTGTTCGTGAAAAACGTGAAACTTGGTGTAATAGCTCGACGGCATGAAAATTAGATGTCGTGTGCACAAGACTGTTGTCGCTCCATTTTACGATAATTATTGAGCTATTCGCCGTTGTTTTGTAGTCATACGATCCGCGGTTTTTTCTTCAAATTTGTATCAGACTATAATGGACAACCATACAATCGATTTTTTCTTATTGTGCCAGTTCCTTTAATTCCCCGACTAGTAAGAATATCTATCAAAGACAATGTTGTGAAGAAATTATCAAAGTATAAGTGATGTGGAAGTTGCCTATGATTTGTTAAAACATCAAGGCATTCGAGAATTACGGAGTGCCTCAAGCCAAGATTTCTATAACACTCTTTTATATCTGATTTGGCACCTTGATATGGCCCAAACCAAACCACATATCCGGATGACGAGGCGCCGACCCAAACCTTATAACCGTACCTCAGAGGTTTTCCTCTGATAAATTGTTTGCAGCCATGGTGTCCAAAAATGGAACCATGGCCTCATCTATAGAGTGGTGTTCATGTTGGTGAAAGCTTGACAAACTTCTGAAGAAGTATGTTAAAGTATGTTACTTGCAGGACAGAATAAAAATATTTATTTCTTAAAAACAAAGCACTATCCTTCTTTAGATATTAATAAACGTGTTTTATCAACAAAGATACAATTTACTAACAATTTGCTATAAAATACCTACCCTACAAGTCTAAAATCACATGGACAAGACATGGTCACTTTTTCTTGCACTCTAACCTCTCACAATAATCACCTGTTTATTGCAAACTGTCAAAATACTGTAGAATATAACTTCTCATTAATGTTTGAACACAAGACGACATCTATTATTACATCTATTTTTTTTAAGGCACGCCCGCGAAACGTCCTTTTAAAAGGACAGTGGGCATATCTGGATTTTAATATGGCGAAAGGAGGGGCAATTAGGGGAAGCGATTCTCCTCTTTTGTAATCCCTCTAATACAAGTACTAGTTTACTTGAAATAAATAAGAACAGCATTAGCAGCATTCATTCAACCGTCGGTTTCAGTTTCCATCTGCAACAGTAATAATGATATCGTATTTCTTTCGAAGCGACCACACTCGCATTATTTTAATTTTCACTATGTACATATACATATATATATATATATATACATCCTACAGTAGTTCGGTCCTCCTCATGAAAACAAGCAATAGGTCATCCATCAGAAATAATAGATATATATTTAATTTCATTCATGTATATCACATATTTGTTCGCTCTAACCACAGATCAACCAAAAAAACGAAAGTTAGAATTTCAAATTTATATACATATTGCTATATCTGGATCCTCCAACTAAACTGCCATACTTCGGTCATCTGGGCATATATTTTGCTAACGGAATCACAGCGTTGTGTCTTCCTATATATACGGATTTTATAAACTGCAGTGGATCACTAATCCGACAGTGTTGCCATATAGTAGCAAGTCATTTTTGGTGATTGTAAGCTATGTCTTGCGCAAGAGCTTTAAGGTATGTATTTTTTACATTATTTTTTTACATACAAAAAGCAGTAATATCTACTTAAAATTTACTTAATTGATCGTGATATTTAAATTTAAGATTAATCTACAACTATTTAAACTTCGTTAGGATTACAATTAATGGGATACAATTAAACTGTTATAAGAGTTTTTGAAATTTGAATGGTATACTATATGTACATTAGGCGTAGTAAAAATATATTTCGATATCAAAAATTAAAAATAAACGGTATTTTTCTTAGTATGTGCTTTAAATCTTTTCATTTTATGTTCTTGAGAAATTCATACTATTTTCATATTTAACATAACATTATTAAACCAGTGTACTTAATAAGATTGACTACGTTACTGTACTATATAGTAAATTTTTAACTGCATAAAAAAGGGCTGTACGTCTCAGGTTACTTTGGTTATTTAAAACTGTTCTATTTGATATATTGCAGTCCATAAAACATTATATTGATTGCAGAAGGTTAACTTCTTTTCTTTTTCCACGCATATTACTATATTCTCATTTTCCGCCACTTTCTAAAAAATGTGTAGCAACTTTTGCTTTACCTGTTTTATTTAATGTACTTAAAAATTGCGGCTAAAACCGCTGATTATCTCAAAATTTGTATTTAAATTGTTTTGCAGACGACAAATGTATACAAATTTATAATTAATATAATAATCTTATCAAAGCTAAAATAACTGAACTACAATACTTAGCAAATATGTCATTCAAAGTAGGTAATAAAAATGAAAATACTATAACATAAATAGGAAAGTAAAGAACAACGATCTTGTTGTAACGAAAGCGTTATGTATGACTCCCAAACCATAATATAGCAAGCTCTACCAAACTTGATACGATAGCAGCATTTCACTAGTTGCAATACTGATCCTACCAACCAATTCCAAGTCAAAAACAAGTTAAAGTACTGTCACAGTTTATTTATTCAACGTGAAAAGTCTAACCCAATCCTAATGAATGTAAAAGGTCTCCGTTTGTACGATTAAATGAAAGTACATAATGAAAATACCCTAATTCGAGCAGTAGTTGCCTATATAGGGTGCCGTATCAAAAGTCCTGCCAATAAATGAAATATGGTATTTATAAACTACGCAAAAAAATAAAACACACAACATAAAAATATTACACTTAGCAGAAAAAAAGTAAAGAAGTTTAACCTTCTCGAATCGATAGAGATTTTTAAAGCTCGTAATAGATCAAACCTAACAGTTTTAAATGACCAAACTGACCTGATGTATACACCACTTTTCCTGTTTGTAAAAAATTTAATATATAAGAAATATGTCTTCATTATAACTTACTTTAGTTTTGAGAATGTCCTAACAAGATTGAAACTGCAGTCAATAAGAGGAAATAAATAAAATAATTTTATTTTATATGAAAATTAAGATGTATTTCGTTCATTTTGTAAGTTCATCATAAACTCCATCATTAGAATTTATTGCACATTTTCCAACTAATTACGATATTTGAAAATATTACATCTTTTTGTGATAGTGCTAAAAAATGCAAACAGAATGTCCTCGCATAAAACTTACTCCCTGTGCAGTAGATAAATTGGTTGGCATTTTAGATAAATTGAACATATTCACAGAAGGTATATTAATTTAGTAAATAAAAGTTTGATATGCATAAATATCAAAAATTCAATAATCTCCAGTATCTTAACAAAAATACCATGATAGTCTACATTAAAAAAAAAGAACCATCTTACGAAAAGAGGAAACAGTATCACATCTTTGGAATGTTCTTATTAATACGAGGGCGTATTTTTATGTTATCTATCTAGCCATGAAAAAAAGGACATAAGAAAACAAAAAAACATTTTTATACATAACTCCCTTCAACACTAATACACTTATGTGTATTCCAACTTTTTTTCCAATTGCCCCATACCCTTAGAAAAAAATGCTTCGGTAACCCCGCAAAATATTTTTCAACAGCTTCGTTGAATTGTTCATCAGACGCAAAACGCTTTCCCTTAGATGCTTTTTTAAATTTTTGAATAGGAAGAAGTCTGACGGAGCTACGTCGGGGCTATGGTGGATGCCTTAACTCTATAAACCCACAGTCATTGATTATCTGCTGAACTTTGTTTACCTTATGAACCCGGCATTTGTCGTGCAACAACAAGTTTTTTTGTGGATAAGAATGCGAGCGGTTTTCCTCTAGAGCAGTTCTTACATTTTTTATTGTGCTTCCGTCGTAGGGCTCTCTATTTATGGTAGACCCTCTTGGCATATATTCAATAAGCAAGACTCCTTCAACATCCCAGAACACAGTTGCCATCAGTTTTTTTTTTCCAGAAAATTGTGTCTTGGCCTTTTTTGGTGGTGGGGAGACCTTATGAACCCTCGGCATGGGTTCTTGTTTAGTAGGAGGGTCCCAATGATGTACCCAAGTCTCATCCTCGGTGATAATTCGAGATAAAAATATTTTCTCCCTCTTCAACTTGGCCAAATTTTCTTGACAAACTTCTTTTCTGTACAGTTTTTGTTCAGGTGTAAGCAACTTGGGTATCCACCGTGCAGACACCTTCTTCATACCAAAATCGTCATGCAAAATTTTGAGGACACTTGCTTCGGATATACAGACTTCATTGGCACTGACAGAGATCTTTACACGCCAATCTTTCGGTACCAAATTTTCGACTTTTCGCACAATGTCTTCAGTTGGAGCTTCAACAGATCGTCTGGACTTTGGGTCATCATTGATTGACTCTCGGTCCCATCGAAATAGTTTAGACCAATATTTTACTTGAAAATAAGATGGTGCATCTTCCCCATACACAGCAACAATTCTTTCATGAATTGCTTTTGGACCATTGCCTTCTTTTGTCAGGAACTTGCTTATCAACATCCTTATACTGCGATGTTCAACCTTAGTTTCACTCATTTTATCAAGAAGTAGACCGTCTCAAATCTCTGTACACAGCACAAACTAAACACAACTTAGCACATGTACTTCTAACAGTGACAGCAATTTTTCAATAATTTGTTTGACATCGTCACTCTTTTATTTCATAGCTAGGCAGATAACAAAAATACGCCCTCGTATTATATTTTACTAACGTATTTTTTAATAAAACAAACTTATTATTCTTTAGGTCGATACAAAACGAGTCTAATTGGCCAAGCAGACCAATAACATTTTTACATCAAATGATGGTAAATGATGTATGTACATGCAATTAAATTCAACACTGTATTCATTACAATACAATAAGAGTCCCTAATGATTACCTAATTTGTATTTTATTTTTTTAGAATGAATCAACAGCGTTTTTGGTTCTAACCTGATTATTATTTACGTATTCCGTAAATTATTAATTTTTCCTATTTATAGCCTCTTTTTCAGTTTTGTTTCTCCAACTTCTAAAGAAACGGGTGCAGAAGTGGTTTTGCAACAGACCTCATGGTAAAAAACAAAAACTAAAAATAAAAGTTTTTGTTGGAAATCAATAAAAAAAGAATTTGTGAATTTAAATATTTTTATATAATTTATTCTATGTATGTTGTAGCTAAAATTGTCATATGTTCAAGGCGGTTTTATATTGTTTCAATATATAAACAAAAGTGTTTTAGTTTTAATTTGCAAACGGAATGCGCCATCAAAAGGCTATCCCTTTTTATTAGTCTAATTTTAATTTGTTTAATTGCATTTTAACATACTTTGCAAAAAACTTATAAAGCTATTACTTACAGAAATTAATATTCTGTATATTCAGTTTTTGTAACGGGAAAAACAATTTTCGCAATAAAAAAAAATTAAGTGTGCTCGAAATTGCGTAGAAGGCGACTGTAATAATAAAATATTCCCAATAATGTAAATATAGAAATTATTAATAAAATACTCCTTGAGCAAGAACAGTTTTTACTTATCCATAAATAAGCTATGCAACATGTTTTATTTTACAATGTACTATTCATGATGAAATAACGATATATTTCTACTTTTTCATTTCTTAAAACGATGAAACGAAATTCTAAAAAGATATAGTGATTCTATATTATTTTAATGTATGTATTTAGAAACGTATTTTTATTTTCATTATTTTATTTCCTTGATCTATCGATTTACTGAAGAACTTACATAAATTCTTGAATAGCCAAGACAATATAATAATTCTACATCATTCTATTCGAGCTAAATTCCATACACTGTTGTCAATTTTACGGAGGATTTATCTACTGCAAATGTTAAATTTAATATACGGAGGATTACCAATCTACTGCAAAGTAGAATCAAAATATACACCTCACAATATACGGGCTACCGTAGTGCCATCGGTGACTACGGCAAAGTCCGCAACTAAAATACTCGAACTACCTAAAAAACTGCTCTAAGTCACCCGTTTAAAATTTTACTGGGTGGTAGGAGGCTACAAACCGATTACTTTTACATGGAAAGCGATAGGTCCTCCGTATATGGGCGACCTATTGCAGCCGGATGACCTATTGCATGCAAATTGTCTATCAGCGGAGGACCTAACTACTGCAGGATACATATATATATATACATATACATATACATATACGTATACATATAATATGAATGAATAGATATATGCATTTATTTAAATAATAAAAAATGTACAGTTCACTTGTCTAGCATCGACAAAGTGCTCACTTTTCTAAAATGAATCCGTATTCTAACGCTTAAAATAACTTCATTAGGTGCAGTTGTATTAACTAGCAGCAGGAATATTCGCATTCACAAGAGAATTTAGGCACACCCAAGCTACTTACCTAACGCTTGCATACATACGTCCACACTTCATTTAGAAAAACGTACGAGCACGAGTAAAATTGTACTTGAAAGAAAAATGTGAACAAAACAACGCCATTCATCTTAGTGACATTCTCTACGACGAAAAATTTATCGACGCTGCAAACGGTTTTACTACACCCGACGCCCCATAATTTAAATTATTTTTAAGCGAGCTCAGCATACTCGCTATAGTACATTGGAGTTTATGGGTTACGGACGTTTGTGTGCGTTCGTTGCTATCAAAGCAACTGGCAAACGTTAATGTATTTCACATGTTTCTGGTTATTAAATATAATTTGTGATATCTAATTTTTGGACAAGCCCGAATGTGGGAGGCCTGTACCATTCAAAATTATGAGACGACACGTGAAAGGCTAATGGAATTGAGCGTCACATGTGTACATCTCTCTTGCGTATACAGTATAGTCTGGAAGTATACGAAACGAGTCTTATTATTATAGCACAAGATTATTTTTGCAATTAATTTTTGGACAAACTGTATCGAAAGAAAATATTCAATTTTTTTTTATCGATTTTTATCAAACTAGATAACAATATAGTTATCTAGTTGGCTTAAATACTGCAAATATACTCATAATAAAATCACTATGAATCCGAACGACACTTCATACCATCTAGTAGCTAAAGAACGTAACAAGTAACTACAGAAATTTACTTTCTGAGTTTGTTTGTACGCAAATATGATAGTAAAATACTGTTTCTTGGAATTTTACATCACTGTTTTACAAAAACAAATACAACGTAATTTATATTTCGTGGAACTGGGGATCGTTGTTTTTCCACACAAAAAGTAGTCGTAGAATATTGCTATAGTTTTTCAAATATTAGTACTAAATATTAAGTATCTCAGTATTACCCCTACAATAGTTTCTTAAAATCACCTCCAGCAATGCATTATAGGCATTTCAATACCACAATATTGAAAATCGTCGGAATCGTAAATAAAGGTGTCAATATTATAGCTAGTTATATAGGGTGAGTCATAACTGGTGACCAAAAAAGTACCAGTGTATATGGATCACCCTTTTGAATAAATAACTTCCTATGAACCTATGTCCTAGTATGTATACTTAAGGAAGTAAAAGAAGTGAAACTTTTATAATTAATTAATGTAAGTGTTTATGAGGCAACCATAATCTAACTTAATTTGCACAGTTTGGTATAGTTTTTTCTTTCTGTTTCTTTTATTAGATCAGGAGGAAGAGCAGCCACTTATTTACTAAGTTGCTGATCCTGAACCTATTAGAACAACATTGCTTTATTTTTATTCTCATTGTTTAAAAATTCTTTTATTCTTAATGTGTATAGGTACATATATTATATTGTATTTGTTTGTACTAATAAACCGCTATTATTATTATTATTACAGGCTTGAGAGAATTTTTAGCGCTGCTGTTGAAATTCGTAACAATGGTTAAGTATCTAGGGTGTACGATTCACTTATTCGTAGAGCTCATGCTTGCATTAGAGTTCAAGGAGCACAATTTGAACAACTTTTGTAATAATGCATTTAAGTAAAATGTCATTTATCAGTACTTTTAAATAAATTTTGTTTAGTTTACCAGATTTTTTATCAGTTATTATGGTTGCCTCATAAATACTTACATTAATTAATTATAAAACTTTCACATCTTGTAGTTCCTTAAGTATACATACTAGGACATAGATTCATAGGAAGTTATTTAGTCAGAAAGGTGATCCATATACGCTGGTACATTTTTGGTCGCCAGTTATGACCCACCGTGTATGTCTAAAACATTTGTACCGTCTTTCAAAATCATGACTTGAACTTACACAAGAACTTTAACTTTTGTTTAAAATTATATCCTTTTTTTTCCTCCACATACTCCGCCTTCCTCAAGACAGTACGGGTAACAAAATGAAGGCCCATGCCTCGAGTAACTCACGCTGGTATGTTGCCCGCATCACCATCTAAAAGGGTGGATAGGCATTAAAAGCAGACCACAGACATATTTGATGACTTTTCAAATAAACAGCTTTTTCCTTCATATCCTCATAGTTGTTGTTGGCATTCTCTTTACACGTTAATTATTATTACCTATTTATTAATATTCAATATATGTATAATAGGATAACCTTATGTGGAGTGTGTTATTTATGTTAATCTTATGTTCAGGATGGTACGAGTACTGCAGAATTAAGTTGTGAATTTTGCCTCAATCTTTGAAAATTTTGGAGAATCAACTGCTATTGAAAATTTTATTAAGTTTGACGAATAGTTATCACTTTAACTATAATATGAAATATACTATAGGTTTAAAAACTTATATCTCGTCATCCCATTTAATAATTGCTAGCTTGCTTTATGAAATTAAAAAAGCAGAATAAACTTTTTCAGATACCATATAAACACTATACTATATTAACTAACTACAAAACACAAAGTAAACTTTTCGATAACAGTGTATACTATAGACGTCTTTGTAACTGATGGAACCGCTCAACAACTGTATGTCGTAGCGTTGAACACGACAGGATCGCAGCTGTTTGATGTGTCACACTAAGGATTTTATTAAATCATTAACACGAAAAGTTTTATTTAGAATAGCGGCGGCGGATCGTTAGTCAAAAACTGAGGCGAAACACGTACAAAGTGTCCGACCATAAATTACGGATAAGTGGCGACCGCAGGAAAATAAAGATATAAAATAATATGAAAAACATTATTGGATGCAACAACCAAAGAGAGTGTCGTTACTTTCTACACTATTTTGTAGGCATTTATAGGTACCAACTACATACAATACAAGTAGAACAGCAAGCTGTAAATGAGCTCGTGTATGTGTCTACGCGTAAGAATGCTTGTGAGATATTTTACGACAAGTGGAAACTTTAAAATAACATGCGCATTGCATTATTTTCACGAATTTACGAGCGGAGTCGCACCATTTCGTATAAAAGTTGTAAATATTTTTAGTGTTTTACGGTTGTTAATAACGCCTTCCAGATTTTCCTTCCTAATTATTTACTGCCGCTGTCCTATAAAACTTTAAAATGCATGTGTTTTCTACTGTTACTGTAACAACAGACTATTTTATACGGCTTTACTTTAGGCATAATGCTATAGAATTCGCGCATATATTGTGCACTAGTAGCATGGAGTTTAATTGTAACTGCTTTGTAACTTTCCGGCGTAAATTTATAACACAAAAGAGTATCCAGTTTTTATACTGTCAGGATATCACAGACGTTTCATACATGTATGACACTAATAAAACAAACATACAAATTTTCAACATACCAAATAGTATTTTCAGCTCGTTCATTGCGAATACATTACAATAGGTTACCCAATATACGTTTAAAATGAGTTTTGTCACTGTATTTTGCAATAAATTTGAGACTTTATTATTATGTAATAATGGAATCTTAACGAAAAGGTTTCTCCATTTTTTCAAAGTCAACCCATTAAACTTGTTAAAGTAATTCTGGCAGGCCGTGGAAACAAACTGCCCCTGCTTATCCAACGGTTTGGATAAGCTTGCAAATTCCTGACTTGTTGAGGAAAGTGTGCAGGACATCCGTCGTGTTGCAGCCACATATCTCTTCTCGGTTGTAAAGGCACGTTTTCTAAAAAGTCCAAATAAGTTCCGCCATTATTATTTTGAAAAAATGGTCCTATAATTCGATCGCCTAAGATACCACACCAGACGTTCACTCTCCAACGACTTTGACAGTTTACCTCACGCATCCAATGTGGATATTATGCAAATTGACTCCTCCATTGCTTGAAGAAGTAGGTTCATCGGTCCATAATATTCGAGATAAAAAATCGGGATCCTCATCTATTATAGAATTCAACCGATGACAGTGGTCTAATTTCCTATTAGAATGATGATAAGGGTGAAGATAGTGATCTCTTAGGATTCGTTGTAGCGATGATTTATTAATTCCGAAGTCCAACCTTATTAATCTTAAACTTAAATGGGAGTTAATATTAACATAGGCAAGAACATTAATGACGTTTTGTTCGTTCCTAGCGTGTCGATTTCTTCTAGGCACTGGATTAGGATGAACTCGTCCTGTTTCATTTACTTAAGAGTCTAAATACCATTATACTAAAATGTCTTCTATTGGGTTAATTTGCTGCGTACACACGCTTAGCCACACAGGCGTTTTGATGACACTGGAAAAACACGTCCAACATGACGTATGCTTCCGCAGTTGAATAAGACATTTTTAATGCAATAAACACAATCACAGTAAGACAATTAATTTAAATATTAAAATTTAAACCGACTATTTAAAACAGGATATCAAAAGACACTTTGACAACCATCAAACAACGACATGAAAAACGCGTAGAGTTATGTCAGATATAAACGACATTTGTTTTCATGGCAATCTTGATAATTAGAAAAGAATGATTTCTGTCAGAGGATTTTATTACTTACATACATTACGTCAATAATTAATAAAATTGGTACTCAACAATCGATTATTGACTAAAAACCTAACTTAATAAAAAATTATGTGATAACACTAAATATTTGAAAACGGGTGACAATATCACAACGTAGTACTAATATCAGATATTAAACACTATGGTGTCCTTAAAGGCATTGTAAAAAAGAGTAATAAAGATAAACACTAAATTATATTTCGATTTAAAATATCGTTTGGCGTCCCAAATAATAAATTAGCATTTTTTTTTTTTGGTAAATTAGGAATAATTAGACATTAATAACAAACCTTAAAGTGGAAATGCTTCCCAAAATATATTTTTTTTTAGTATAAATTTCTTAGGTTATCTTAGTTTAGGATAAAGATATTCAAATGCGGTTCTCACTGGATTGTTAGGCTCTTGATTGACTATGTAATGACATAAAAAGTGATATCATTGCATTTAATTTTTTTGCAGTAAGTTAATTTTTTTGCAATTATGTCAGAAAACGCCATCTGGCGGCAAGGTAAGCAAACACAATCACCTCACTCACAGTTCAATTGATAGTCTAGGAAAGCCCCTTGTTAACGACTCCAAGTTTATTAAGATACGCTAAGCCTTTTTACCGTACCTCGTTACCCTTGTTGGGACACCCGGTATTTACAAAATGTTATAAAAGAGATGACACATTCGGACATTTCGGATCAGTTTTATCCAAAACCGTACTGTGGTCGATAAACTATTCCTATTCCGCCAGATTCTTTCATCAACTCATGATCTTGTTACAGTGTAACTTCATTGTAAAAAAGAGATATAGGTACCTGTAGTTTTATTCTAAAATCATCTCTGTGTATTATTTTATCCAACATTTTCCAGTATTCAAAGAAGATTCAATCAATTTACGTAAAGCTAGTAATATAACAAACCATATGAACTAGTTTGTCACGATAACTAATAGTTAAACAAAACATCATATGTATCCATATTCAGGACTCATAGAGAATTCAAACGAGAATCCCAAAAATGTGAACCCTCATATTTGACATCAAAATTACGCGATAAAAAAGAATATAAACATTATGATACCGGCGTAATCGAGTGGTAAAATATAATATTAAAGTCGACCAGGATTGTCGTCTTGTCATGAAAACTAGGCACGGACATTACATTACACACGTATATCCAACCTGCCACGAGCTATTATCGCGATTTTTCATCCCCGTCCTCGTTAATCTTCGCCTAACAGTAAATCGATATTATGGTAACAACGTGTAGCCATTAGATTAATAGTCCACGCTATCTCTTTCCCGATCTCTGACTCCGCGTACGCCTTAACAGCACTTTCTGTCCGTATAAGGCAAAGTTGACGAGGGTGTTATCTTATTATCTAGTAAGACACTGTAAGTATCGTATTCTAATTGGCTGTCTTGTACCGAACGAGTTATCTGTATCGACTCAGTATCAGCGTGGGCCGACGGCTGATCTTCGTATTTTCTCTTTCTTCTAGTTATTCGTATCTCCTTCTCTATTCTGAGCGTGCAAGATACAGTTAAGGATGAAAGATTTCGCTCCTCTACGTTTTTCTAAGAACTATCTACGAACTAAATGGTAGTATCGCGTTTTTCTTTACAAATGTTTAAAAGGTATCAGAAAACAACCGCTTCCTAGTATACATTGATTTCTATTGTCTTGCAGATGAGAACGATTTCTTCATTATCCTGTTCTTTTTGCTTTAATTCGAAACTCATTCTTAAGAGATGAGCATAGACATTATGTTTAGTTTTTATAATTGTATTTTTTAATATAATGGCGTAACAAATTTCTTCCGTCATCTTGAATTTTAATGGCCGTTCTACCGGATTGCCATTTTTTTAGAATTCTACATAATATCTCCATCTTACGCTATTTCTTATGGCTAGTAAATTCGTACAAGCGAATCCCTAAGTTAGCTATCTACGTCAGCCCATTTGTCAATATGGATTTACTTTAGTAGGGTGAGATAAAAAAAATAAATATATAAGAATCAGTACCATACAGCAGATTTAGAAAATATCTTATAATATAGGTTCAATGTTTTAAATAAAAAAAGAAACTAATTGTGAATTTTATTAGATTAAATGTTCTAAAATCTAGTCCTTTTATATTATTCAGCGGACGTTAATAAAATTTTCTTGCTTCCTCCAGTACAGATGAATGAATACTTCTTTAAGAGCAAGAGAGGGTTATATATTTTTGAAAAGCCTGTTCTAATCTTAATAACAATATCTAAAGGTATAACCTATTTTTGTTTATGAATATACTGTAATGTTATTATACATTTATTCCTGTTTACAACTCCATTTTCATTTGAGAGATGAGCATCCAGGTGTAGGTAATCTAAAACATAAAAAGCACTAAATTAATGTTATATTTATGAAACTACAACCAGCTATCTGATCTGTGTATTTTTTATTCAATTTAATTCAATTTTACAAAAGTATGTAACAATAACACGATTGCACACATGCAAAGTATTTGTTTGTCATTCATTTTATTTTAATTCAACACTATCCAGATAGAGGATGTTAAACTCTTCAAGTTGGCATCATCGGTATTGTGTTCGCATATGTCCGAGTCGATGTCATGTTTTGGCTCAGTAGCCGTCTGACGTAGGGGTGTTGGTCGGCACACACCTTATGATAAGTCCACCCAACGACAAGGACAGAAATATGTCACATTCACCACAATATGATCAATTGTAGGTTTAAAGGTAATTACGTAGAAGCTCTTAAATTCTATGTAACTTTTTCTTTTTTGATTTTGAGCTAAAATAATCACGGGAGATAATATTTATTATAATTTAATTTTACATGTAGGATCTATATCTAGCAGATCTAAATCTACACGCTGTATATGCACATGGTATGATATTCCGTTTTAGTAAAATTTCATTCCGAAACGGAGGCATCTTGGACGGTATGTCGCCAGCGGCTCCGTACTTTTATTTATTTGCAAATACGTTATCGAAAGTTGCATAGTCTCTTAAATTAAAATGCTCACTTATACTATAGAAAAGTCTTCAAAAGAATAAAAATTTTGTTCTAGCACGAATCTTTTTAAACACACTTGAATCGTTTCAAATTTAAAAGTGTTTTAACTCATCGGATAAGTTGTTTTACACCTCTATAGAGCGATAGCATACAGCTTTGTCAAACAGAGCTATTCTCCACTTGTACGGAATTCACACAAAATGTACAAATCGTTTGCACCTCTAGCGATCATGTTACCAAAATACATTTAATTCTTCAACATTATGAAAACTTTTTTACCATATTTTCTTGTGTTCTAAACCTTTGTAAAAATCGATACCCACCGTCTTCTATACAAAGTAATAAGACCTTAGGGTTTCTATACTCACCTCATACCTTTCAAACTACGAATTTCATAAAAATGGTGTGAGCTTTTTTACCAAAACGTCGGTATGTCCATTTCCAGTCATAAAATCATCCAGATTCATGTTCAGGAATTAAAACTCAATTACAATGAGTAATCATCGTCCTTTAACTTAAAATATGCATTCACATTTCAGTTTTTTACTATTCCTAAAGCCTCTAGTTTTCTTTCTATTTAATTCTGAAAAATTACCGTCGCATCAATTACTTCTGGCTAAATTCCACCATACCCGACCCTGTCAATAAGCACGATATGTCGTCAACTTAGCGATAAAGAAGATAATACTTTACAAACAAGTAGCTAGTGAGTTCATTAATGATCCTCCGAAAATTGTCCTAAGTATTGAGTAACGAACAAATCCTGTTAGATACAGCATTGTATCCTACGAACACAGACGATGTGCTTCCTGTTAGTCAAGTGGAATTCCAAGTGGTATTTTACTTTCTTTTAAAGATATACCACAACACATTTACCTGACCTATATTTTAGCAAGTAAAACCATAAATAATAAACAATAACAACGCAAACAACTCGTTGCAGATATTATTGTTTTGGGCGAAATAAACTGCTCTCGCTTTGTGCCGAATATACTAAATATGAATAGCTTTTTGGTGTAACCATCCATTCCATTGATTTGCAATTGCGCATTTTCACATACATTTTGAAAAAATCATAATTCATGTAAATTACAACAAAATATATTGAGTATAACCGATATTACAGTTTTCCTTCCACGTTATTGAATTTACATCACAGATAATGCTCATGCTGTCTTTCGTTGTTGGTAAACGTCTGTCCACGCTGCGCCGTGCCGTTAGAGACGATGTGTCACTTTTCCGAACGGGTTCTGTAGTCTAGGAGTTCGCTTGTTGCGCCCCGTTTTACTTCTCGGCGACTTTTTATCGGCTTGTTAATCACCAGGACCGTGTTGTGTTCGGGCATTAATTACTAGCTCCCGAGTTCCTTTCCAACATGTGTAGCTACGATTGGAACGTATATACGTGTTCCCGTGTTGGCGTGAGATGATAATAAATTACGTACCCATACTGCGATAGCTAACCGTAGGATGCTGTCGTCGTTGAAGATATCGCCCTGTAGGTATATATGCCGTAATGAAGTGATAAAGTGTTGTTAGTGGAGTCGAGCGGTTTAATTTCTCGATAAATTTGTATGTGAGGTACTCAATCATACAAGCGGGGGCTTTGTCTTGATTTGAATCAAGTATTCACCGTTCTACACAACGAAGTTTTAATCGTTTTTGTAAGTGAGTATGTTAATCTATCTATCAAGATCTATGAATTTGATTTACTGCGTCAGCCAGCACCTATCATTTTAACTGCTTGTAGTAGAGAGGAACTTGGCTAATATAGATAGTACTCACCAGTTACTTACTTGTCACTTCAGCATCAAATATCTGAACTATCTACGGATTGACGTATAGGCTGAAGGCATTAAATTAAAGATATTACATCTATCATAGTTATTTCTTGTTCCCGCGTTTTGTTAACATTCATCTACATACAGTGTGTTTCAGTAGGCTAGAAGTTTTAATTTGCGACGTTTCTTTGAAAGATACACGATAGTGCACTAGCACATTTTAATATACTTCCTTCGTAAGTTTCTAAATATAACTTATTTAGTTCGCTCAAAAACCTCAAAAAGAAATAATGCTGGTGTTTTTGAAACAGTTTAGCAGTTACTCCAACAATGAATGGAATCATACCTCCTAGTTGGTGGCAGTAAGGTTCAGCTCCTCTTATAAATGAAAAAGCTTTGTACACAACATTAGGAAATAAATACCTTTTTTGTTAAATTTCGAATAATAATTGTATATGATATAAGTAAAAACTGCCTAATCTTACACGGGCTACCTCATAAAATACAAAAAGTTCTTTCGATTTTCACTCAGTGTCGACGTTTAATTTGTTGAAACGTTAAATTCTCAATTCTGTATTTTCAGGTGGGTCGGTCTCCTGGCCGTGAATCTGGTTTCATTTTTTATTCCAAACGACATTAAAATAGTCGAAAACATTATTTCTTTGTTCACCTCATACGCAGATCAGATTGATCCAATGGATTTTTAGCAGGTGCGCCCACTATGCACCTGCAAATACCTTCTAATGCTTCCTATTGCTTGTCAAGACTAACGCTACAGCTCTTGCAGTGTATGTCAATGTATATTCATAGCTTTGTGGCAGCACTACCTCACTGTAAATAATGTTGACTGTATCCGAATAGCGAATGTTAGCCCGAGCGTAGTCAGTACTTCGCTCCCGGCACAATGCTACAATTTGCCTAAGACGAACCACAGCAACACACCACTAACAAAATCTATATTAGAAACTCAATCAACAATTCAAATTGTTAATAATGGAACAAAATATGATATGGTGCTGAAAGAAATAGCAGCGAACGCATATTTATCTATATATAAACAAACATTAATAAAATTAAAAAAAAAAAAAGCTTGTACATGAACCCCTTTTGTGTGGGTTTTCGTTTTTTACTAATATATTCTTTTTTTCGCAGTATTAATTTTTTGTCAACCTGTGGCACCTTTATGTACTACGTAAGCGTATAAAATCCCAAAACTAGGCACAGGATATTTAACGCTAAATTTACTATCCGTGAAACCGTTTTCGCAGTTTCGTATACAATACCGAAACAGAATGCGTACAAAGCAACCAACGGTTTCTATAAAAAAAACCGGTAAATTTTATTGACAGTCAACGTGTCACCAGCCTTTTCTGTTCGACAAAGCGAGAATGTTCGCAAAATTAATGACTTAACATTATTCACGCAAACGTGCCACCCAACCGATCAAAGAACCGAAAATAGTTCAAAGAAATCTCTTCGCCGGATCTGCTCAACGAACGGGAAATTGAAAAAGGAACGAAAACGGTATTTAAAAATTAATTATCCAATCCCCTCTCTTTACGCTCGACCTACCCAAAATTCTCTCGTCTATACCATATATGCTTGGCGATAATAACGATAATAATACTCCCAGCGGCGTACGTTTGCGTACTATCGTGGACATTTTAATGTAAACGAAGTATAATGGAACGAACTATAATACAAAACACTGCTCATTAAAACAGGAAAACGGAGAAAGTTGTATACTTTTGGGCAAATAGGTCTCAAAGTATTTTTCATTATATACATATTATAAAATATAAAATGTATGCTGCTTACGCACTACGATATTTTTTACAGTAGCTCTATTGTAATGTGGATGTACATATTTCCTATAACTTGGTTTATTTTCTAATAACAATTCTTATCATTCAATAATTGCTCTTTAATTAAGCTTTGAAGTTAAAGAATTTTTATTATATTCTCCACGATTGTACAGGTTGTATGATCCGAAACGATGAGGTGAAACGAAGGAGATCATTGAAGCGTGTAGATCCGTACAGCTGCCCCTTAGATGCCCGCATTTGATTTGCGCTTACCTCCCGGGGACATCAACAGAAGAACCACCGCTTTAAGCACGCATCAAGTCATCTGAATACGTTCTGTTCCGTGTAATAACTTGGTGTTATTCAACAATTCAGATTGAATTAATTATATACGGCGCGTACGAGTACACATAGAGAAGGTTTATAATAACCATTCCGAGGTTAAGTCAGCCAGGAACGTATTTGTTCGCGAACGATGGGGGGCCCTCAGGAAATTCAACCACCCTAGTTGAAGTGTTTTCGAAATCAGTGGGATAGAAGATAATTAAAACTGTTTCTGAGGTTTCAAAGAAGGGCTGTTACAGAATATGGGGTAATAGTCTTAGCAACTGGTTATTAATACTTCTATGCATGTTACCATTACGTACTGAACCTACTATATAGTTATAACAAAAAATTAAATATTAGTGTATTGTAATGAATGCAAGACTATTACCTCTTGTTTTATTGTTCTTGTAATACAAGCAGAAGCAAAGATGTTGTTAATTACTGGTTTCGCAGAGATACGAATTCTCTTCGAATGTTGAAAAGAATCAAATATTATAATAATTAACAAAAACATTTAATATCTTCGCTGGTTTTTTTTCTTTAGGACGTTGAGCAATATTATGTGGAGAAGTGCTTTGTGATTTGCTATTTTCTCTTAGCACTGAGATATTGTGGTTTGTGTTCTAATATATGTCGGTTTTTAACTTTATTAGGATTTTTTAATTTTTGTAGCTTAAAGGAAGTATATACATGTTTGTATGATAATTCTCATAATAAAATCAGTATTTCTAGGTTTCTAAGAAATTCATTTTAGTTTACATGGTAATAACATTTCATTTTCCATTAAAATGTGCATATGAAAATTTTGGTGGAGGCGAAGGTAAATTATTGACTGCAGTCGAACATTGTCATGATATGCAGTTGGATTTGTAATTTTAATGTGGTACAATGGTAAGAAATCTTGACTTAGTTGTATAACTTCAGCAGCTTTACATAGAAAATATCTGCACATATAACATCAAGTGCATGCATATACATATTTCTAATTTTATAAAATATTATAACATGTAACTCGTATTCTGCAAAGTTATAGCTGCTACTGCTCTTGCAAACTGCAATAGACACCATTACAATTATATCCAAACGAAGATTATATTTATTTGTTAGCCATAACCCTTATATGAGTTGCTTATCCTAAGTGTAAATTATTGGCTGCTGGCCTTGTAGATAATTTAAACTAGCCTGATTGATATAAATAGAGTCTTCTATTAAACTATTCACCATAGCACTAGCCTATTCACGACTATCCTGAGTTACGTAATATGTCCAGTTTTATGCAACGTGTCCATAAATCGGCTAGGCACATTATTATTATTATATACCTTCGTAGCAGAACCAAAGCCTACTTAAACATTTAAAATATTTAAAATTTTAATAACAGCGTTAAACTGAACTGATATTTCAAATTAAACAGTACAAGTAGATATTTTCGCTTTAATTTTCACAAACTGTATAAAAATTGAAAAAATTTAACATTTGTTTTAGAACCTAAATTTAAATATATCCCGCTTGGATTTTTATTCCAATCTTAATGTTTAAAGAATCGCCTCAGCTTTATTTCTTATGCTAAATCTCCATTAAACAAACTTCTACACAGAGATCTCTACCAACTTCCCAACAGCCCTTGACAATTACTTCTCCTCTTACTCATAATAACGTAACTTTGTAGTTTGTTATAACAAGAATATTTTCGTCCATCGTTTTGTCTTCTGGTGAATGCTGGTTGCACCGGCTGCTTAAACAGCGTTGCTTGTCTGACTACTATTGCAACTCTTGCTGTGTAATTTGTGTGCGTAAATGTGTTCAATTAACATCGCCTCGTGTTGAGCATGACAGTGCTGGATAGCCGCCTAATCACTGAGGCTCGTTATTATTATTAAACGAAAGTTACATGTTTTAGAAAAATTAATTTTTAACTAGATAAAATACAAAGCAAAAAATAGTTACCATAGTTAAGTTAATGTAGTCAGATAAAATACACATAACTACAACAAAAATTTACGTAAAAATGGTTGCGTGAAGTTATCCACACTTTTCCAGCCACACTTCTATCGTAACGAAAGTTGGAATGAAGTAGTAATTCCAATATAACATATAATACGATGGTGGTTTTTCTTATAAATTTTACAATACATGTTCTACAATCCACAATATATTAACCGAATTCTCTCTGGTGGAAGCTATTTGATATATCTAACAACGAAATTTAATTGGCTCGTCGTTTGTGGCCTTCAGAATAAAGAAAAATAGAAAAACCGTGGCTGGGATAATTAAAACGTCGTGATTCTCTTATTAATTCGAGTGCCTCGACACCGACCATAGGTCATATTTTGGGATGATGGTCTCGTACCATACCAACCATCAAATTCATTTGGCTGGCCGTTTACGACCTTCAAAAGTAATAAAAATCGAAAAACCGTGGCTGGAATAATTAAAACGTCGTGATGCTCTTATTAATTCGAGTGCCTGGACACCGACCATAGGTCATATTTTGGCATGATGGTCTCGTACCATACCATCCATCAAATTCATTTGGCTGGCCGTTTACGACCTTCAAAAGTAATAAAAATCGAAAAACCGTGGATGGGATTATTAAAACGTCGTGATGCACTTATTAATTCGAGCGCCTCGACACCGACCATAGGTCATATTTTGGCATGATGGTCTCGTACCATACCAGCCATCAAATTCATTTGGCTGGCCGTTTACGACCTTTAAAAGTAATAAAAATCGAAAAGCCGTGGCTGGGATAATTAAATCGTCGTGATTCTCTTATTAATTCGAGTGCCTCGACACCGACCATTGGTCATATTTTGGCATGATGGTCTCGTACCATACCAACCATCAAATTCATTTGGCTGGCCGTTTACGACCTTCAAAAGTAATAAAAATCGAAAAACCGTGGCTGGAATAATTAAAACGTCGTGATGCTCTTATTACTTCGAGTGCCTCGACACCGACCATAGGCCATATTTTGGCATGATGGTCTCGTACCATACCAGCCATCAAATTCATTTGGCTGGCCGTTTACGACCTTTAAGTAATAAAAATCCAACCGTGGCTGGATAATTTTAAATCGTCGTGATGCCCTTATTAATTCGAGTGCCTCGACACCGACCATAGGTCATATTTTTGGCATGATGGTCTCGTACCATACCAGCCATCAAATTCATTTGGCTGGCCGTTTACGACCTTTTAAAAGTAATAAAAATCGAAAACCGTGGCTGGGATAATTAAATCGTCGTGATGCTCTTATTAATTCGAGTGCCTCGACACCGACCATAGGTCATATTTTGGCATGATGGTCTCGCACCATACCAACCATCAAATTCATTTGGCTGGCCGTTTACGACCTCAAAAAAGTAATAAAAATTGAAAAACCGGTGGCTGGAATAATTAAAACGTCGTGATGCTCTTATTAATTCAGGTGCCTCGACACCGACCATAGGTCATATTTTGGCATGATGGTCTCGTACCATACCATCCATCAAATTCATTTGGCTGACGTTTACGACCTCCAAAAGTAATAAAAATCGAAAAACCGTAGCTGGGATAATTAAAACGTTGTGATGCCTTATTAATTCGAGTGATCTCGACACCGACCATAGGTCATATTTTGCATGATGGTCTCGTATATACCAACACATCAAATTCATTTGGCTGGCGTTTATGACCTTCCAAAAGTAAATAAAATCGAAAAACCGTAGCTGGGATAATTAAAACGTTGTGCTGCTCTTATTAATCTCAGTGCCTTGACACCGACCATGGGTCATATTTTGGCATCATAGTGTCGTACCATTCCAACCATCAAATTCATTTGGCTGGCCGTCTACGACCTTCAAAGGTAATAAAAATCGAAAAACCGTGGATGGGATAATTAAAACGTCGTGATACTCTTTATTAATTCGAGTGCCTCGACACCGACCATAGGTCATATTTTGGCATCATGGTCTCGTACCATACCAACCATCGAATTCATTTGGCTGGTTGTTTATGACCTTTCAGTAATAAAAATCGAAAAACTGTGGATGGGATTATTAAATGTCATGATGCTCTTATTTATTCGAGTGCCGACACACCATAGGTCATATTTTGGCATCATGGTCGCGCCAAAATATGACCTATGGTCGGTGTCGAGGCACTCGAATTAACAAGTGCATCACGACGTTTTAATTATCCCAGCCACGGTTTTTCGATTTTTATCACTTTTGAAGGTCGTAAACGGCCAGCCAAATGAATTTGATGGATGGTATGGTACGAGACCATGATGCCAAAATATGACCTATGGTCGGTGTCGAGGCACTCGAATTAATAAGAGCATCACGACGTTTTAATAATCCCATCCACAGTTTTTCGATTTTATTACTTTTGAAGGTCATAAACGGCCAGCCAAATGAATTCGATGGTTGGTATGGTACGAGACCATGATGCCAAAATATGACCTATGGTCGGTGTCGAGGCACTCTAATTAATAAGAGTATCACGACGTTTTAATTATCCCATCCACGGTTTTTCGATTTTT
This sequence comes from Holotrichia oblita, assembly GCA_023690525.1. NCBI lineage: Eukaryota > Metazoa > Arthropoda > Insecta > Coleoptera > Scarabaeidae > Holotrichia > Holotrichia oblita. The sequence goes on from CM043020.1 coordinate 64,309,770, forward strand.
ATTACTTTTGAAGGTCATAAACGGCCAGCCAAATGAATTCGATGGTTGGTATGGTACGAGACCATCATGCCAAAATATGACCTATGGTCGGTGTCGAGGCCCTCGAATTAATAAGAGTATCACGACGTTTTAATTATCCCATCCACGGTTTTTCGATTTTTATTACCTTTGAAGGTCGTAAACGGCCAGCCAAATGAATTTGATGGATGGTATGGTACGAGACCGTCATGCCAAAATATGACCTATGGTCGGTGTCGAGGCACTCGAATTAATAAGAGCATCACGACGTTTTAATTATCCCAGCCACGGATTTTCGATTTTTATTACTTTTGAAGGTCGTAAACGGCCAGCCAAATGAATTTGATGGATGGTATGGTACGAGACCATCATGCCAAATTACGACCTATGGTCGGTGTCGAGGCACTCGAATTAATAAGAGCATCACGACGTTTTAATAATCCCATCCACAGTTTTTCGATTTTATTACTTTTGAAGGTCATAAACGGCCAGCCAAATGAATTCGATTGTTGGTATGGTACGAGACCATGATGCCAAAATATGACCTATGGTCGGTGTCGAGGCACTCGAATTAATAAGAGTATCACGACGTTTTAATTATCCCATCCACGGTTTTTCGATTTTTATTACTTTTGAAGGTCATAAACGGCCAGCCAAATGAATTCGATGGTTGGTATGGTACGAGACCATCATGCCAAAATATGACCTATGGTCGGTGTCGAGGCCCTCGAATTAATAAGAGTATCACGACGTTTTAATTATCCGATCCACGGTTTTTCGATTTTTATTACCTTTGAAGGTCGTAAACGGCCAGCCAAATGAATTTGATGGATGGTATGGTACGAGACCATCATGCCAAAATATGACCTATGGTCGGTGTCGAGGCACTCGAATTAATAAGAGCATCACGACGTTTTAATTATCCCAGCCACGGTTTTTCGATTTTTATCACTTTTGAAGGTCGTAAACGGCCAGCCAAATGAATTTGATGGATGGTATGGTACGGGACCATGATGCCAAAATATGACCTATGGTCGGTGTCGAGGCACTCGAATTAATAAGAGTATCACGACGTTTTAATTATCCCATCCACGGTTTTTCGGTTTTTATTACTTTTGAAGGTCATAAACGGCCAGCCAAATGAATTCGATGGTTGGTATGGTACGAGACCATGATGCCAAAATATGACCTATGGTCGGTGTCGAGGCACTCGAATTAATAAGAGTATCACGACGTTTCAATTATCCCATCCACAGTTTTTCGATTTTTATTATCTTTGAAGGTCGTAAACGGCCAGCCAAATGAATTTGATGGATGGTATGGTACGAGACCATCATGCCAAAATATGACCTATGGTCGGTGTCGAGGCACTCGAATTAATAAGAGCATCACGATGTTTTAATTATTCCAGCCACGGTTTTTCGATTTTTATCACTTTTGAAGGTCGTAAACGGCCAGCCAAATGAATTTGATGGATGGTATGGTACGAGACCATCATGCCAAAATATGACCTATGGTCGGTGTCGAGGCACTCGAATTAATAAGAGAATCATGACGTTTTAATTATCCCATTAGCGGTTTTTCGATTTTTCTTTATTCTGAAGGCCACAAACGACGAGCCAATTAAATTTCGTTGTTAGATATATCAAATAGCTTCCACCAGAGATAATTCGGTTAATATATTGTGGATTGTAGAACATGTATTGTAAAATTTATAAGAAAACCACGATCGTATATGTTATATTGGAATTACTACTTCATTCCAACTTTCGTTACGATAGAAGTGTGGCTGGAAAAGTGTGGATAACTTCACGCAACCCGTAAAAATAAGCGTAAAATCTGGATTAGAAAGTTCGAATAAACGCAACTAAGGCTCTCTATATTCTATCTAAAATTCACGATATTAGAAAGTTCTTTAGGTTTCTTTTGGTTCCACATTTGAACTGGTGTAGTTCCAGTTCTAACAGCCGACTGGTATTACTAAATATAACTCATCCTTTACTTGGTCGTACATTTAGAATGATTATAAGTTAACCCAAGAGTAAAGCCAAAACAAGTATTTTATGTCCTACACTTCTAAAATGTTTCTTTTGAATCTGTTATATTTGACTCCTAAAACATCAGTATGGAAACTAACGAAGCAGGTCAGTTCATTGTTATGCATGTTACAGTCAGTATAAGTAAAATTAATGCGAATTCAAAGTGCTCATATAAAGAGATCCTGATTATATTGATATCATAAAAAGGTTTTGCATATATATTTCTTACTTAAAAGGTTTCACTGATAGATCGGATAAATCTCATATTATTTGATATAAAATCCAATAGTTGCAACAACCATTTTATAAGACCGGTTTCTTAAATTAAAATGTACTTTCAATTAGCATTAATTGTGCTTCTATTGCCCTTGAGTTGCAAAGTAATGAAAGCAATTTTTATTATTTTTTCTTAGCCTTAGTTTTGTTATATACCATAAAGTATTTTAACTATACACAGAACCATTTCACATTTTTTTAATTCTTACAGTTGGATCTAGATTTATTGAAGATATTGACAGTTTACTGTCATTTTGGTCATTTTATCCGTTAGCAGTGAGACTTTTTATTTTACAACAACTGCTGTATACAAATGTTGTTTTTTGAAGCATTACCTTCCGACAATATAGTGACAGTCAATGCACAAATAAAAAAATTTCCAAAATATGTATATATCTATAATTTATTAGCAACAAGGTTATGACATTTTTAGTTCATAATAATAATTCACTTTCTACTCGTATTTCTTTGTGCTGCCCTGAATTAAAAAAAATCATATTTGCAGAAATTTAGGGGAATCAGCCTGTATCATACAAAAAGATCAAATGTACTCTTCTCTTATAGTTTTCGGATAGTTTAAAGCCGATTTTGAGGAAACATAAGCAAAATTTATCATCTGTACATTTTTCTGCATAACCTTTGTGCAGCAACGTAGTCTGTTTTTGCAAAGTGTTATCATGTTAATTGCAGTATTTACACTTCTGTTTGTACCATTTCCAGGATTGCGCTTTGTCTTGCATCCATCCTGTACGTCATGTTCCTTTTCATTACGTCCAGTTGTCTGACAGGACGGCATCGGCAATCGGTTGTTGGCAGTCAGCGCGACCGTAAGCACCGCAGAGAAACCGTAGAGTATTGGCATGTTTATGAGGCAATTACAGAAATGAGCCGGTTTAATCGCCATCAAGGCAAGAATGATTAGTGGCTTCATTATTTCCACCAATCACGTTCCCGTTAAAATACTACATGTATCGTATAATTAAAAGTGCTATTTATTTCCGATTGCGGAGAACCAGAGCTTGGCATCGAGCGACCAAGTATCTGTGCCGTTTTATTGTCATGTACCCTGTCGCCGCTATCGCGTCCGATCTTTAGATTTATACTGGTTATTTTAATTGAAATTGTATACGTCTGATTTATGCTACTAACGGCTGCCCGTATAACCTTGTCTCATCATTTCTTTTCATAGATACGATGGGCAGTAGCTAATACGTTGTAATTAAATAAAGACAACCCACTGAAAAATTATTGCGTATAACTAGGTTCCTTACTTCTTCTACGTAAAGGCAAATCATGGTTCTTTAATAGAAACATTGCAGCAACAGCGTTAGTGTTTACGTTTGCAATTGTTTTACACCTGGCCGTAACTTTCAGAAGTAGCGAGGTAGAGAGTTCAGAAAACCGATTACAGGTACATGTGTATCAAGCATTAAAATCGGACTACGTGGTTTCGATCTATTCTAATTTCAGACATTTTTCTGTGTTTCCTATTGTAGCATTTCTCGGCGTTTTCAAATATCATAGGAGTTTTGCAATTCTATTTAGATCGAATTTCGATCCTTGAACAGGTCGTAATGTATATGATATCACAATGCAGATATTCTTATGAATTTCAAAAGTGGTTATGATAGTACAAGAAAAATAAATGCAACAACTAAAAATAAATAAAATAAAGTTAACCCTAGAAGATATCATGAAAAGGCTTGTAAGGCGCCAGACGGAATAAATAAATCCACAAAATTCAGTAGTGCTCTGCCAACTGTATAGTCCTGACATCCAGAAATAGAAAGCGGTATCAGAAGGTTGATAAGTCCCGCAAAAATAATAAGTTTGGAGAAAACTAAACAGTATCCGTCCAGTGTGAGGACGAAGAAAGCCTTTCACATAAACTGCATGGGCACTTTCTTCGAAAGTACACATGTATTTTGAAGGGAGGTTATCCTCTTATTAGCACTAGATGTACACCTATTTTCACCAAAAAGCAACAAATAATGAAATAAAGTTATAATTTGTAGTATAATCAGTTAAAATTCACATCACGTACGAAATGCAGAGCACACAATACTGCATGCATAGGTGGCCTTAATTGCAGATTGAGATGTCTGTTCAACCTAGAATTCTGTGTTGTACCATTACCAATTAGCAGCGCTGTTCTAATAATGCTTCTTAATTGCTTTCCACTAGCTGATAGTCGACGATAATCAGCAGACACTCAGCCGCTTTACAGAGTAACTAAGGTATAGTGGTATTGTAACAAAAATAAAATAAATTACCGGCGATTAAGTTTACAATAATATATTTCTAATGTGGTTAAAATTTGCCGGTAAATTTATCGTATAAACACGCATAGATTCAATATAGCTTCTTAATTAGTCCCTAATTAGTTAAAGTTAATTAAAAGACTCGGTGTTTGCACTGGTAGTGTGGCTGTTCTCTGGTAGTCGCAGACTAGAGTTTCTGGGATCGATTCCTGTTGTGGCGCGTCTCGCTAAGTTATTGTATTATGTCATGTTATTTTCGTATTTTCATTTGCCCGTGTTTATAGAAAGCGTTTTATTTAGAGTAGCGAATTAGGTTTACTAGCACGATTTATTGTTTTAAATTCTATTTTGCTGTCTTCTGAAATCATACTTATTAAGTACTTCTGAACGATTAGTTGTTCCAATTTTATTCCATTCATGTAGATATCTTTCGCCCTATATATTTGATATTTCACTCATAATTATGCTCTTGTACTTTTTTGCATTGATTTCTAATTACGTTTGTTTCGCTGATACATACCATAATTATTCGTTTACTAGTGTTAGAAAAATGTCGACTCCACCGCCTAGCCCAGTCCGAACACGTTGTACGAGTATACTTGTTGGGACATGTTTGTTTAATTCCGTATATGCATATTAGAGGCTATTAAACTCATCCCTATCAATTGACGAAAATTTTGCTTGGTAATATTCTCGATATATTGGAATCATCAAAAGCGAAAGTAGTGTGGTAAGAAGTCAATAGCGGTGGTAATGGTGACAAGGCAGGCATTGGACTATCTGTTAACGCTGGTAAAGAGTTATCTGAGGAAAAGGATAGTATTTCTGAGAATACTATATTGACTAAAAATGGTATAAAATGGTCAATAAACGAACCATCTGTAAGCTAGTGTTCGGTGGAGCATCTTGAGCATAAAAGCTGAACCTGTTGAGGCATAGAAACTATTAACCCATGGGAAGTAGTATCACAGCGTTTTCTTGTATTGCAACAAATATTTATTTTTATTTACAAAATAAAATAATTTTACTTTGTTAAGCCACCCCATTTGACATCGTTGCCTGCAGTTTCAATCCTTCTAGATCAGTTTTTAAAAATAAAATGAATTATAATTGAAATACATTTCTTATATAGAGTGTCACACATCTGTATTCCTAAATATTTACTCGTAAACTAATCGCAATAGAAGTTTGCAGTTTAATCCACTGAAATGAAGGCAATATTGTCTTTCGAGTAAAACTAACATATACGGATAATCTTTCCGTTTCACCGAATACAAAATCTTAACAAAATATTTTCATTTGCTTCTCATGTTATTGTTGAACGAACATACATGCAATTATTTTTAAAATAACACTCCAAATTTGTAACAATAATACTAAAACATTTTTTTATGCCAAATAAATATCCACAACAGTTTAATATTGTCTGTGTGGACCTAATTGTGGCCTCAAACGAAAGCTTTGTTATTTTTTGGTAAATAGAGTACGTAAGTAAAATAAATAGTGCCACTACCCAAGAAATTACACTGCAGGAATCCTCGCACAAATTAATACGAAGGCGAAAACTACATAATTATCATTCTATAATTATTTACGTATCAGTATCTGAGAATAATGTTGAACACTGCGATTTGAGCACACTTGTACAATGTACATATAATGATCAGTAAAGATCAAGACGCTATCAGAAAGAAAATTTACATCGAATGACGAAAAAAGTGAAAATCAGTGAATAAATCGCTACAATTAAAGCCGCCGTGCCAATTAGGGTCACGATTTATGCGAGACTTTCCGTTATGAAACGCTAATAAGCGACGAAGGCGATGTAATGAATATTTAATTACGATATACCTACCCTGGCTGCATTTTTAATCGTCAACGGTTAGCGTTCCGATTTTTATACGCGACTCGGTTACAAATATCAACGTATTACACAAACACATAAATAATATTGTCCGTTCGCCCATTAAAATACTCTAAGTTAAATCAGCTATCATTCATCATGTATTATTGATGATGACATTTTAATTACGGAATGTAGCATTTATTCTGCTCCTTTCTCGATATCCTTTAATTCATTTGACTTGAGAAGTTATCTTCGTCAGCATGATTCTGTCCCAACTTCAGTGTTATACATTATACACAGAGTACAGATTATAACATCGTATTGTAAAAATTTACACGCCGACATAATTATAGATCCAGTAATATTTTATCTTTGATGAAAAAATCACATTAATTATATTGATTTATTCAATAAAATCTCGGTTAGCAACGCACAACTATAGTGGAACTAATACCTGTAATCATTGCAAGTTCGTATCATGCTGATTTAAATTAACGACCAGTTCAAAATTTGTTACATTAATAGCCCTGTTATTATTCTGAAAATGATAATAAAATCGGCATGTATTGCCATGTAAATGACTATTTAGATATGTACATAAATGCTTATTAAAATTAACCGCGTACTACCGACGCCGACGCACAATGCAAATAACAAAAACGCTGATATACATACATACATATTACAAAGCAGTAATGTGCCGCAGACTAAATGTTTTACCAAATATTTTCATTGTACAATGGGAAACATGTTACAAATAAAGGTTGGTATTTTGTGCACTTTTTTGTTATGTGACCCGCTTACTGTGGGATAGCTTATAATAATCCATGTCTGTAGAATTTAGGAATTTCAACTGGTGACCGAACTATACATACAATGAATTTCAAGTGGTGACCGAACTATACATACAATGTTAACATTTATACAACGTAACAATAATACAAAGACTAAAATTTGCATTAACTTACAGTGTAAAATTATAGTATACAATTGTATGAAACGTTATATAAAGGTACTAAAATCAACCAAAGAATTTCACTCTTAGATTATTTTGAAGGTTTATGTACATGTGTCTGTATATGTGTTGTGTATATCGTTATGTGCACGTTTACAATTAGAATCCTATCACTTGCATGGGATTTCAGTGCAGGTGCAGTTCTGTTCCTTGTAATTTCTTCTCGGCAAGCAGATTTATTCCGCTTTTGACAAGTAAAGGAATAATTTTTATGAAGACCAAGAAGTAATTTGAAGAAAAATATAAAATATAGTACAATTTTATGATAAAAGTATGCCTGAAAGCATCACCTGGAATTGCCGAAGGTAAGCTGTCTTATGGAAAGGTTTAATTTATTACACAGAAGAAGTTCATTTTTTTGCTCCATGTATTATATACAATCTTACTTTCTTTTACACCGCTGATAATAATAATAAAGTCACATCTGCTTTCGGCAAAATTGTTGCAATTCATATTGATGATATAATAATTACTAGGAGTAATAAATAACTACAGGGTGTCTTAACGAGACCGTTAATTAGAAGTTTATGGGCTTATGGCCAAAATATAAATTTTAAAATTCAGAATTATATATAGTCGATTATGTTCTCTTCGATGAAAATATTATTAGATTTCTAGCGCTTTCGGTTATACCGGAAGTCGCCATCTACTTCGTTATTTTAATGGGACACCCTGTATATTTTTACATGATTGAATTTACCTATCCTTAAGATTTATAAATACCTTTAGTTTTTTTTAAACAATGTTTACACAAAGCGAGAAATTCCGAATGTATTTTTTAAGAAAGGGGTCTAAAAAACTAGAAAGAAATTATATTAATTGTTCAAGATGGTGATCGTTTGCATTCAAGCACAGTGTTAAACGTAAAGAAACACCCTCAAGTGTTGGTCTTTGTACATCTTGAGAAGAGAATATGTTGTGGTCGCCAATGTCTGGTAGACCAGATTTTTGATACGTCCCCAATGGAAGAAGTCCACAGGTGTCATATCTGGAGATCTTATAGGCCAATTCCTAACTCTTTACAGCAATAATGTAAAGGCATTTAACGCGTAATTATCAAGTCACAAGTATCAAACGACGAAGTGTGATTTTGACGTTAGACTTTGATAGCTTATTTGCCATGGCACACTGGACAGTAATAGATGAGTTATGTGTGTATTTTTCAAAAATTCTAATTATCTGCTAAACTAGCAATTTTAGGTATGCGACCTGTGAGATATAAAAGATGTAGAATTGAACGCTGAAGACGACTAAGTAATAAAATATGGCGGGTGCTATTTGGAAAAATTAAGTTATGGTACTTCAAAATTTCGAAGAGTTAACGTCGCATAGTAAAGTAGCCACGCAATGTAGACAGCCTTTATCGGCGCTAAAATATACTTCAACATGTTGTTTAAGCTTGTTATGAATTCTAAATTGATAGCCGTAAAATCGAGTGTTCTCTGTTTTTTTGAATAAATGTTCCCTATAACATTTTTTTTAGAACAGATCGAATAACTACAAAACGCCCGATTCAAAATAAAAAAACTAAAGGTATTTATAAAGCTTAAAGATAGGTAAATTCAAATATGTAAAAATAGATACGGTGTTGCATTAAAAATAACAAGTTAGATGGAAACTTCCGGTATAACCGGAAGCGCTAGAAAAATATTTTCATCGAAGAAAATACAGTCGATTATACATAACTCTTAATTTTCACAGTTATATTTTGGCCAGAACCTTATAAACTTCTAATGAACGGTCTCGCTGAGACATCCCATATATGCTATTGTAATACGTATTTAGAATTACAATTGATTTATTAGGTGAGTTGTTTCCTTTAGAGATGGCAAATAGCCTCAGTGGTATATGAAATATCTTAAACATATACTTCTGTCTCTGCATCAACCTGTACTTAATTCGACACATTGATAGGACTTGATACGGATAAAGCCTCCGAATGAGGATTTGGACGAGTGGCAGAAGGCAAGTTAGTATTTTTGGTGGAAACTCGAAAGTTTTCCTGTCGTAAAAGTATCAGTTAATTGAATGGTTCGTTTGCTAGACCTAGCAGTTGGTATAACAATGCATATACCATTTAATTAACTATTAAAAGTTACAGCTTATAGTGCGCAGTAACTGGTGGGGGTCCAGATCTCGTGCGGTTTTTAATTTTTAATTTGAAATATAGATCATGCATATTATGATTTTTCTATTAAAGCAGTACTTAATATTCCGTTTATGCCGTTAAACTGTGAACTCTCCACATAAATAATAAAAAATATTGAGTTTATTAACAAACATATACGCCATCTGGCATTCTACAGTTCTTTAAACAATTTCGAGATTTTTTCGTGGACACATTAGTTAGTGATATTTTTCTCGAAGCTGAACCATTCCCGAGATGTGGCCCAGCGCCATTCTTATTTAGCCAACCGGTTGTATATGTCTCCATATCTATCAACGCTAAGCTATTATGTAACGATAAAAGTGAAACGTTGAACAGTTTTCTGTAGCACAAGGCCTTGTATTAAGGGTGTTGTCATTACCTGCCAGAAATGCTAGAATATGGCTTTTTCCTTCACCAATCAAGGAATAAGCCAGAAGAAAACTTGAGTTTGTAATATTTCTTTAGCGAAAAATTGAGTTAAATTTATGTATTATTAAAAGAAAAACAGAGTTATACAAATCAAAATTCAAAATCTGATTTCAAAAGTATCAATTTTTAGAGGAACGTAAGCTTTCGTTGTGTTTTTTCTATTATCTTTTGGTAAGTGAAGATGTATTTTCTTAGTCTCAAAAGTGCATAACTTAATACTAGTTCCAAATCAAATGTCATAAAACAAAAACTACACATCTTTATTTAAAATAGCAAAATTGACCAAATATTTTTGGGCTTGATATAACGTTAAAAATTACAAATAATATTATACTGAATTTTCTCTATAAATAGAGAAATCGTGAGGAACGACATTCAGACATCATCTTTTAAGAAAATAAAAATATTAAACAAAATAGGAAAAAATTGAAATTAGTGAGAGTGTATTGTGAGGAATACTTTTAACACTACTGTACTGTCTTTAATTAAACACAACTTTTAAGAATAACAACGATTTAATGAAAAATAAATACGTATCTTACAACCAAACTGTCTTACTTCTACGTTCTCTACTTTTCTGCTGTCATCTCTATCTTTTTTACATTTTATCTAAATTACAAAAGTTCTAAAGCGTAAAAAATTCCTAACACTCGGCCATCCTTGGTTTAATCTCGTCCTCGAGATTGTAGTCTGCTAGGTGGTGCGGTGGTTTTCTTACTCTTTGTGACACGCGCCTACCTTCTTCTTGCCGGCTCATATTTTCGTCCACATCCTTGTCCTTTTCTTTCTGGCGATCAGATGTTCGTTTCTCCTTTACGACCTGGGTGTCCATTTCATCGGAACTATCTTCCCCTTCTTCTAGTTCGGCGTCGTACTGCATTTCTTCACCGTCCCTGTAACTTTTCCATATCTTCAGTTGGTTTACATGCGCTGTTGTAGCATAGAGTTTATGTTTTCCTTCACTTCTGAGATCGGTCACTCGGTATGAGTCACTTGGCAAGGTTTCAGTGATAACTAAGGGTCCTCTATATTTACTTTGCAGTTTCGCGGAATCCCCAGTATGCTTAGGTACCGTCTTCATGTACACTATGTCGCCCACTGTGTATTTCACATTCGTGTTCTTCTTTTGATCATACCAATGCTTATATTTTGCCTGTTGTTGCTCTATTCGTAATCGAGCTTTTCCTCGCAACTCCGATGGTAGCTGGTAATCTTCATTGTCCAGTGTTAGTTGCCTTAACGGCCCTTCTTCAAACCGTGGAGTGTAACCATATAATAACTCGAATGGACTCATATTCGTGGTTTTATTTACTGAGGTATTTAAATTCCTTTGCACGCTTTTAACGCGCTTATCCCAATCTGTAAAGTCTGGATCGTTAACTGTCGCTTGGATCATTTGCACGATAGTGCGGTGCACCCGTTCCACTTGTCCGTTCGCTTGAGCGTGACGTGGCGAATTCAGAGTGTGCTTAATTCCGTGTTTGGTGCAGAACTCCTCGAATGCACGTGAGGTGAAGCAAGTCCCTCGATCTGATATAATACGCTCAGGTGCGCCTACTTCCTCTACGAAATCTGTCATTTTCCTCAAGAGTGCAGCGGTGCCCGTGTTTCGAACTGGATCTAACTTAACAAATTTTGTGAAGTTATCTACTGCAACAAGTAAATACTTATTTCCTTTAGAACTGGTTACGAAAGGTCCCAAGGTGTCCACATGGACAATAGCAAATGGTCGTTTCCCTGTTGGAATTGGATGTAGTTCGCCTATTCCCTTTCCGTATTGTCCCTTGTTCATAAAACATTCTAGGCACATCCGAATGTGGTTCTTCACATATGTCTTCATATTTGGAAAATGATAAAATGACCTTAGTTTCCTTATAGTTTTTTCGACTCCTAGATGCCCTCCAAAATCATGGAATCTGATAGCTAAACTCTTCCGCATTTGATCGGGTACAGCGTACAGCACCTTACCGCTTACTTTCTTAAACAATATACCGTCCCTGAGTTCATAATCTCTGATTTCTGCCATTTCCGAAGCCGTACATTGTTTTTTCTTTATCAAGTCCATTTTCCGTTTCAATCTGTCATCCGTGTATTGGAATACTGCTACCTCGTCTTCTCTACTAATAACAGTAAATATAGTTGCTTGGTCTTTCCAATCATCTACGTCAGTCAGTTCATTTTCAACCGGAGCTCTACTTAGGGCATCTACGTGTGCCAAATCTTTTCCTGGTCGGTGCTTAATCTCGAAGTCATATTCATTCAACAGGTTATACCACCGAATAATTTGAGGGTTTTTGGTCTTCATAGCGTTAAGATATATCAAGGCCCTACAGTCTGTTACTACCACAAATCTTATATTAATTAAAAACATCCTTAATCGACTCATCGCCCAAACAATAGCAATTAATTCAAGCTTACTCGAGTGGTAAGTGGTCTCTACTTCAGTTGTTTGTCGACTGATGGCGTACACTAGATATAGTTTATGATCTCTACCTTTTTGCAACAGCATTGCACCCAACCCTTTCGTGGAAGCGTCGGTATGTAGCTGCGTTTCCGTCGCATTTGGGTCAAATGCCTTCAGTATCGGCTTGCTAATTAAACTTTGCCTTAGGTCATGGAAGGATTCTCGTTGTTCCGCGCCCCATCTGTAATCTTGGTTTTTCTTCAATAGTGCATATAACGGTTTTGCTCTTGCAGCAAAATTAACTATAAAGCGCCTAAAGAAAGATGCCATCCCCAAAAATCTTCGCACTTCGTGAATGTTATTTGGTACTGGATATTCTTCTATCGCCTTCGTTTTCTTCGAGCCAGGACTTATTCCATCTGCCGATATTCGAAATCCGAGATATTCGACTTCTCTCTTCATAAACTCACATTTCTCGAGTTTAAGAGTAAGATTCGCCTTTTGTAATGCTTTGAGCACTTCGGTTAATTTCTCCTTCATATCTTCCCAATCTCGTGCAGGTATTAATATATCGTCTAAGTAATACAACGCTACCCGTCCTTGCATCGGTCCTAGTACCTTGTGCATGAGTTTTGAAAAAGTAAAATGGCGCATTCATCAAGCCAAATACCATTCTCTCGAATTCACCAGTCTCGTCGGGCGTGATGAAAGCCGTCTTTGCCTTAGAGTTCTCATTCAACGGGACCTGTAGGTAGCCATGCGCTAGGTCTAGCATCGTATAAAAGTTACTACCTGTCAGCGCTTCAACATAGTCATCCATGTTGGGAAGTGGAAAATTCATACGTACAGTTTGTTTATTAAGTCTTCTAAAATCCACAACTAAACGTGACTCACCTGTCTTCTTTTTAACCAGTAATACCGGGCTAGCATATGGCGAATTAGTTTCCCGAACGACACCAGCATCTTTCCATTCTTTAACAATTTTTCGTATCTCGTCTCGTTCTTTGTTACTCGCTTGGTATGGCTTGTTCCAGACAGGAGTACTACCTGCTTGTTCCACTATCTCCATCTCTACCATATTCGTACAGCCAAGTTCCTTCATATTTAGTGCTATACAGGACCGATAGTCGTTTAGCAATTGCATTAAATCATTTACTTGCTCTAGCGTCATTTCTGGATTTACATGAACTGATTCTGGCGTAATTTCTGATTTCATCTGGAAAACTGGTCTTAATTCGTGAATTTCTCCCAATAACAACTCGCTTCCTTCTGGTATGCATACATCTTTACTCTGACTATTTATTAAGGGTAATTGGAATTCTGAGTGTCCAGTCATGGATATGAAACTGATTGCGTTTGCCGGAATCACAACTTCCTTTGAAGAGCTAATACTATCCTGCATACTTGGCTTTAATTGCATGTCCTTAAACGGGTCATCATCTCGGTATTTTATAATCAAGTCATTATCAATCTTTAGGTAGACTACATGTGGTAAGTCCGTAAAAGTTCTGCCAATTATGACGTCAATGGGTTGCATGCTATCCTCAACGATTCTAAATTTTACATTATCTGCCTCAACTCCGTCAATGCTTATTTGTGCTGTAATGGTACCTAGTGATTGTACTTTACTTTCTGGTGGTCCAAAACCCTTCAATTCGCATTTATCATCCTCAATAGCATATTTTCCAACAACAACCGCAGAAGCTTTAATGGTACATTCCGAGCTTCCTGGGTCTATTAAGCACGAATATGACTTTTTGTTAATTTCAACTTTTTTAACATATTTCATTACTGAATGTTTGGCATTAGCTGTTTGCTCACTCGGTGTTATCAAATTTATGCTACCTTTAGACGAATTACAGTACTTTTGTATGTGGCCTACTGCGCCACAACCTCTACAGGTGATTTCCTTTTTTATTTCAGTGCAATCTTTGGCAATGTGGCCATATTTGTTACATTTAAAACATTTCCACTCACCTTTGTCATTTCTGATTGGTAATGCTCTCGCTCCTCTTTCTGATTTAACGTACGTCTCTTCCTTAACTCTTGCCTGCGATTCTATTTTGTCACTCTTCACATGTTTGTCATTACCTACCGCTGGTCTATTCTTCTCAATCCTTTCTACCCTAGCCATGTTTACTCTCTCGTATGTTAATATATCTTTGTACAAATCGTCTTCGTCTGTATGATGCTTCGCCATAATCAGGGTGGCCAATTATCTCGACCACAACCCAATCACAGTTTGTTCTTTAACCTCTACAAATTTCAGATTTAATTCTCTACATAAACGTACCTTCTCGTGAAAATAAGAACTGACGTTCTCTTTTGGTCCTTGTACCCGTGCCTGCATTTCCTTCCAACTTTGCGTTAAACTTTTGTCATGTACAAAAGTTTTTCGAAAGGCATTCCTAAAAATATTCCAGTCTATTAGCTCTCTTGACCTACCATTGAACCAGTGCATTGCTGCCCCTTTTAAATGAATTCTAGCAGTTTCAAATGTAAAAGAATCGGGCCAACCATGTAACACTGCCGTATTATCTATACGGTCTAGCCATCTCGCTGCTGCTACCGATCCAACTTCACCATTAAAATCATTAATACTTTTACTTAGGTCTGGCATAATGCTAAAATTCTTTGTGGTATTATCTTGTGCCCTTATTGTATGCAACATAGTTGCATTTTGTTGCAGCAACATATTCATCGTAGACAACATATTCTCTATTGTACTATTATGGATATTTTCTACGTTTAGAGTACCTCCCGTCTCTGCATTTTGTACGTTATCTTCGTTTCGGCGTATCTCCGTACCTAAAATGTTGTTTTCGAACTCATTAAATTCCGTTTCATCGCAAACTATTGCTTTCCCTCCGATTTCTTGATTCTCCATTTTTTTCCTATCGTCTCTATATGTATATTCGTAACCGTCTTTTCCTATTTGTTATACACTTTTATCTTAGATCTCAGGTAGATCCCACTTCTGAATTGTGAGGAATACTTTTAACACTACTGTACTGTCTTTAATTAAACACAACTTTTAAGAATAACAACGATTTAATGAAAAATAAATACGTATCTTACAAACAAACTGTCTTACTTCTACGTTCTCTACTTTTCTGCTGTCATCTCTATCTTTTTTACATTTTATCTAAATTACAAAAGTTCTAAAGCGTAAAAAATTCCTAACAGTATGTAATATGTAAGCTTATAGTGTTTAAATAAAGAAACTTAAAATTTAATCTATTATTGACCCAATTTTAGGATTACTTATAATAATTTTAACACAATTTCCCAATAAAACGTAGTCACCCAAGATATCTACCAAAGTGTCCGAAGAGTTAACAAATTTTTCCTCGAAACGGTATTTCACTCTCGCTTTATAATTATTATTATCAGTGGGTTATCTAATCACGAAGCCAGCTAACTAGTGTGAATTTAATACAGAATTCATTTTCAGAAACAGAAGAAGGGTGTAAGTGCAGCTTCGCTAATTCAAGTGGTCATTCCTTTGCAAACACACATGAAATAACATAAGGGAATAATTTGTACTAATTTATTTACTATTGGTCATGCATCCTGCGTTATAAAGAATGCATAAATATATAATTCAACAGGGCATGCGAATTTCTGAATGAGATACATTTCCCAGAAATATTAATTAAACATTAAAGCAATCGATCAACATTACATGTTTAGTCATAGTTCGGATTCCAAAACGAAGCAATTAATATAGCCCTAACGATACAATATCATAATGGCAGAAACGACTCCGACGTTCAGCATTCCTTTGCATTTATTAATATTTGCATAGAATTCCTAGTGAGCACTCTAAGAACCGCACTGCTTACAACGCGAATATGCAGTGCGGAGAGACAACTTTAATTGAATGTCAGTCGTCGTAATACTGAGCAACTGAATATGTATATGCATTCTTGTCAGCGATCTAATAAGAACTGAGAATAATAAGCTGCAGTAAGTAAACCGGCTCTGAATATATACACCTGGACAAAAAATATATGAGATTTAGAATGCTCAAATATACTTTCAGCATAATATCTAGGTAACTAGAAGTATTGATATATGATATTACGTATATTACAAGTGCATGTAAGCTTCAGTTCCGGATCTATCCACCAGATGCGAGGAAACTGTGACTGTGTTGGCAAACTGCGTTCAAAAACTCCCAGTTATGCAATCAACTGAAGATTCAATTTATTGTTAGTATAAAAAGCAGTTGCTGGGTCGCACACAGTGGATTGATCAGAATGCCGTGACTGTGATGACGCGTTCTGCGCATATAGGTGGAGCGTATACGACAATATAACAAGCGTGAATGAGCGCTCTCGGTACCTCTCTGACTTAACTGCAACTGCCACGGGATTCTGGTGGATCTGTAGGTCTATTCGTAGATATGAGAACTTTGTTTCTTTCCTTTTTTATTCGAAAAAGCATCGTTTACATATTAACCGTTTTATTTTACTTTCTTAAATTTCTTTCAACATGTGGTGTACTAGCCCGGTCAAGCGCCGCCTTAGCACACATTGAAAACTAAGTTATAAAACTTCCAGTGGCACACTAAAAGGAACCTTCATTAAGAACTAGTAAGGGTGCAAAATGTCAACTGGATTTTTATATGAATTAGACCACATTACAAGAAAACTAGTACCAGCTTCGTCTATTACCCATACTCTTGCTTCTATTGCCGAAAGAAATTGTTTTTACAATATCGTCACACTAATGTAAGTTTCTGGGTGAGTTACTTGGCGACTCTTGATTTCACAAAGCTGTAAGAAAATTTTTCAGCATTTTTATCTATAGACAAATAGAGCATCTGTAAAAACCTTTGAAGTTGTTCGTTAGCAATACGCAAGCCAATTATATTTGACCGGGTCTGAGAGATGGTGATGATGATCAGAGAATCTCACTCAATCATAGTGGCAAAACATTTCTAGTTTATAAACTCTTCTTATTTTAACATCTTATTATCTGTTTTTGGGTGAAAGTGGAGTTAAATTTATATTAATAGAAAACGAACGAAATTTTTCGTCCAAAATCTAAAACATCTTTCGATTATCTGCAACAGATTCCAAATTATGAATTTTTTTGGACACGCATTGTCTCGAAAAATATCCTTTCCCATTTCTCCCTGTATTTGCAAGCAGCGACCGCATATTTTTCATAGGATAGAAATTTCTGGCAAAAGTAAACCACATTAAAAATATTTCTACCGCAAATAAATTATTTGATCTCAGTTTTGTAATACGGTAGACTGTGTTAATATGGCTATGAGATTCACACAGAAGTTCGCATATACATATTTTAGATCACTATTTTAGATTAATAGCAAAACCCTATATTATGATAATGGCAGGACCAAGTAGAATCTAAAATAGTAAAAATATACAGAATGTTGAACTTAAAATAAAGTAAGTTTGGTTCTACTTGTCTCGTCAGGACGCTCCGTATATCTAAACATATTTTCTAAATGTGGTCTCCTATACGCTTCAGTCTTATTCTTAACAACTTCCTCAACTTGCTCATATTGTTAAGGAGTAATCGCACTTTTCCGCACTAATACCTCACCCGGTACGAACACGGCACCATTTCAAAAAATATATTATTCGGGATAAACCGTATACCTAGTTTCAACCAGTTGTAACCGATACACATTTATTTAATGTTAATTTTCCATATGACAAGGAAACTTCTCAAAAAATGTTAACAAAAATATTCACTATAGTGCACACATTTTATACCAGTGGGTTGTCCACACATCGAACATGCTAGTAATTTTTTTTTTCATTATACTGCCAAGACGCATATTTTACTGGATAAATTAAAGTAAAAGGTTTAGAATCTATATGTTCACTTTTGTACGGGAAATATAGAAATAAATTACGGCGCCTTGTGCGGAAGAATTGTTTGTGAATCAAAGATTTCAATTTTATTGTTAGTAGGCATCACTTGATCAAAACACGTTATCATAAATACTTTCCATGCACCGAGCCGCAGATATGTAGGTATGTAAATCGAACCAATACAGTTGTTTTGTTGGAAATTATAAAAAAAATTGCATCTTTTTCAGAAGGTACCAATACCATGTAACTACGTACTTCTTGGTAAAGCATTTTGTAAGTAATTTGGTTGTTAATTTGCCTGATGTGGAAGCTTCAGTCATAATATTTGATATTATTAAATAATGGTATGTGCAATTTGCTTGATTTATCTTAATTCTATCCTGAAATAATTCTGGGATCAAGCTCCCTCCTCTCCTCATCCTCTGTCTACCCTTCTAGTTTTCTTGAATATAATAAATAAAGCAGATTTCAATTTTCCTGCTTCTGTCAGAGTTAGAGTGTAATTAGTATACATTTCTAAATAAATCCTCTTTCATTGGCATTGCGAGCGTTATCAGCCCACGAGTTTCGATGTGTGATTTTATTAACTTTACAAAATCTGTGGCAATAATTTCTAATTTTACTGTAGGCTGCTTATATAGTCATCCAACAAACTTAGGTTATCTTTGTTGATACTATTCTATTAGTGTGTGTAATCTGACATATGAACTTAGTAGACGCTTTAAAATCCTCCAAATGTACTTTCGTATTTGCCTGTAGGGACTCTATTGGGATTCGGATACTTTTGCGCTGGTTGGCCGCTGTGACGCTATAGAAACTAACAACTCACCGTAGAAAATGTTTCGAAAATCATATAAAATCGTTTTGTAGATTCCAAGTTTAGGAATAACATGCTTTTATATGCTTTCGTGAAACACCTAATATAGAAGTATCCAAACCAGAATTAATTTTTACATATATTAATGTTCATAATAATTAATACTAGTACGTGCTAATTTCTTGATTCTACTTATTAATCACTGTACTGCTGCGAGTGGTGCTGGACTCAAGAAACTCCCTTACATTTACAAAACTTTTGTTGTATGCTGTATACACACATCTATGTATAAACCATCATATAACAGTGAGAGGTCGCTCTTTATTCTCGCACACATACAATGAATGTTTCAATATCGCAATATCGCTCCGCTCATAACATTCAACGGTTGCGTAAATGTTTCAGCACGATACTTCGGATCGTAGTTAACTCCTTTCAGGTGTTTACGTTACCGCACTGTCGTTAACATACGAGCTCTCGAATGATATGAGATGTGCCGCTCTTTGATGTCTCGACACGATGCCATGATTTGTATATGACTGCTGCCGTGTCGAGAACTACACAGTATATATACACATATGGGCAATATGAATGTTGTGTATGAATCCTATATGTCTACGTATGCGTGTATGCATGTTGTGTTATACATATGTACTTACGTACTACATATATGATGCAGTATGGCCTCTTTCAACGCGCATCTGCCTACGATTTAATGTCGGGTACGAAACGGTAAATAAACACTAATGTATTGGTAATGATATATGGTGCGTTAATGATAGTATATTTCCTCGAATGGTGTGGATGTCAAGGGGTTACAGATAGATTAACTGAGTTAAGTAGCGTGAACGATTGAATTAATTCAGAACCTCTAATTAGCCCAACAAAAACATCAACCTGAATTTACGTTAACTGATCAATTAATAGATTACAATCGATTAGTTACAAAGTCTATGTAAGAGTTTCAAGACGTAAAGTGAGTTCTCTTTTATTAGTAAGCACAATCTTTAAAGAAATTCGATTCGAATTACGCTGTACATTTCCAATTCATTGATGTTACTACTAGGTGAGTGGTTTCTGTGGGTAACTATCCATCATGTACTCCAAGGAATATCTAATATAACTGAATTTCTGCCCTTTACTACAAATATAAGATTTGGTAAGTTTGTAGTTTGTACTCATATCTGTCCAACATAATAATAATAAATAAATAAATAATAATTGCTGTAGTTGACCAGCAATCACAATTACCTCGTATTAATCCATTATGAACAAGGGTATGTATGCTCCTCCTATTTAAAACCAAACGCAGGCAGAAGCTAACATTACCGTTTACACACCGTCCGCAAAGCGCCCTCTATGTCGGTAGCATCCGTTATATTGAAGTTATAATTTAACATCAAGCGGGACAGAAATGTGTCACCTAATCAAATTTACGAGTGGTTCCTCTAGTATACGTGTCTACATCTTTCTCAGGTTCTACATGTGTGAGCGCTGCACCAACATCACCCACCTCTTGGAGTGAGCTTCGTCGCTTTGCTAACGGGCGAAGCTTTCACGCTAATTTGTCTGTCAGCGGAAATCGTAATTCTTAATTTAGCCGGGCCATTTGACTCTCACCTCTTTGCCCATTACCCACGCATTCTACGGGGTTGGAAAATTCGCCGCAAATATCGTCACCTCACCAGTGGCGTCCCATTGTGTGAATCATAACAAATTTTACCTCTGTGAAGATAGCTAGAGAGTATACAAATGTTATAGATGCTCTTTAACGGTTTTATTAATAATGGTTTTAAAAATATTTTACTTTTACTTCTTATGAAACTACAACAGCTGAATGGGACTATATAGTTGAGTCTGTAAGGTAAGTACGACAACTGTAAACTATCAAATTCGCGTAGAATTCATAGCATTTGTCCTTAGTTGACAAATTGATGCATCTGCTTACCCTTGGCATATTTTGAGACAGCTGCAGCAAAGGAACGCTATTATTTTAGTTACCGATTATCTCTAATGTGTTTATTTCCTTCTATTTTAGATCTATGTCAGCCATAAATTACTTTTGTTATAGACTATCTTTGTTTTTGGTTCATTTTGGAAATGCATCTAAAATTTTAAATAATTTAAGATGATTACGATTTTCTATGCGTTATTTGTGAAGAATCATTGTTGACCTAGTATTAGAGCATAATTATGAGAAATGAATTTAATTATGCGAAATAGTTTTAAATTTTAAATACAATGTTATTCACTAGCGTACGAAAAAGCTAGATAGGACGCTGACAGTAACTAAAATTGTCCTTACAGAGGTACCATGCAGCAGTAGTTACATATATGTATTAGTTCTATTCAAACTGTTGACTTAAACTAAATTCTAGAGGAGTGCAGCACTTAAAACTCAATTGAAAATCCTTACGGGTAATATATTACTTAATTTCGTTCCAATTATAGCATACATTATCTTTCAATTTTATAAAATTGAACACTGTAAACTTGTATACTGGTGATAATTTATAAGAAATGAGATCCAACTATGAATTTGCTTTACCAATTTTCAAATTCACGAGCCACCACTGCTGGTGTCTTACACTCCGAAACTCCCCCGATGCGTTGAAACAATTCAGTAGTAGAATTGTTCGTTCTCTTCTCTAGCAGCGTTGTATAGTTGTTCTTCCTTCTTGGTCGCTGGTACTCTAAAGTGTTTCTCGACGTGGTCGTTTCTTCTTCTGATGTGCCGCAACGAAAACGTGATGGTTTTACGAGTCGACGTAGTCCCGAGTTGGTGCGTTACTCCTCATCAAACGAAGTTGTTTATAAGTCTACGAGCTGAGATGCCGCTTCTGGGCAAATTTATGCGCCCTGGAGATGGAGAGAAACGCGAGAGAAGATGTTTTCGGGTTATGGACTCTGGCGTGTGCGTCGTTTGTTTAAGAATAACGTCAACCTGGGGGTATGTGCTTATGTGTTGATTATTGTGAAAAGAGAGCAACCATGTGACAATATGAAATGTAAATATTCATTTGGTGTAACAAGAAAATACAGAAACGAATATCAAGACCAAAATAAATTTGTTAGACGTGAAAAAGCACATATTGAAACTATAAAGAAAGTTTATAGTGTAACTCTATTATTCTCAGCTGCGATATCTATGTAAAATATGCACGTACACAAGACACTCCATATACCTATTCCCAAAGGATTTATTTGTGAAATAGGCAAAAGCCAATGATTATTGCTTCGAATACTGCAGTCGGAACGATGGTTTTCACGACCTAGATTATAGATTAAAAATCACGTCCAGGAACTGATAATAGGAAATTTAATTCAGTCAGTTTATATAATTAATTTGTATCACCCTCAATTAGAAGAAACAGGATTAAAGTATCCGCATCTGTTATTTGATCTACAAAGCTACCAAGATCTCAAAACCCAACAATCCTTACTTCGTCGTCATTCCATGTTATGCTTATTTTAACATTCAAATTCAGAAGAAAGAATGAACACTGATAATAAACATAGTGCAAGCATACGCATGTAAAATAGAGATGAGATAAAATAGATTGGATGAAACTTCTCCAGACAATTCCTCTAAAGTCAAAAAGGGTTAAGGTAGATATTTAACTATCAAATTACATTCGTTAGGTTGTAAGTAGTCTCTTGAAAACCAAAAATACTCTTATTACGATATTATTACCGATAACATGAAATGTAGGAAAAATATCCGATTACGAACCTGCTATTCTGATTATGTCTGGTTCTCGGCTTTTTTTTTTTTTGTTTGGAAAGCATCCAGCTACCAGCTGCGACCAAACAGGATCCGCCTTTTATATATTACAGCGGCAATAGCATCGTTTTCTGTGTAAATTATACGTCAGATTAAGTTTATTGGCCATCGTGGACCACAGAATAACTTTAATCTCGACTTTGGATGGATATTTTATATCGGTTTCGCGCAAAGGTGACATAAAACAGCACGAAATAGGTTCATTAAACACCGACCATAAAGAATAAAAATTGATTAATGCGTTATGGTCACACTCGTACAAGAATTATTTGCTCTTTCGTTAGAATTGCTTTCGGATACGGTGCGAGTGGAGCAGAATAATTTTGTAATTGCTTTAGTAATGTTTAAGGCTCTTCGTAAAATTTCTTTCTTCGGAGATGAAATTAGTTTATAACTTAAACAGCAACTAACATATCAGTATTAAAAATTAACAAAAGTATAATGAAGTATGTATATATGCTTTTGGTAAGTTGTGTAAATTTCGCACTACCTTACCTCTCTATTTAATACACACAAGTTTCCTTTGCGTTGTTTGTCTCCTAGGCTGCTTACAGTTTTTTGTATATTTTATTTTGTACATTTTTATACAGATACATTATTACAACATGATAATAGTCCATCAATAAATTTTAACAACTATATGATTATTAGAATTAAAATTTAATTGACATAAATTTCAACGCATATGTTATTTTGCAGATACTGATAAACAACTCGAAAAAAAAACTGTCTGCATGCTTACTTTAGAAATACTTAATTATCGTAGCAGAGCAATTAAAGTCATTAAACCGAAGTTTATTGCATCGACCGTAGATAATTGAATTTATTGCATCGTTTGCATATTAATTATTACACAATTAATATTTACAGTTATAATCGCGAATAACTATAAACAGTAGTCGTAGAAAGAATTGCAGCAGAATTAGCCGGCAAAGAAAAGATAAGGTGACACACATATAGAATGTTAGTACAATATCCAAATGAATTAAATCCAATACACATACATTATATACTCGCATTTTGCAATTGTCATTGAAACCGCTAAATAATTGTTATTTATTAACGCGTAAAACTTTCTTAAGACTCAATTAATATAAACAAGGCGAACACCTTGTTTAATGGTTTATTGCCATATGCAAAATATTCAATCGCCAGTTAATTAAAAAACGAATTAAGAAGTAATGCAAAATATAAAACCTCAACTCGAACCGACCAAATATGTTACCATTGATATAAAACATTTTATCTGTAATTAATATTACGCCGTTTATCAAAGATTTTATTTACTTCGAATTGTCGGCAACATCGGAAAACCTATAATCCATTATTCTTGACGTTCTACCGTCGAGAACTTTTTGGTTTAGAGATAAAGTTAGATAACATATACGATCAAAGTTGTCAGTTGCGCAACTTTTATATATTGAGTATTTAGCCGAACCTCACCAATTAAATGTTGCTTAAGAGGTCTTCGACAGTATGTATATATGCAAATTATTTCGATTATTACACGGCGAATTGCACGTACGACGTTAAGTAATTACGGTGTGTGTTATGATGAAGGCTATCGTGAAACCTCATAAATGAAGGTTTCAGATGTAAATTAAGAGCTTAAGATCGAAGAAAATACCAAACTACGGTTGTAGATTTAATATTTATTGGGATGGTTATCATTGCAGGTGCACATGTTTACACTCGGTTTATGCAGCACATTACATTGGATACCTATAATAAACAGTACTGAAAAAGCGTCTAATCTGTAGAAATCACAAGATTTCTGAAAATAAATTAGTACGATAGATATTTAGACGTACTACCCAAAAATTACCTCTTTCTGTTTATTCTCTCTGATTATGGTGAAACATATGTTACTGTTAATCAAGACAGTTTAATTCACCGTCTTAATGCACATATTGGTGACAACATGGCCAAACAATTAAAAGTTATGTAGGTTTGCTTTCCAAGAATGATGAATTAAATAAAATTATTAAATAAAGTTTTCCTATTCCATAATTTCCTATATAAGTTATAGGGCCTATTTTAAAAAAATTGAAATTTCGAAAATGCGTTATTTTACTTTACTTTTTATATATGTACATACATATACAGGGTGATTGGTGAGAATGGCCTATTAAAAGTATTATACAAACGGATCGGAATTTTAAAACAAAATTTTGCAGTTCGATATGGTTGAATATGAACTATCATGTGAAAATATTTTTGAATAAATATCACTTCCGGTTAACCGGAAGTGGGCATCAACTTCGATTTTTTAAATAGCATGCTATAAAATAAATTACAAATTCAGCTTCTATGATAAATTTTACACATATTTCATGTATCATACCCTATACCTAAATACCATTCCTTCTGAGATATTTGCAATTAAAGAAAAAAAGTGACAGATACCGATCCTACTTTATAGTGATATTACTTCACGTAGGAGTAAATGAGGCGAATGAAATTTTGTATACGCGCAGCTGATATTATGTAGTTATACAGCCTTTGGTTTTTTTCTGTAACATTATACAGGGTGTTTAAAAACTTAGTTGCTTATAAATAAGTTCAATCCGCGGAAAGTAGATTTTCTTAAATGGAAAAGTATATATTTTATTAGATATTATGATTCTACAAAATATTCTCTTTGAATCCGTATTAGGTGTTACTATACCTAAAATGTAAGGTTAATAAGTTATAACGATTTAATTAACCTTCATACCTAAAATGCTCAAATATGTCAATTTACAGAAGCAAGTGTGCTTAGCTCATTTGTTTTACATACTTACTTGCCACTTATTTTGACGGCTATCATTTTGTTAATCGTATTTGCGAAAATTCTTCCCATTGAATTATAGGAATAAGGGATCCTTTAGGCAAATAACACCAGATGATTAGCAAGAATTATAGGAATACGTCTTCGAATATAGAATGCCTCAATAGAAACAGTTGCCATGTCGAACCATTTAGATAACTTATTTATTTATGTTATTATTATTGTTGTTCTTATAATTTTTCTACTGTAGGTATCTTTTATACCTTTTTATTATCTTTTTCATTATTTTAATTTTTCCTAATTTGTTATTACTAATTATTTAGACCTTTGATGTAGATTTACTTTATGTTGATTATTCAAATACCAATTGTTGGGAGTATCTAGGAGAATTCTTAGATAATCTAAATTTTTTGTTGATATTGTTACACGTTGGGTTTTACTTTACACTTTGGATTTTACGTTTATTTTAGATACACAAAAGACTCTTCAATCAACTAATATTTCATTGAGTAAAAAAACGTTCAACAAAATATTTTCTTTTGGACATACTACTTCAACTGTTTTTTAAATATCTGCCTTCTTAAATAATTATAACTGTTATTATTACTTAACAGGTATTGTTCTTTCACCATTGTTCTACGAACATATCGGTCGCTAAAACTTTTTATATCTTAAAATTCTTAGAAATTTTTGCTGATCATTGCTTGTAAATGTCAGTATCTTTCACTAAACGTTTGATACCTTTATTTCACTATTTGATTACATTCAATTTGCATAATAAATAAATTCATGATTACCTGATTTGGTCTATTCTCAATGCTAATCCATTCTAACACATAATATACTGAGAAAAATGTATTGCACAGAAACGAAAACAATGTTATGACAGAGATAAAATAAAAATTGTAAAAAAATACTAAGATGTTTTGTAACAAATAAAATAATTTTTTGTTGTTGGAAAGTAAATACTCGCATTGTTTACCCTAGATCTATTTCTCACAGTGTACGCGAGAACAACTAACTAAAATGACAGACGTCAAAAGAAGTGGCAAGTAAGTATGTAAAAAAATGAGCTAAGCACACTTGCTTCTGTAAATTGACATATTTGAGCATTTTAGGTATGGAGGTTAATTAAATCGTTATAACTTATTAACCTTACATTTTAGGTATAGGGACACCTAATACGGATTCAAAGAGAATATTTTGTAGAATCATAATATCTAATAAAATATATACTTTTCCATTTAAGAAAATCTACTTTTTGCGGATTGAACTTATTTATAAGCAACTAAGTTTTTAAACACTCTGTATAATGTTACAGAAAAATACTTCAAATGCTGTATAACTACATAATATCAGCTATACGTATGCAAAATTTCATTCACCTCATTTACTCTTACGTGAAGTAATATCACTATAAAGTAAGATCGGCATCTGTCACTTTTTTTCTTTAATTGCGAATAACTCAGAAGAAATGGTATTTAGGTATAGGGTATGATATATAAAATATGTGTAAAATTTATCATAGAAGCTGAATTTGTAATTTATTTTATAGCATGCTGTTTAAAAAATCGAAGGTGATGCCCACTTCCGGTTAACCGGAAGTGATATTTATTCGAAAATATATTCACTTGATAGTTCATATTCAACCATATCCAAATGTAAAATTTTGTTTTAAAATTCCGATCCGTTTGTATAACACTTTTAATAGGCCATTCTCACCAATCACCCTGTATAGTTTATTTATGTACGATCAGAATGCGGAAGCCGTAATAATAGTTACTATAACTTACATTCAATTATCTTACAAATATGTGTTTGACCTTCTTTGACGTGATCTCTCTTTTCAGAAACATGTCTCTCAGGTTTTGTTCACATTAGCGCATACGAGATACCCAAAAATTTCTGAATATTGTTTTAAAATCTGCGTACTTCAATTTTAAATTTTAATAACTATCAAATAAAAATTGAAGAAAATAACATAAAACGAGCTATTCTCATTACATATGGTGCACTTTTATCAAATCAATCAGAGGCAAGTACAATGAGGGATATAAAATGTTGATTATTTGTTGCTTTCTTTTTTTTCTAGGATAGACGACGCAACAACGCATAGGTACCAGGAAACTCAAACGTTTACTTATTTTCATTATGCACATATACAGGGTGCCCACCTAGTACGCGGAAGTCCAATATCTTGGTTGATAAGAGATATAATTGAAAATCTTTTTATTTCACGTGTCTAGTTTTCTCAAGATCTACAAACCTAAAATAATGCCGGTGCTACATTTCCTCTGCACAGACAGCAACTTTGTTTTTTTAAATACAAACCTATATTTTTTATAATTTATTTTGAATCTACATGAAAAATAAAAGCGACTTTATGTATGGTATTCATATGAAAAAACTGACGGTCTTTGAGATATTTGGCTTACTATGTTTTTCTAGTAAATTTTTGTCAATTACAATATCGCAAGTTGACAGAAAAGCTATTTTTAGACCAAATGTTAGGCAACCATTTTTCTTCAACTCACCATGTCAGAAACCGACCTGCAGTATAACGGGTGCCCAGAAAATATTGTTCAATTTGACGAAGTAAAATACGAAAAATCTCCGTTAATTCAAATGGAACACCCTGTATATTATTAATCAGTAAAACGCAGAATTAAATATTCTACAACTTTGCTATAGTATTCCCTATACCTAAATTCAACATTTCAGCAGTATTATTATAAAAAATTGTAAATTTATGCATTACTTCAAATTTATTCCATTAAAAAAAAAAAACTTCAAAAATTAAAAATACAATAAAAAAAATTGTTCAAAGTGTTTCCTGTGCAAGAAATAATCCAGCAAGTTTATAATATGTTTTATTATCACTATAGGTTCTTATGTATACTATCTTTATCTATTTTGCAGTAGTTCTTTTATTGATGTAGGCTTGTTTTTACAAAAACTGAAACATCTTTGCATAACTATCTGTTGTGAAATCGTATTGAACTCGAATATTTTTGTAGGCCAGTCAGGTAAGTATTATCAAGTTAATAAAAACCCAAAAAATAAAGAGATTGTTTGAAGAAACGAATGTTGGACATCGTACTTTTCTAAACAAACGCAATTTAACAATTTGAATTTTTTTGAAAATCAGTCGCATATAGTGCTAATAAACAATGCCCCAGATATTAATAATCGACAGTGGTTTCAGGACGACGATGCTCCTTTGCATTTCACATTATTGGCAATCTTGTTCATGAATTTGATATTTACTCTTCATAATAATTTTTATTTCAGATTCAGCAACATTAAAATGCAAGACATACAAATAGATGATTATCGCAACATAGCAATTGTGAAGAAATGTAACAAGAAAATTCCAAAATAGGATTATGTTATGCTGAGAAAACATCGCTGGATATTTCAAACAATCTTTTTAATTTGCTTGGGCTTTTATCAAGTTTATAAAATTTATCTGAATGGTCTACAGAAATATTCGCGTTCAATGCGATTTCACAACAAATAAATGCAAAGATGTTTCAGTTTCTGTAGAAGCAAGCCTACATCAATAAAAGAACTACTGCAAAATAGATAAAGATATTATACATAAAAACCTAATTAATATATGTATTTTTTGACCTTTATGTACTTATCTTTTAATTCCTGATTTATTTCCACTTAGAGGTCAATAAAACAATAAATAATTAAATACCAATTTATTCCATAACATATAGTAATATGTTTTCGTTAAATAACTTCTTCAGTGGAAGAAATTGACATTTAATATGTGTCAAATTACTAATAATATAAATATAAATTGCCATGCCTAGTGACACTAGTAGTAGTAGGCATTTAAACTATTTTTCAAACACTTCGGTAAATTTAAAAAAAAGCGTAATTAACAGTTTAGTAGATCAGGCTATTAAATTAGCTCACCCTGATTTTAGAAAAGAAAATTTAAGCAAAGTAAAAACAATACTAGAAAAAAATAGTTATCCTAAAGAGTTTTACAATAAATTAATCACAAAAAGAATAAATAAAATATATAACACAGGTACAAAATCAAATAATAACATATACCACACTATACCATATATAAACAATTTAAGCGACACAATAAAACACGAATTAAAAAAATCAGACATTCACATAACTTTCATACCTACCAACAATAGACATTTATTCACAAATTTAAAAACACCCATTAAACATGGTAATCAAAGTAATGTCGTTTATAAATTAGATTGTAAAGATTGTAATAAATGTTATATCGGACAAACCAAACAATATTTAAAGAAACGAATTTATAACCATCAATACACTGTTACACATAACGTCACCGCTGAAACTGCGTTATCTAAGTACTCTAAGGATAGACGACATAATTTTGATTTTCAAAACACTAAAATTTTAAAAAAGGAAAATAATTATAAAAAAAGATTAATTTACGAAATGATATACATTAAAAAAGATGAAAACGCGGTAAATTTTAGAACGGATATTGATAATTTAAGCGTTATTTATAACAATTTAATTCACGCCTGAATTTTATTAATTTTAAGCTCTTGACTAGACTTTTTTGCCATGTTTTTCCCTAGTCCTTGAACAGAATTGTTAGAGCTTGACAAAAAATAGATTGATATACGAATAATTCAAATTATTTCAATTTCTAATGTTGTATTAAATCATTGTTCCTTCATTATTACTTGTGAATATAATTAAAATTCGATATATCAATGAATTGTTTGTTTTTTAGATAATTTTGTTGATAGGCATGGCAATTTATATTTATATTATTAGTAATTTGACACATATTAAATGTCAATTTCTTCCACTGAAGAAGTTATTTAACGAAAACATATTATTATATGTTATGGAATAAATTGGCATTTAATTATTTATTGTTTTATTGACCTCTAAGTGGAAATAAATCAGGAATTAAAAGATAACAACCTAATGATAATAAAATTTTTATAAACTTGTTGCATTATTTTTTGCACAAGGAACACTGTGAACAATTTTTTTAATTGTATTTTTAATCTTTGAAGTCTTTTGTTTATTTTTTAATGGAGTAAATTCGTTTAACTATTTGTCCCTACACAGTTCGAAAACAGAGCCGTGTAAACTGTCTAGTGTTACTGGTAAATATTTTAGAGTAAAAAATGCAGAGTATATACCTATTTTAAATTGCCTCTAATAGTAATTTTACACTAAATCGAGCAGTAAAGGATAGCAAGCATGCATCTAAACAAAGACGGTAGACGATAGTGTAAAATTTCCTATCAAAACAGTGTGTTCAATGTTATATTATTTATATCTGTAATAATTGGTGTTTGTAGAGGTAGTTTGGCATCTCTCCTACGGCCGGCAGGATGTGAGGAACTCGACGAGGCCGTTACCATTCTACGCGGAAATAATAATTTTTGTAATCGGTATAGGTTAGGTTTCGTTATAGATTATGTATATACATTAAATCGCTATGTAAAACTATCGGAATTCGTAGGTCCGTGGTAATGTCATCGCTTTGTCATGCGGAGGTACGGGGTTCGATCCCGCTTCGAGGCACGATTTTTTTTTTTCCACAAAAACATTTTTATGATTACTTTTAAATGGTAATGAAGCTGGTGCTGGTCAATGGAGGTGGTCCAAACTGAAAGAATTTGGATGGATCGGCTAGAAATATATCTGTAACGTGTAAAAGTAGAGTAACTATGTTTGCACTACGTAGAGAGATGTTTACTCTAAAATTTACTCGTGCACTCCGTGTTAATATTTTACTCTAAAAAGAGTGGACCTATATAAACACCGGCTAGTGTTAATTATTTACACTAAATTTCTAACTGTGTACTAGCTTCGCTAAACCCGGACGTCTACTGAGAAATATATAGATTTCTTAATGTTTGCGAAATGTCTGTATGATTTAGAATGCATTATAAGTATGTGAAAACCTTTTGTCTTATCGTATGTGGGTTAGTGAGACCGAGGTTCAGTTATATTATGTGTTTTTAATGCCCTGGCGAACCCCTTGGCGAGAAAAGAGTCTTAACCTTTTTCCAATTCATCCTACAAGTGTGAAAGAAATGGAACAATATTAATAAATATAAACTACGCTGGACCTAGCAAAAAGTTACATCAATCAAATGAAATAATCACAACAACAACAACAAGAAGAGTGACCTGCCAATATTAACTCCCATTAAATACTTTATATTTTTTAATTGAAAAATTTTCAATTTGTACTGCTACTATGTGTTAATTTTATATTTTTTGCTCAAAGTTATGAATTTTTATAACACGTTAATAATGTATACTTAGTCTGGGACTCTTCGCATACAGATAACTGAATTCTTAGTAATAACTAATTGAACGTGCAGTTTATAAAACGTTTGTAATTGATTATCAACTATTTGAAGATGGATATAAACATAGTTGGAATTATTGCAAAGATTGTACCAATATTTTTTATATTTATTCATTTAGTTTGAAATTAAAAGATAAGTTAATCTAATATGCAGAATAGTTTCCAGGACAAAAAATTTTAGGCAGACAACCATATTTATTATGTCAAACATAAAATATTTATCAATCATTAAATTGAGTCCGTTAATAATTTTATCAAAAACTCGTTTATAGCTGGAGCAAATTCACATATTTTCGAATTCTTCCTCTTCAGTCGCACTAAGCGTCCATCTGTTTCATATCTCTCCCTTTCGTTGATACGATAACGACCCCAAACATGTAACAACCTCAACATATCTAACCGGAGACAATAAATTACTTGTCAAAGCTATAAACACACCACCGATGCTGCCCGTCCATCTTTTCCATTCAGATTCAATTAATTCGTTATAGCGGAGTAGTGTCGGCAGTCGGACAGAGAAATCATTTATTCTTAAATTCGCCCATTGTCATCATGACATCTTTTCCCACACCAGCAATTTTCGAGCTGTCAGGACGCTTCAGTACCCTTCGCCGCACCTCGCTGCGCCCCTTCTCGTGATTTACGATCATACGAGAATACAATTGAAAGCCGCATCTAATTTATATTTATCACTTCAATTAAACGTGTTTGTGCTACGGCCAAGAAACGGATGATATATGCCATTTTTGTCAGCACAGGGACGCTTCTATCTGGAGGGTAGTTCGTGGTAAAATTTAGGGTAAAGGGATTATATCCTATGATATTAAGATAAGTGTTACTATATGATAATAATGGTGTGAATTAATGTTCTTGCGCAAGATGTTTTATCGAACAGTTGTTCTAATACACAAATAATCGTAAAGCACTATATTTCAGAATCTACGGTGTTTTTTCTTTGTTTATGATTTAACTATATTTGCCACAATTGACTAAACCCAACCTCAACTTGATGCACATCAATTTAAAATCAATTCTCGTGATCATTCTAAACAAGTCGAAGTAACAGTACCTAGAATTTTATTCCTACTAAATTTTCATATTTCAACTTAAATGAAGTATTCATATTTTCAAAAGGAATGGTAAATTTTTGCTATATGAAAATTTGTCCGCGATTCTGAACAAAGTTAATGTTAGCATTTTCATTCGCCATAAATCGCTCCTAAGCATGTATTTAACATATTTTTAAAGAATTAAAAGTTTCCAAAGACTACGCTGAAGAGTTATTTATTCCTAGTGGAAAACTACAATGGATTTTGCCATGAGAAGCAGTTATCTTGTATATGCATTTCTACTTTTGTTGACAGCAATATTTTTGTATCGCTGAAAATAGCGCTTCCAATTATTGTATTAATAGACATAAAACAGCGATTATGATAAATGTAAAGTAGAAAATATTTAACTGTTTGTAGTGCGTCATTACTTACGACATTAACTGTACACTTTACAAATGCAAATTTCTTTCAGTGGTATGGCAATATAAAAATATGTATATAAATTGTAGTAAACAGTTACTGAATACTTAACTTTTAATTCAAGCAGTTCTTTTTACTGTTATTTACCCAAATAACCGAACGATTATGTGCAATTAATGCTTCATATTTTAGTGGTGAATTTTTTTGTTCTTATTTTTATAGATAAAAGATATATAATTAACACGATGTTTACATACGACCATACTTTTACATTTACGACCATCATATCTTCTTTCTCAATCTACTCCACATCGTCAAAACACCGTCATCGACAAGAACCAGAAACCGGGGCGGTAGTCGAGTACGTCGGAGCACATTATAACGACTTACCGCTTTATTAATATATTCAAGTCGTCTGCTCTTTAAGGGGCCGCCAAGTATTAAGTGTCGCGGCATGCTGCGATTATCCAGTAAATTGCCGTGATCGTTGCCATTTTTTATAGCCGATGCACGTATAGAATACTTCGGCTGGGACTATATGACCGTATGTGCTTATGAGGCAGGAATGGACTAGCTTAAGCAACACTTGATTGAGGCAAATATGGATACTTTATCAATAGACGTGATGAAACCATATTCGCAAATCTGATAAGTCCCAAGAACAATAAATCATACCCTTAAAGGTTACGGGACGATACGATCAAGCACTACGTTCAATACACTGGTTACTGTTTACTACTTTCAGTCGCAGACGTCTAGCCTATACAATATAATTGATATAAATACTATAATAAAAAGATTACCAAATGCAAGTATATATTTATTACGAATTTTATTTGCAAATGTGATACGTTTAAACAATATTTCCCTTTACCAAATCAGATCTTGTAAACAAACAAAACTTGTAGATCTTCAACATACAAGTTTTATCTTATACATTGCTGCAAATTATTACACGTTCATTTCTTGAGGATAGGAGAACACACGGCAAACAAAATCAAGCAATCCAGTTGGTGCATAGATATTAGATTTATAGAAGTAACTTCTTCAGAACTTTGCAATAGAACCCAAGTAGTATTATTTTCACACCAAAACAAACTAATCTAATATAATACTGTCCGATTCAAGCACTAGATGTTTAATTTAATAATACTCATGAACACAGACCACTAATAAAACTTACTACATATTCTTCACGCTTTTCCACCAAACCTGCAAAATAGTATTACAGTTTCATTGAGAAATTCCTGGATCCTGTCCTGTAAATTTGTCCAAGTTAGCATTAAACGTTGTTGTATATTGAATTCTACTGCATAGATATTTTTTGCTAAACACGTCGTTTCTATTCATATTACATATATTCATTAAATACCCCGAAAAGCAAAAGCAGTTTAGAATTGATTCATAACTTCCAATTCATCACACTGTCTGATTACACAATTTGCAGCAGTGGTTGCGGTCTTGTAAATACTTAATTTTGAGAAACTACATGAACTACATCATCAATTTTATGGTACTACAATACTAAATTTGAATTTTAAATGCAATTAGTTTTTAAATAATTTTGGTATACCTACAAGGTATGTATAAAAAGTCGTGGTTATTTCCATACTCAAATATATATTGCTTTATTAATTGTGATAACCAATAGTGTTAAGAGTATAGCCGAAACCGCCGATTCTAACAAGATATCTATAAAAAAGAAACATTGATAAAGATTAGCTACAACATATGCCAGAAAATTCCCAAAGGCCAGTTCAGACTTTCAGTTAGAAGATTTTTGCAGACTGAAAAAGAAATCAGAGCTGAATAATGCTATTTTCCAAATATGTATTGTAGTAGTAATTTCATACGTAACTAAAAGTAATAATCTAGCTCTGAACTGACTGAGACTCACAACCCTATCATTCTTTATCCTGCAGCAGACCCGCATATCCGTGATTAGGTCAGAGGGAGAGATGTAAATGTTAGGTGATTTGCAATTCTTAATTTCAAAATCTACGCTAATGTAGATATTTTTTTAGATATTTTTCAGATTAATTTTTAATCATTAAATAATTCACCAGAAATTTTGTTAACGTCCTGCCCAAAGAATACAACAACGTCGTTAATATTTTATTTTTGTAGCTCTAACGTCATGAACTTTGCATGTTCCAAGATATGAACCACATGAACTAAAAAACTTACCTATTAAACGGAAATGCAGACCATTGTTGTGCCAATTATTTTGCTTAGTGCTGTATACTAATTTGTCTTATTTCAACGAGAATATAGTAATGGCTATTTTCGGCTACACGACAAATCTAAATCAGAAATCTATATATAAATTTGAAATATTGAATGCAAACCATCAACGTCAAATACTTAAACTTTTTGAAAAACCTCTTGTAATTCAAGAACGAAAAATTCATACTAATAGATGATGTTTTATTTTTCAGAGTAACTTCAATCCACTTACTTCAATCCTGGCGAAGATTTTTGACTTTTAAATATAATACGTACCCTCTTTTAATTTACCATCGTCTGCTAGCTAACATCCACTGAGGTACTCAGTACAAATGTCTAAATAAAGATAAATATTAAACTGACCCCGGACTTTATGGTGCGTGGTGAAGCTTAATTTTTAAGCTCTTGCATTGTCCTGAAGAAGCAGCTTCTTTACAACACCAATACTGCCAGCTTTGGTCAACAGCCTGGGTTTCAAAGGATGGTAGGTATCTGTTCTATGTCTTTAAAATCGTCAGGCTATATATATGATTCAATATTTTAAAATGCACTGTACGCAAATATCCAAAAAATTATAGAAAAATATATACACGTATGTATGTCTATGTAAGATACATTCAAACAATCCGAACGGCTTCTAAACTATAGATCTGTCATCTAGTGGAGCTACTGAAAACTAAACTTCATTTCACGCCGAATTACCCTTCAGGTTTAGTCCTTATATGTCAATATCGGCTAACCCAACCCTGCACTATTGCTTATACATACTGTGGGTCACCGTGGAATGTTGCGGTGTTTATGACATTTACGATGGCTATAAACAGTTAGCGTCCGCTCGCGTATAACGCACGGGGCCCAGGTTTTAATCAGTAATCAGTATGTATCTTTGTTTTACGGTCTGAATTTATATGAAGATAATGTACAAACTACCATAGAAAGTAGAAGCGGTTTGTTTCGTCCATAACGTTATTGCTCCGCACATATACACCAATATGCACAAATACATGTGCGCCTACAGAACGGACATGTAAGAAATACACCCGTATAGTGCCACCGCGTCCGTGTATGTGTATATTATATGCGCTTGTATATGAATAGGTATGTGTGGTACACACATGCACTTACGTCCCCGCCAGTATAACTAGCCTATCATGTGTGATGGACGGACGTGTCGTAAACAACTCAGTCTTTGACTTTTATTGTAGAAAGCTTAATGGACCGAAATAATCGTAAATTTTATGGTTGGCCATAATAACTTCCACGTCTATGCATAATTCTCGTTTTATGTGGCCCCGACCATGATAAGAAATTAAATATCTCTTGAAAGGTTTATTTAAAGTACAATGACACTAAAAGAATGTGTTTTAACTTAAATCGATTGGATAAATGTCGTAGGTAATATTTTTAATATATGTATATGTTGCGCTAGCACTAAAAGTTGTATACAGGCACTTCCAAAACAATTCTTCGTTACAAAAATGTATAAGAAGAGCAAAATGTACAATGA
Source organism: Holotrichia oblita (assembly GCA_023690525.1). Lineage (NCBI taxonomy): Eukaryota > Metazoa > Arthropoda > Insecta > Coleoptera > Scarabaeidae > Holotrichia > Holotrichia oblita. The sequence continues at coordinate 64,346,993 of CM043020.1, forward strand.
CTGCGTTGTGAGAGTACAGCATAGATATATGTTGGTTCAATTCTTGTTAGAGCATTATTTGATTGACCTACAAGTGCAATTTATCAAGTTAAAGGAAGAATGAAAAACTTGAGGTTATATCAGATACTATCAAAATTCTTCTGAAAAGTGCATCCGATTTCTTATATGTACCAAATTACAAACTATTCAGCTAACAATAAGCAAAAGAACTTATAAGTAGTAAATAAGTTATATAGTATGTCTATAGTGTAAGTACTACGTTAAACAGCAGTGGTACATACAGTATCAACGGGTACACCAATCAATTTGGCGAAATTACACCGTGTAGGTATTTGTACTTGTATTTCTACATTTAATATAGATGGAACAATGCTTTGCCAGCAACGCCACATATGTATGTCAATAAAACTGATCCATAATCCAAGGAAGAATATTAAGCTTGCAACATTGAAATCACCATGTCTATGGATACTTAGCAACATGAGCATAGCAGTAAATTTTTTGTGTTTTGAATGCTAGCAGTGGTTTCTTAAGCTGTATTGCTTGTTTAACTACCGTGGCACTCTTGCTGTATAGTTTGTGTGCGTATAGATGCGCTCAGTGGCCCTGTTACCGCATTATTCCTCCATTTATAATGCTGCACTTTCACTATTTTTTTTTCCAACAGCGAATGATAGATTGGACAGTTCTCCCAGAAAAATATTACCGTCACCTCGGAGAATTGAATTCCGACTCCCCCTATCGACTGCAGCTGTCCCGCTTGCTTAATGAAAAGAGTGTATTACTGAAAAGAACTTTAGAACAAATCACTTTAGTAGTTCCAAAGTACGTTCATGTCTGTTGAAAAGAGTTCCTTCTCCAATGACATCCACAAATCTATCAATATAACTTGTTATAGTGGCACTGGGCTTTATGTTTAGGTAAAATGTGTACAGTATTAATCAAATTATAAACTTGAGGTTAAGTATAACATATAATACGTCACAATATCTTTCCTCACAACCAAAAACACTAACTCTCCCTCTTTCCAGTAAAAATTCAATATTTAATAAAAGGTACACGACCACCTATATAATATATCATTTTTTATAACTTAGCGACCGTGTACTTCTGAAATTGCTGGTCTATAAATTTTCCCCCCATTCATTTACAAAAAAAAGACCACCACTGTTACACCCGTCGTAAACGCGTGGAGTGGGGCACAGAAGGACCCCCCTTCAACAGGAGCACATTAATTTTGTCGAAGAGAAAGACGAACACGACCGACCCCTTTTGGTGGAAGTGGGGCGAAGCAGCAGTGGCGAAGGCCGTGTGATGTTTAAACGCGTTTCCCCCCTTTCGCCGTCAGAAAAAGTTCACCGAAGGTGGTTTTCCACATTTGTTCGACCATTAATCGAGAAACGGACCTCTCTTCTAAACTGCCAACCAAGAGTGTGCAAGATGGAGTGAGAGGTGGTTCGCATCCCGTGTACGACGAAGCGAGCAAGCGAGATCGGGTGATTTATCTCGGCTGTCACGACCGGAAGTAACCCTGTGCTCTACAAGCGATCCCCACTAATCTCCAGCCACGTCTTCGCGACTTCCCGCCATACATCACTCTTATCGGTCCGTTAATCCACAGGGGACCCACTAATGTATTTCTCACAACACATACACTTATATGTACAGTACGCGTTAAAAGTATCTACTCGACAAATATTCTGCAAATATATTTTTTTGCTTGTATTATTTTTTGTAGAACAAAAGAGATTTCTTGATAGCAAAATTTAGTTAGTGTACCTAACTATACAATTATTTGTTTATAGCAACAAGACAAATTCAGTACAAACGAATATAACGAACGTAATGTCGAATTATTTATAATTTCAGCAGAATTTACGTCATATAAAGAGATTACAAAATAATGGTTAAGTTAATAAGACGGTCACATTTCAGTAGATCAGTTACGATGATTTCTATTCTTTTAGTCAAAATTGGTATGTATCCGTCAAAGAGAGCAGGCTACGTCAAAGCTGACTAATGTATTCGTTTGCTATTACAATCGTCATTTCATATTTCATTTTGGAACCATTTAAAATCAGTAATTTATAAGTCTGAAGCAACAGTTTTGAGTGACTTGCGTCAATGGCTATCAACGAATCTTGAAATATTCCACATGCACCTTTAGAAAATGAGGCAAGCATTAGAAAATTGACTTTACTAATAAATGCAGGATATGGTGCTTATTTTGAGCAGTTACGGCATAGAAAATAGAGTATCGGGTGTCCGTAAATGTTTAAAGCTGACAGCTACTGTCAAATTTTGGTTAAGTTTGTCACGCTACATTTGACTTCGATCGCAAGAACTAACATTAGCGTCCCACGCGGTAGTTACTTTCAGCACAATTATTAAAATTGTTTCTTAAAATCAAACACAATATGCTTCCCTTTGGAAACACTTATTGCTAAGTAAAATTAATAATTATAAAAAATTATACCTATAAAACCATTGCAATGACAAAAAAAACAAATCCAACGAAAATACAGACGTGCGACTATGGCCATAGAGGAATAAACCAACTGACATTCTCAGGGTGGTAAACTTTAAGCACAAATATTGCATACATTTTGACAGACGTCACCTTCAAACATTTACGGACACGGTGTATATTTAGTTGGGAATCTAATATACTACATACCGATCCATAACAGCGCCACTGCAGGTGTAGTACAGAAACAACATTTCAAGCGGCAATTTTAAAATGAATTTAGGTGATATCTGGGTGACATTTTGCACAGATTTACGTACAGCTTTATTATATCACTTGTCAGGTGTCATCATTGCGTTCAGATCATTATTTGATTATATTATTTGAGTTCTTCTGTAAGTTTATAAATATGGTATTTGTATGTTGTGTGCCAAATTAGAAAATTACTTGATATGGACCCGATTAAAGTCTACAAAAATTACCGAATATGCGATGTCCATTTCAGTAATTTTTTTTACACATTGATTGTATTTCTATGCAATTTTCATACATACTAACAATAAGTGCAAGAAACTGCTTCAACTAGCAGCCACCACAGATAAACAAGACACATTGAGTGCATAAAAGTGCAATACGCCGAAAACATTATTACGACTCTAAATTTATTTTAAAATTGCTGCCTGAAATGTTGTTTCTATACTACACCTACAGTGGCGCTGTTATACATAGATCGGTATGTAGTATATTAGATTCCCATCTAAATATACTCTCTTATCTATGAGTTACGGTGAGTAACCGTTTTAGAGTTTGGTCTGTTTGTTGCAATAAATTGTAACGCAATACTTAAATACGTTTATTGTTTGTTCTATTTAAATGTTTGATGACTTGTTGTTAGTCTTGTAATATAGTTGACACTTTTAATCTTCTAGTCTCTAAATATATGTTTTACTTCAGAAAATTGAAGAATGCCGTTTTTGAACGGCGCGTACTCGAATTGCACCACGGATAAGTAGGGATCATTTTTCTGGCCCAGGCATTTATAATCCGTTGACCGAACTGCACCATGGCCATGTTTCGCCTACCTGAACTGCACCATCAATACAATAATTAAACGTTAAATTCATTTAACAAAATATAAAAATGAACAACTAGAAATGAAGCTGTTTGTGTATAAAAGGACATTGTATTAAATTTTATGCTTCAGTGGCATAGTAGACATAATAGAATAAACGGTCATGGTCATTTTCTTATTAATTAATTAAATTTTGAGGATATTATTGACGAGTGTGTTTCCATTAAAGCAAGAAAAAATCCATTAGTATGAAGTGACTTTATTTTAGTGTATTTTTATTAGATTCTTAATAATGTTGTTGAAGGGAAGTACTCGACCATACAACGTGAGAAAATAAATCGAGGTGAAAATTTTCGGGTAATTTAAAAAAAAGGTTTTCTGCTTCATCAAGAGAACTACAATGGTAAAACAGACGAAAAAAAACACATACCTAAGTACAAGTGAAAATTAACAACAATAGTTACTTACTTAAAACAGAGTGGATCGTTACAAAATCGGTAAATAAAACATGATTTCCGTCATCGCGAGCAGAAAAAACTCCAACAAGATTCACAAAACAAACATTTTAAAATTCTAATATAATTTGTAATTAAAATTAAAATACTAAAACCAATCAACGTTCAAGTCACATTGCTGTCAATGAATAAACGGAAATAAGTGAGACATAACCTCATTTGGTTTGGAGCTGTACTAGAACGTGGGCGGATAAGATACGGGAAGCGAAAAACTACGGGGATCAGTCAAAAAGTCTATGTTAAAGGGGGGGAAAAATTAGAAAGGGCTATTGGATGAGATTTGGCAAAATATTACAGTAAATGGAACTCAAATGATCAGTGTCAGATTTAAAATTAACACAGTTACCATGTTTGTTAATATATATCATTTCTAGAAAAAGTCTATTTTTGTAATTACTCTCAATATTCAAAATGGACGTGTTATCAAAATCAAACTTATGGTTCCGTTCTTTTGCGTGATTAGCCAAAGCGCAGGATCTTTTACCTATACGGCAGTCGCTTTTGTGTTGACTCACACGATGTTTTAGCCATTGGCACGTCTGGCCGATGTAGCAACCATTACAGTCAAAACAAGACACTTTATAAACTGAGTTAATTCTAAACGGAAGAGGGTTCTCATCCTTGGTATTTGTAAAAATATTACGTATTTTTATTTGATTGTATTTAGCTATTTTTAAATTTGGTAAGTTAGTAAAGATCTTAATAACATTATCACTAAGGTTGCTGATGTAGGGTAGCCTTCGGTAAACCATCTCAACAGGACCATCACCATCCAACTGACCATCACGAAAACCAGTAGGTATTGAAGATCAATTTATGACCCAAACTTCTGGGATAACCATTGTTACAGAAAATATCAACCAATTTTTTCAAATTAGACTATAGGAAAACCTCGTCAGAAATATGTGTAATTCGCTATAATCGTGTTAAGTTTTTTGATTCTTTGGATGGTTGGAAAAATAATTAAGATACCTGCCTGAAGCAGTAGGTTTCTGAAACCAATCCAAGATGATCTTATTCTCGGCTGTGCGAATAACATTGGTATCCAGGAAGGGGACATAACAATGGGGGGATAACAATGATTGTTATCTTTATTTTCTATTGTAAATTGTAAGTGATTATCAAATGAATTAAAGGTATGTAAGACTAAATCAATCGAATCAACAGGAACAGAACAAATAATGTCATCTACATATTTGTATATAAAGAAGAAAGTAAATGGTAAGCGTGGTAGGACCATATCAAGTAAATGGTCCATAACTACCAAAGCCAAAATGGGACTAATCGGAGATCCCATCGGTGTCCCAAACAATTGTTGATAGAAATTATTGTTGAAAGAGAAGTACGTATTGTTGAAAATAAATTCAATTAATTTCAGAAAGGATGTTTTCGATAGATCAGTGTTCGGAGAGATAAATTCCCATTTTTCTTGGATAATGGTAACCAACAATTCCAAAGGCATGTTGGTGAAAAGAGACACTACATCCAAAGAAATTAAAACATAGCCAGGTGGAAGAACAACACCATTTATATAATTGACAAAGGTAAACGTATCTTTGACATTATAGTCAGCTCTATCTGCTAATGACAAGGTTAAAATATTCGATAACGATTTTGATAACTTATATGTGACTGAATTAATTGAACTAATTATGGGACGTAAGGGGACTTCCGGTTTATGTATTTTCGGGAAGCAATATAGTTTTGGTGACGTAGAATTATATATCGTATGATGTTTTACTCATTCTTCAGATAGATCATCAACATTCCCTATTTCTTTGATCAATTCATTGTATGTCAATTTTCCCTCTTTAACATAGACTTTTTGACCCCCCGTAGTTTTTCGCTTCCCGTATCTTATCTGCGCACCTTATAGTACAGCTCCAAACCAAATGAGGTTATGTCTCACTTATTTCCGTTTATTCATTGACAGCGATGTGACTTGAACGTTGATTGGTTTTAGTATTTTAATTTTAATTACAAATTATATTAGAATTTTAAAATGTTTGTTTGGTGAATCTTGTTGGAGTTTTTTCTGCTCGCGATGACGGAAATCATGTTTTATTTACCGATTTTGTAACGATCCACTCTGTTTTAAGTAAGTAACTATTGTTGTTAATTTTCACTTGTACTTATGTGTTTTTTTTTTCAGTCTGTTTTACCATTGTAGTTCTCCTGATGAAGCAGAAAAACTGTCTGCGAAATATTGAGATATTAATAAATGAGTCAGTAGTTTGACCTTTTTTTTAAATTGACCGCATACCCGAAAATTTTCACCTCGATTTATATTCTTAATAATAATAATAATAAATGTATTTTATAATAAACAAGTATTTTCATTGTTGTAGGTAGTTCAACATAAGACATATTTTTTAAGTTGCTTTATAAATTCTGCTAAAATTTAATGATATTCGTTCCTTTTTACAATAACACTTAAATATTTAAATAGGTAACCTCTTCCTAACCCTTTCATTTCTTAGTAGAACTAGTTAGTAGGGTCACGTATCTGAAAGTAGCCTCCGGCCCCATAGGACTTTAATCCGGCGCTGCTTATTGTATATCAATTTGGTCCGCGCATTCATTTTAAATATAAAATAGTCTTAAATATTAAGTACGTTTCCAAACATTCCAAATTAAAACATTTATGATCATTTAAAACAGATTGTTCGAGAATTACTTTAATTACCCCTAATTTGAATACGTGGTGCAGTTCGAGTAAATCGTTCTAGGTACATATGTACCTGAAATTTTGTAGCGCAGTTCATGTACCGGTTTTAGTCATTACAGACTTCGTGGTGCAGTTCGTGTGCACCGTTTGAACGATACAGTTCTATTTGAGGTAATAAGTCAAAGTATATTTTTGCTACAAGAAAAGTAAGTAAATCTACTTTTGAAAATCATTTTTGATTGAGTTTCTGAAATATTTCAGATGTATCGTTTAGAAGAAATATATAGTACCTATATATAGAAGTTTCTTTTGATAGTTGGAATGTAGATGCTGATTTTATATATGCAGTAAATTGTACCCTTAGAATCTAGTGCTCAATCTATTGAATATTCAGACAGGCAAACAATAAATCGGCTCATTATTGATTATTAGGAACATAAATAAATCACTTTGTGAGCGCTTGCATTATGTTGGGCGAGAGTGACTGAGTCAGCTTTTCGGAATATTTTAATTGACGCAATTATACTTCAATCTTATAAGGAGTGTATTGTACCTTGATAATTTGGTTCGGAATTAACTTTGGAACAATGTTCTTGAACTGATAACGTTTGATTTTTGAGTTTAAATCAGTAAATCAAGAATTCATATCCACTTACCATACAGTAAACGTTGCTCTTGTTGTTGTTGTTGTTGAATCTAAGTTTTTCGGTATCGAAAACAAAAACTAAAGTTTGGTAGAGAAGGAAAGTAAACCTCAGACACTTTGGTACAGAATAAATATGAATTAATATTTATTAAATCCACCTTGATTTTGGAGAGACCATTTGACGATTGTGGAGTTATAAAACAAGGAGTACTGGTATTACTCTTGAATTGTCGTAGCAAGTTTGCCTCCTAGGTATCTAAGTTTCGAAACCAATATGTTGATAAAGAATTGTTAAGCCAGAATTTTTGCATAAAAGAACTGTAGGTGTGCCTAACAGTAACAGTCTAAGAACCTCTCTGCTTTGAAAAATATAAAACCACCCTTTAGTAACTATAAAATAAAATGACAAATACCAAAACAATGGAAACAAATTAAAAATGACAGGGAAGTGAAGAAATTTTTGGATGTAATTAAGGAAAATTTTGACAAAATACATAAGAAAGAAAGAATAATGAATAAGAAACAAAAAAAATGCAGAACTGAAAAATTGGTTGCTTCCGTATCAGTCATATCACGTTTTGTTTTGCTAAAAGGAAAAAAGTCGGTAGCTTGCCGAGAATATACGTACACTTTTACAAAACTCAGTAGGTACACTCCAAGACAAATATCTCCATTTATCAAATAGACACGTACTCGTCGGATAGTGGGTCCGAACACTCCCAACTTACAATCCTCACAATCACGTCGTTGGGTGGTGGTGGTAGGAGGTAGTCGGAAAATAACTAACAGGCAGGCAGTCAAGTTGGTTCGTAGGTGAGCCGAACCGACAGGTAATTAAATCTATTAGACTGTTGGGATGATAAAAGCACGATCGTAAATTATACGGTGCTAGATTGAGACGTTGATACAACAATGTGGTAACATCGGTTCCCCTTTATTGTTATTTAAATTCGATGATTACGCGACGCGGCGTGATTTACCGACGACGGAGGTCTATAATTTTTGTCGAATAATTAACTTGACGAACGAACCATTCGTTCCCAGTCCATGTTTTTCCATGCTGAAGCAGCTTGCTCGTTCGTCGTTCCGTTCCGATGTTATAAATTAGTGAAATTAGATATGCAAATGACGGTGCTAGACTATTGTTCAATATTAGTTCGTGTGAAGCGTGATGAGGAAAAATTATTAAAATGATAGATCCGAACTTACATAAAATATAAATCATTCTTTATTTTATTTTTGCATGTACAAATTAAATACATTCTAAATTCTACTTTTAATTAAAGTTTGTGTTTCCAAAATTGATCAGGATTAGTGAATTTTTTAATTTGCTGCAGAAAGGCAAAGTACAAATGGTTGTAGACACAAAAATGAAACCCAAATGCATACACGAACAAAACAACGCAAAGAGACCCCTACGTAAAATCCCAACGCTACTGTTTCAGTTGCAAAAGTTTTGCTTAATATATGCTTTGGACGAGTGGCGTTTTTTGCTACTTGCCTGCTTTATACATCTGCTGGTTGTCAATTGTATGCTGATCATCCCAAATACGATACAGACATTCTTTTGTTAATAACCGTTGTTTGTGATTTATCTAGGTTTATCCAAATTTCACTACATGCAGGGATGTGTCAAAGTTGTCGCCCAAACTAACACCTATCTCTTTCGTTTTAAAACTCCTCTAACTGTACTTGTTTCATCGCAATAGGAGTTTATATATGTACTTTTTTTAATGTATGGTGGGTGCTTAGTTGTAGTGATTCCGTAAGCTGTATCGCTTGTCTGGCTATCACTGCAACTCTGGCGGTGTAGTTTTGTGTGTGTAAGTTGTGTTCAAACGGCTTTGTGACAGCATCATATCGTCTTTTATGATGCCACGCTGTTAATCACTTTGCTCCCAACAGCGAATGGCAAGTCGATCCGGTATTAAACTTCCTGAAAAAATGTCACCGTCCCTCCAGAGAATTGAACCCCGGCACCTATCGTCCTCGCACAACGATAGTTGGCCGCCTAACCACTGCGGCCATCGACTCGTTAATTATAATTGAGTAAATTGACCAAAGAGTGTACCTACATATGGATTTTGTGTGATTGTGTTAAATGAAATCAATTAAATAACTTAAATCATATTTCTACTAGTGTTTTTGGAGTTTGTATGCTTATTGGCTGGAGATAGTTTTAGATTATAGACGGCAGACATGGCCCTTTTACATCAGAAAGGAAATTTCCCACATCGTTTCTTATATATGAGAATAAAGCATTTGCATCAGTTATGCTAAATTGAAAAAAATTATATTCTTCATGTGTACGACAGAAATGATGCAACAGAAATAAATAAATATGACTGAAATTTTGAAAAACACCGATCACATAGCAGTCAAATTTTACGAATATTTTACTAAGAAATTGAGTATTTTTTATTTTGCAGTTGCCTATATGCGAATGTTTACCTTCGATTTTATCGTCAATTCTATTATCTTTTATGCAAACTTGTTATTTTCGTCTCGATAAGTGACATGTGATTCACTAGAAAACCTCAAAATTTTAACCGACGTCGGCTTGTAAATATTTCTTCAGAAATTATACATCAATTTCTAAATGCAAGTAAAACTAAATAATACGTGAAAAACTTCTAAGCCGGTAGCACGACTTAACAATAAGGGTTGTGAATAATATTGAAAGAAGCAGAGCAGTGCCCAATAAAGAGCAAATGAAGAAATACATAGAAGACTTAGGAAATTACAAAAATTATAAATAGTACCACTACATGCATCTTTTAATTTCAATAAAACAAATTTGATGGACAATTCCGGTCAAAAAAGGTTTAGCAAAAAAGTGTTTAAGTATATACCCAGAAAGGATAATTATTTTTTCTAAAGTTCAAATTAGTTAACGATTTGGCGGTTGGTAATCTATAGAACATTTGGACCGAAATTATATTACTGCTGCTGTTAGTTCAATAATCAATAATTATAAAGACTGCAATGGAGTGGAAAATTCCTTTATAATTATCTCGAAATAAAAAGGCAAAATACTATACATATTCAACTAAGAAATAAAACGAAGTTGATAGTTTCTGCTGGACTGAGTATTTTCCATATTCGAAGTGACTCCGCTCGTCTGCAGAACCGTGTACATCTAGTTATATATTTAGACGAACGGCACAAAATTCTTCAGATAATAGCGAAGATGAGCAACCTTATCTTCAAGACGAAATGGACCTGGATAATGATATTGACGGAATTTTGAACGTCCAGAACTTGGTCAATATCGTCCTCGGGGACAGCGAATTTAATACGAAACTGGATGATCGATACTTTTCTAAATCGACAATTGAGCAAATGGGGAAAGAAGGATTAAAAAGTCCAAAAAATGGTGCATAGCTATGTTTTATGTATCAGGTGAGTGCAAAACTTCATGCGGAGTTTGTGAGTAAAAGTCACACAGTGACTAGGCAAACAAAGTTCTTTATTCAATCAATAATATATTCTCCATCGTTTTCTGTAATCTGTTTTCAACGTTTTGACAGCATACGAATGCCCCGATCATAAAAACTACGCGGTCTAGATTCGAAGAACGAAGACACGACGTTTTTCAAGGCATCCAAAGAGTCAAGTTTTTTCCATTTAAATGATTTAGCAATGATCGGAACAAGTGATAATCAGATGATGCTATATCAGGAGAATACGGTGGATGAGTCAGGACATCCCATTTCAGGCTGATCAGTTTGCGCAGCGTCTATCTCGAAACGTGTGGTCTGGCGTTGTCCTAATGAAAGACTACGCCTTTGCGATTTGACAAAATCGGAAGTTTCTGTTCTGAAGTGTGATTTATCTTCAGATTAGTTAATTGACCACAGTACTTGTCCCAATCAATCGTTTGGCCAGCGGAGAGAAACTCAAAATAAATTATGCCCTTGCAATCCCACCAACACAGATCATCACCTTCAATGGGTGCAAACTGGCCTTTGCCGTTGCGTCACCATGCTCACCTGCCTTTTTCCATGTGCGTTTGCGCTGAACATTGTTGTACAGGATCCATTTCTCATCGCCCGTCACTAATCGATCCAAAAACGATTTCGAGCCGCCCGAGTAAAGAAACGACAGCAGAAATTTGCTTGATTTTGTTCCTCTCAAAGTACCCACAACATCGTCATCAATGTCTGAAGGTCGAACTGAGCGTGGCTCGCCTTCAAGGTTAAAGTCTCCGCGGCGAAATTTCGCAAAGCATTTTTTTTTGATCTTGATAAACCTCTTGAATGTTTTTTACTACTGCTGGAACGTTTATTTCCTTCCGAAACTCGTAAAGCATAACATGCCGTTAATGCACGTTATCGACACTCATTTTGAAAGCAATCTTTCTCGAAGCAGTTTGTATCTACAGAAATTTTTTTTTTTTAATGAAAGCTGCACATGTCACCTTTGCAACGATCCGTCTTATGTAGATGGGCAGTATTAATGCCAGCACTTTACGCCGCTTCTAGCGCTATCTATTGCACCTCCGCACAAACTTTTGCACTGACCTGATACATGCGATTAGGAAGTTTGTCCTGGAATTATTACAAAGTTCTATAAAGAGAAAATATTAATTAGTTTCATTTCAGAACCTTAAAATATTTGATGTGACCTGAAATGAAAGACGAAATTTGATACACATTAGATAAGATCGTTGGGCATATACATAGATCTATCACAGTACCATAAAGTGATCGAGTTTGATGGGAATCAGCTGTATTTGGTTTTCCTATTAGATAGAACGCTTGGATGTGATAAATCCTTACAGCATGACTGTTTGTTTCTATTTTTCTATATTTAAACTAATTGCAGTGTATATAAAACAAAGTAGCAAACGGACGGAAGCATTTACTCCGAACGATCATAATGATCCCGAGCTGGAGAGAAAATTCCGGACCACCTTGCATGAGATCGACGAGATGGATCCAGGTCCACCTATCGTTGTGACTCCCAAGGACGTCCTGCAGATTACCAAGAGCATCGCTAACAGGAAGACTCCTTGGCATTCTCAATGGAGCGCTCAAAAATCTGCCGCTCAAGCTGCTAGTCAACTTGACGGCGATCTTTAACGCGACACTCCGGTTGACATGCTATCCGACCAGGTGGAAATCCGCAAGGATTATTCCAGCACTGAAACCTACGAAGGAACCGCACTCCCCTGAGAGTCATCAGCCGATATCGTTGCTGGGCACAATGAGCAAAGTTCTACAAACTCTGGTGTTGCGCCGAATTAGCGACCATTTGGAAGATTTAGATCCGGACGTTCAACTACGACGCAGCTAATCAGGATCACAGATCACGTCACGACCGCATTCAACAGGAACTAGACGACCATTCGCCTTCTTCAGGTCCAGGGATACCACTGGACCTGAAGAAGGCGTTCGACAGGATCCGCCATTAAGGCTTGCTGACGAAGATGACGGTAGCCGGCTTTCAGCCGCGAATCCTGAAGACTACCAGATCGTATCTCAAGGACCGAAGATTCCACACCGTTGTTAACGGAACGGAATCATCAGAGAACCAAATGCTTTCTGGAGTTCCACAAGGCTCGGCACTGGGCCCGGCATTGTTCAGTATCTACGTTGCGGACATTCCCACACCGACCGACCGACGAGTGTTTAACGCCATCTATGCGGATGACACCGCTATAGTGGCTACCTCGAATAGTCCCGAGATCGCAGCTCGGCTTGCCCAAGCGCAGCTGGATTGAATCGAGGGATTCTTTAGCGAATTCGTTTGGCCATTAATACGAGGAAAACGCAAGCTATTGCGTTCAGCCGGAGGCGTCAACCCGCGCCCCGAAAGATTACCGTTCTCCAGACGGAGATCGACTGAAGCGAGAAAATCGAATACCTGGGAATGATCCTCGACCGGAAGCTAACTTTCGCCGAGCATCTAGATAGAGCTCGGAACAGGGCCATTGGTCGTCTGCACCAGCTATATCCTATCCAGGGTAACCACAACCTCAGTCCGAAAACGGTCGCGATGCTGTACAAGTCACATATCCGCCCGATCCTAACCTACGCCAGCCCAGCTTGGGCCACGGCGGCTCCATCCCACATCCTTCCACTAGTCCGAGTGCAAAATCGCATGCTGCGACTTGTATTCCGACTTTCTAGACGCACCTTGCTGGAAGTCCTCCGAGAACTCACACCGGCAGACGTCCAGGACCTGAACGAGTTGTTGAAGAAACTCAACCGATGATTCTTCGGCAAGGCCATCGCAGCGAGCAACCCAGCGATGAGTAGCGCTATCGCGCAAAAATCAGTGGGGCCCACCAAGCACCGCACCACGACGGAGACACTCCGTTAAATGTGACGCGGTGATGATTCACATAATAATACCTCTGTTTCTATAGTTTCAGATACCAACAGCTACGGAGATCCATCCAGAAGACTCCGAGAAGATACGACCAAGAAACCCGAGCACCACCAGAAAGACATCCATGAAGGAAGTGGAACTGGAAGAAGAGAACCTTTCAAGAAGAGGCAGATAACCAATTACTTACTTACGGAAGCATTCGACCCTTGCAACTCTGGTCTGCTACTACCAGAAAAATTCCTCTCTATCTCTGTGGTCACTGAGCCTAACATCATTATATTTAATTAAAATATCTTGGACAATGTACCAAGAAGAAGAAAACTGGTGCAATATATCCCCGCTTTAATATCAATTAACAAATCTTTATTTATAAACGATCTAGTACTGAGGTAAAAATAATTTAGTAAGCCCATTTTTTTGAACGAGTTCAATACTCTAGAATTTGAAAGTATTATATTGTTATTAATTGCCACAAAAGAAGTTTTTTAACAAAAACAAACCTTCTACCAAACATTTAAAATCAAAGTAAGCGACAAATTATATTAATTTGTATAATTACACCACATTTGTGAGATCATAAATCACTGTTTTATTTGAATAAATAAAAATCGATTAGATAAAATATATTTGCTTCACGTGATGTTCTATTTCTAAATCAACATACATGTTTGTACTTACCATATATTTACATGTGGAGCATTTGTAATCGATTGAAGGCAATTAAGTTTAATTAAGTTCAGTATTATTCTCTCAAGACCGGAATTTGAATCAATCTTATTGTTAGATAAATAAGCAGTTAGTGCACCATTGCCTATGAAAATTAACTCTGTTCGCACATCAGATGTAATTCTAGTCGGTAGCATAATATATTTTCCACTGAAAGACAGATTAGCAATGGCAAAATCGCCACGCATACTATACGTATTAAGAAAATTCACTTTCAATTATTGTTCTCCATTAGAAATGCCTTCTAGTAAAATCTATATCTAATCAAGCAATTGTTGCATTCCACGATGTTAACAGAATGGAATGTAGTTATTTTTGGGAACAGACTCATTTAAGAGTATAAGGTTAATATTAATAGAATAATACCACATTAGACTTGTTTCATTGTTCATATGGTAAAGCATCTTATCAACGATATAATCTTAGAAAGATCTTCCGTATAGCACAGTACAACAGTAAAGCCCTTATTAAGAATGATGTCATCTTGTTCGGGAGGTAACGGATTAGCTGGACACTTCTAATTTTTATCTGTATCAATCAAAAGTTCAGTTGCTTCCAAATTTGGCAATGACAGGATGCCAGTTTTTCGAACGACACCGTTTCCGTTAGGAGTCGTACGAATACGAGATTAGCTTACAGATGTCCCGATTACCGAACGTCTTGTCTGTCATTTGTACGAGGACTGTTCAAGTGAAAACCCACATTAAAATCTCACGTTGTTACTGATGATATAAATAATAGCGTAGACATCGTATTACACAGTAACGAATAAACCCAAAACGAACTGGGAAATCTTTATACAGTTTATAGGTATAAATAAAAAGACAACAAAAAGAGTTTACTCAACAAAATGCAATGAAAGTTCCAATAAATAATCATAGATGTGTATACGTGCACACAGTGTTTTCTTATTAATAAAACCTTCCTGTTCTGAGTTAATGTTGCTACTTGAAACGGATGGACGCGAAGAAACACAGAAAACGTGTTAAGATCAACTTTACATTTTATGCCTGTATGACAAATTTTTGTGTGTTTTTTTAATATTAAAGACACATAATTTCAATATAAACGAATGATTGTAAAAGAAAATAAATATTTTTTCAATCACATTATCCTCGTATAAAATACAAGGTTTCGACGGCAAATACAAAAGACCAACGGTATGACAGAACAATCCATCAATCAAGTCCAAAGAGAACCGGCCAAGATGTAATTATATCTCGGGACAGGATAAAGTTGGCTACTACTCCGCCAGTGGAATGGTCAACGTCTTAAGAACACAGAAGAGATTCTGCGGAAAACCTGTCGGGTTCGAAGAGAAAGAAGCTGACCATAACTTCATTTAAATTTAATACGTGAAATATATCGTGACCGTAGCACTTAAAGGACAATTTCAAGCAGGAAAAAATCGCTACTTATCACTCGACGTTCCGACAATTGAACCATGTTAAGGCGAACGCGGCTTATACGGTAAACGATACAGATGATTCAGGCGCATATGCCGAATTGGTTGGATGATTTCGTTGGAACACTATCACCTTTTCACACGTAGGGACTCACATAGTCGATTGTGCGTGAAAAAAGTTTATGCGAAGAAGAAGATACACAATGTCATAGCATGACCAATGCGAGCTTGACCTGTTTATGTCTTTTAATGAGCCGTTTTGAAGTACAATTATCACTTTAGGTTTTTATATATCGTACCTTGTGTAAACAAGGCATGTACCTCCTTAAAGAAGACCGGCTTTTTCTCACCCAGTATAAATATCTACATTAAATTTCTATCTTCCCTGATATTTCACTTACAAATAAATATAATAAAAACGATGTTTAACAAAATGATTTTATTTGCATTTAATTTAAATTATAAGAAAAAGAATCCACATAGGACGGTTTAGTGAGCTCACCGATCGTGGTATATTTATACACGACACGACTGCATTCTAATTTGCATTTCAAGGTTGCTATCATTCATACGGCTAACTGGACGATCGCAATCGAATATATCTAAAACATTAGCTTGCCAGAGTTAGCAGTTTTTAAACAAAAAAATAATGAAAAATGCAAAGAAATATTTTGCTCGTATAACTACTAAGCATACTGGTTTGAAACTTTAATATGTTAAAATATATTCAAAGTAAATTAGATGTTGAGACATCCGCATAATTCCTATTTAATAACACACAAAAAAAAAATTTTTTTTCAGACTTTTACATTAGGTACATTATGTACATACATCTATTGTTCTTTTTTCTCCATGATTGCTAGATTGTATATTTGCAACATACAGTTTTCAAACGTATGGGCAGGATATAACATAATAGATAGGCAAAGAATGTTTTTCTATCTACAGCACAGCGCGATGTAACATCGTATTGCTTCATATTTTCTGAATTGATATAATAAGAAACCCAATAGATGGTGTTGAAGTTATTCAAAAAATGCTGGGCAAACAAAGCGAAGACGATTGTTTAGTTATTGAAGCAGACATCCGTGGATGGGTGCCCAAGAAACTATTTTTCAAGTTATTACATTCATGAAATACTCGATTTTTCGGAATTAATGCAATATGAGCTAAATATATCGTATAGTTTAATTTTCCTCATTTACTGGTCAAACTAAGAAATATTTAAAAAATTTAAATGAAATAAATTGATGAAAAAAAAAAATTATAAGTCATAAAACATACATTACTAATTAAGTTTGTATGTAATTTATCCTAGCTAATAACACTAGATGGGAATGTTTTGGCATAAGCTCAATGTAAAATAGGTATACACTACAGTTAATTGGACTACCTAATTTGATCTCAGAACGACATCTGAATGTAGAGTGCGAAGAATAAACAGGAATGGGAATGTAGCACTTTATTTCAAAATCTTGATCAAAAATTTTTCAAATTTCCTTTCTAAATGTCCGTTTAGTTTCTTATTCTTTTAAATGAAACAACGAACATTCAATTTTCTCTGGTTTTCCTGTGTTTTATCTCAAAATATCTACCATTAAAACATCTACCGCATTAAAATCTGCTTCGATGAATTCCTAATACTGATAAAATAGTTACAATGAGAATTTTACTTGATAAATAGTATAAAATATTAGAAATATTTATGTTTATAACTTATGTTTCTTCTTCACTTCTTTACAATAACAGTTAATAAACAGTTGCATTCACTTAAAGAAGTGACTTCTATTCTGGGCATTTATTTGAGTAGGCGTTTTGATCATTTAAATTTAAAGTCCTGCGATGCCTTCTCAATAAAAATATACATATACAGGCTCCGGCAACGAAGCGGGGACGGAAGATTACACGCTTATTTGAAAGTTTGTCAAATATTTAATCATCGGATATTCTTCCGCACAATCAAGTGCACCTTTTAAAAATATTTTGTTTTATACAGGGTGTTCCAGATGGAAATGCCAGACTAAAGTTGCATTTTTTTAATGGAACACCCTGTATATTAATAGAGAAAATGATCCGCGCTTGAAAGCTGGTTACAACGATATAATGTTGTATCGGTCTAAAGTTGATAGTTTCTGCGTAAACAATGATTTTACTTGATAAATTGATACATTTCAGTAGGCTATTCTGCATAGGGAAAAACAAAAAATTCGAAACCAACAGAGTAGAATATTTTTTACTAGTATGGATTGACGTTACTATGTGAAATAAATTCTGCAACTGCTCGCTTTATACAGGGTGTTCACAATTTTGCGAAATCGAAGAAATCTCGAATTTTTTTAATGGAACACCCTGTATATTTGCGGCTCATTGGAAAGCCCTTTTACTACGCTTTCTATTGATACCTCATTTGATGGACCTAGGATAGATAATTTTCTAATTATTTCTTCTTAAAGTTGAATTAATGAGAAAAGCTTGTATTTTTAGTAGCTAAATTGCACTTCAAACCTACTGTAAGATTTGATATTCAACAAATAATCCATAAATGGTCTATAACAGGAAGAAACTCCATTTAGTATGAGAAACAATTGATTTTCACTCAGCGGTGAAAGGTAACATAAATTTAATATAAAGTAAAGGTGTCAGTTTCAAGCGTATACTAATAACCAAGTTGTACAAAATTTCATTTTGTGTTATACAGTATTTCGTTCAATCTTTAAAAGAAATTGTTATAATGACTAATTTTAGTAGATACTCAAGAAACGCAAGCTCCTACTTTCAATAACTGTTACCTTTGAAATACCATCTATACTTATATCTCTCCACATACAGAACATTTAGAGCGACTAAGTCCAGCTAGGAAAGAGATAGCTCTAGAGCGGAGCGGTTGTAAAACATATACGGAATAGCACGCTCGCCAATGTGTTAATTCCGTATATGTTTTACAACCGCCCCACTCTAGATCTATCTCTTTTCTAGCTAGCCTTACTCGCTCTAAATGTTCTGTATGTGGATTTTCCTGTATTATTAATAATACGGCCAGTTCGCTTTGTTTATTGATTACCGGTTTATTTGTTTCTCCCTTCTTGTAGGTTACACCATCAGTTTCTATAAACTTCTCTAATAATCTTTCAAATGCTTCCGGTCTTCTTTCAAGGTTTGGAAATCTCTCTGCATATACTCTACTTGCTAGGAGACAATTTCTTGTACACTCCTCAAGAATAAATATCATATTTACCATTTCTTGAGTAGGTACCTACTAAAATTAGTCAATATAACAACTGCTTTTAAAGATTGAACGAAATACTATATAACACAAAACGAAATTTTTTACAACTTGGTTATTAAGTATACAAGCTTAAAACACCAGATAACTTGATCAGCAGTGAATCTATTGAAAATGCTATATTACTTTATATTAATTTAATGTTTGTTTTCACCGCTGAGTGAAAATCAATTATTTCTCATACTAAATGGAGTTTCTGAAATGTATCAATTTATCAAGTAAAATCATTGTTTACGCAGAAACTATCAACTTTAGACCGATACAACACTATATCGTTGTAACCAGCTTTCAAGCGCGGATCATTTTCTCTATTAATATACAGGGTGTTCCGTTAAAAAAAATGCAACTTTAGTCTGGCATTGCCATCTGGAACACCCTGTATAACACAAAATATTTTTAAAACGTGCACTTGATGGTGCGGAAGAATATCCGACGACTAAATATTTGACAAACTTTCAAATAAGCGTGTAATCTTCCGTCTCCGCTTCGTTGCCGGACCTTGTATAGCATACACTCTCAGGATATTTATTTTCAATTTATTTAAACAAACTAAGAAACGAAGCAAATAAGATAGCATTCTACTCTACTAATCTTTATTGTAAATAAAAACTAATTGCTAAATGATTATTTAGTTTCGCTAATGTTAAACTGCATACTGACTTGTTAGCTTAACTGGGGTAGCGCCATTTATGTCCATATTCTGTAGAAGCGAATAAAGTTTGTCAAAGCTTAGGAGTTTAAAAGGCTTTTTTCTCACTACCCTAAGAGAGATAATTTGAAAGGTACTGCTATAGATGCAGTTTTGCATTAACAATATAAAACAATTATTTACTAAGGATGACTAAAATTTATCAAAATTACATATTTATGTTATATTCGGCTATAGTGTAACAACAGGTTTGAGAATGCTCAATAATTTTAGCTATTTCAACTTCTATTATTTGAAAAAGCTGTAACATATACATATACAGGAGAAACTTGATGATTTTCGACATGTGCTATTACATAATAAAATTACAACTGCAAGATTTGATACACCACACATTTAATTTATTATTCATAGTCTTTCCCATCGTTGCTAAAACATTTTAAACTGGCACGGATAAATAAATGCACAAGAGCTAATCATGAGAAGTTACTACCGATTACTAAGCTTTTCCAAATTATTCGATAGTACCTACTCGACTGTATATGTTACAAACACTTCTGAGATGAATTGTATAGTCTACAGATAATTGGTTCAACCACCTTAAGTAACAGTTTATTAAATGCCATTGTTGTACACTTATTCATGTAAAAGTCATTGCTGGAATGTCACAATTGTTACACCATGATTATTTGAAAAATAGTCGTCGTAATGTTGTACGTTTCTTTTTGTAAAAAAAAAACAATATACGAAAATGATCTAAATACCATTTTTGAATAGGACCGTAGCAGTTCCGTTGTCTAAATGCCAGTCTTGCATACCCAAACGTATCAATACGATAATCAGAAAAATTTTAATATAACTCGACAACGTAACAATTACAGAAAATAACTGCATTTATTAACCTCCCTTCTAAAGCGTACTACCACTGTGTAGTTGACGACTAATCAATTGTAAATACGTGTAATAATTATGTTTATTTTAACCAGGTAGTGTAATGCAACCTAATCCGAGTTATTTTTCAACTTGGCTAGTACTTGTCCGCAATTAGACATTCTTCATGTTGACTACATTTTTTATTTAACATAAGCATTGAATCACGTGCTTAGTAATACCAGCGTAAACGTTCTTTGTATTTATTGCATTGCTAAGTGTATTTCAATCAGATAACGCAGGATAAGTTTTAAAATCAGAAATCATGTTCACTTCCTTTTACACAGTAGCAATGGCGTCGTACCATCTAGAGGATATCAGAAGTACTTCGTGCCAATTAACGTATCATCAGGAATCAATTTCAATCGCGAACTCGACAAGTAAATTACCACACATGGTTTAATGTCTTCCTGAATAATTTGATATGAAACGCATCGACTATGCGATAGCGTTTGAATACTACACGTGATGTAAATAGTATATCCTTTTTACTATTCAGTTCGTTATTTAATATTGTTTCTTGTAATTTACTTTACTTAAGCGCCCGCCTTGCGAAAAAGGACAGAAAAGCCGCTTTTATGCGCAATGCGTAATGGTTTGTTTTCGATTCGACGAAATTACGCATGCATTCCGAATCCGCCGCAGTCCTTGGACGTATACATACACGCAACTCGACGCGAATTGTCACCAGCGGTAATTTATATCGGCGTTTTACCAAGAATAAGAAGCTGGAGCATGTTCCTGCATTTAATGACTGACAGTTGATAGATTTATGATCAGTAGAGTCCGGTAATTGTAATTGGATATGGTAGCGTGGTTATCATCCGATGAAATCGGTATGCCCGCGGCCGAACTTCTCAAAGATATCTCGACAACAACATACATGGATATATAAATGCGTATGTACAGTAAATTACAAACTTAGTGTCTCTTAGTTTAGCCTATCATATGTATGTTCGTAAGTTGAACATAGTCTGTGCGAACAGAGTTTGTATTGGTTAGATATTCATAATATGGGTTAAATTTTATACTTCAAATACAGGGTCCGACAAAATTAACGCGGAATATCATGATGTCTCGGTCAGGTGGAGAGCCTGCCTTCATTGTTAAAACTTTTTTAAAATAACAGAATAACAGAATCGTTTTGACCACAACAAATATTGGGATTATGCTTCAACTTTCAGCCATTGGATTAAGTGCCAGGTCAGTATACGATTATCCATAAGATAGCTGCCTCTCACGCAACAGCTTCGATAATAAAAAACAAACCTCCTGGCAGAGCAAGAACTGTTTGTTCTGCATTAAAACAAGTGGTCACTTTGCAATTGTCCAAGCTAAGCAAGCTACAGTTCCATCCTTACGAAATGATTTTGACACATCCCATAAAGTAGATGATTTTCAAGAGCGTGTGGATTTGTGTCAGGCTATCCTGCAAAACATGTTCGCTTATTATGTCCGCATATTACAGACCTTAGTGTATTTGAAATTTCAACAGCTCGACGATGAGATGTGGTTTCGACAAACCCACTCCACACACTTCATGTGTTCCCCCACAAATTTTAAATCCCATGTTCCCGGCGGCATTGTTTTGCATGAGATTTAACTTATATTTGTCTTATTATGCATTTTCTTTTCTCTGTTGATTGTCTTGTTTTTCTTAAAGATACGCCAGGAATAATCGGTCAATATTATATCTTAATTAGATCCTTTTAAACAGAAAGTAATTTCAAAGCAATATCCATAAGAAATAAAAGAGAATACGAATACACTCCTGGTTACACCATTCTTGTTAAGCAGCATAATATATGTGTCACAACATGGTCCACTTTCTTAAATAACAAAACTATTTTGAATAGTTGAAAATGAAATTTTGTAACTTATTTCATCTAAAAGATACTTGCACAATATGATTATGATGACGGTTTGAAGTTGGGGGGCATTTCCATAAAAAGTCTTTTTCAATTTTAGTTTTTAAATTTGAATCGAGTTTTGGACTCTCTATATAAGAATTCAAAAACCTTTGTTTGGTAACTTTGCCCCAGATTTTGTTAATAAATCTGAAAAAAGTCAAGCTTCGCCTAAATGTTGGTCCAAAAAAATTATGCTTGTTTGCATCTATTTGAGAATACCGAATCCAAATACTAAGTAGTCGACAACCTCGTTAAAATGGAATACTCATCGAGCAAGAGACAACGAAACGCCAAACGTATTGGTTGATGGTGCTAATTTTACGAATTCTAGAATAAATTACAATGTATATCCTCCAGTGAAAAGTAAGACAACTTTGGTTTTAGTGTGTTATTAGAACTTGTTGAATTTCAATATAAATTGTCATGAAAGTATAGCAACAACATACATATACATACATATGTACTATCTTATTTGATAATTATTTAGTTGTCAAAATATCATTGATTAAATTGATTTGTCCCCCTTTTTTGGCAACTGTCAATATAAATAATGAATTTTAAGAGTTGTCCTACTTTTCATTGTATAATAGGTGCACTGAATTCAATTAAAACTAAAGTTAATTAGTTAATGTTACCATAAAATTCGCCTGTATGTCCTTTGTTTATTACAAACCATGTTGTCTTGTTTCATGGTAAATCCATTTACTCTACAACATCCTGTTTCTACAAATGAAAAAGAAGCGAATAGATACCTAAATATTGACATTTATGTTCACATATGAAAATAATAGGACAAAGTAATAAAAATATGATTAATTTATGAATTTCGGTGTACTTAGACCAAAGCCGTCATTCAGTACTAATTATGTTTGTAAGTAGTGGCATCTGCATTAGTGATACATTACTATTATCCAAATTACTTCAAAGCGATATGCGCCCGCCCAATATGGAAAAGTTATTCAGGCATTCTCAATGTTTCTCATTAGGTACTCCGGTCGTATATCAACTAATAAATGCTTGTTTTTGCCTCTCAGCCACTTGTCTCCGTCAGAGAATTAAAACATCAAAGTCTGGATGATATGC
This sequence comes from Holotrichia oblita, assembly GCA_023690525.1. NCBI lineage: Eukaryota > Metazoa > Arthropoda > Insecta > Coleoptera > Scarabaeidae > Holotrichia > Holotrichia oblita. The sequence continues at coordinate 64,370,683 of CM043020.1, forward strand.
GACCAGTGCACGCAACCGCCTTGGGGTCGCCGTATTCGACATAAGAGCTTTTTTACAGGCCGATAGCGGGGGAAAATGAAAAAAGAGCTTTACTTGACTGATGACGTGTGTACTGTAGTGGATGTAGGGTGTCGGTCGTGTTATTGAAACATTTCGACGTGGAAACTGTTAAGGCTAACGCCTATTTGTCAAAATTCCATTGTACCTTATCGGTTAATTAAAATAACGTTTTCTGAAAATGTCAAATTCACGACACGTATAAGTGCCATTCGTTCAGCAGCGCACGCGAATTGCGAACAATCTCCCCATACACTGTAAGTCCTATATCTGACATTGCACGCTATATGTAATAAAGTTATACATGTACTGCTAGCCACTTAAATAAATTAGTTGGCGGTGATAAAGTACATTTGAAGGTTGAAAAACATAAAAAATATGATGAATGACCAGAGTTATTAATTATGGACTAACCCCTAGCATAAGCATAGGATTTAATAGACTGCATAATGTTCAGTCTATAATATACACGATACTTCAAAATTTGAGTACAATTTGTATTAAATACATACAAAACTTACTGGGCTGCTATTTAATAGTGCTGAACGTCAATCAAAAATGATAGAGACTGCTAGCTATAAGTAGGAAAGAGCTACAGCCTTAACTATTCGAGATTAATGATATTAGGATATCAGCTGTTATATTTAGATCTACATATACAGCTCGTTTCCTTTCAATGTGAAGTAATATGTTTTTCCACTCTCCAGTATTTAGGGAAAAATGTTGTGTGACAAAGAATGTATTTTGGAATATTTCGAACTGCTGAGCTAGACTCAGTGAATGTATTGTAATGTTATTATACACCTATCTTCGGTTTTAACCCCATGTTGCACTTGACAGATGAGCATCCACGTGTAGGTAATCTAGAAAACATAAAAAGCACTAAATTAATTTTATAGTTATGAAATTAAAACTAGCTATCTGATCTGTGTATTTTTAATGAAAATAATTATTTCAAAATTTAACCGAATAATAGTAACACGATCGCACACATGCGAATTATTTTAAAATTCATTCATTTTGTTTTAATTCAACACTATCCCAATGAGAGAGAATCTTAAACTCTTCAAGTTGGCATCATTGATATTGTCTTCGCATATGTACGAGTCGATGTCAGATTTTGGCTGAGTAGCCGTCTTACGTAGACCTTATTATAAGTCCAGCCAACGACAAGGACAGAAAAATATGTTGTAGGTTTTAAGGTATTTAATTAATTTTATATCATTTAATTTGTAGACAAATACACATAAATATTGTAAAAAAAATACACTGTTAAATTTTACACACAAAAGAAGAAAAACCGGCCAGTTAGGGCCATTTTAAGAAAGAAAAAGTAGGTGGTAATAAAAATTAACAACTTTACGGTAACCCTGTATACCACGGTTTTTTACCGGACTTGTAGAAATTAATTCAGCAAAGACCGTTTATTTCCGTTATTGACAGATGAGTATCGAAATGTGTTTCTTAGGAGATTTGGAGACAATTGCAAAGCAACTACAAATGATAGCGATAGGAACAAACGGCCCTTTTCTGCACAGATAGTCGAATACAACGTTTGCTCTACGTAAATTTTATTAAATAGCCACGGTGCACCGCTGAGCTCAAATATTCGATCAACATCCTAAATAGGTGAATTAAGACACCTACATTTCACCGAATTTCAATACCCCTACGAAAAAGACGTCCATCCACCATCACCACGTCCAGGCGCGCGAAGAACTCGAAAAGAAAGCTTTCGAAAAGCCACACTCACACACAATAAGATAAGGTAAATTTAATTTTAATTAATTCTAAGTTCTAAAAAATTTAAGTAAAATAATAATAATAACGAAAAATTAAAACAGAAAATTTAGTCCAATATTGTTAAAACATTTCAAAAATTAATATATTTTTTTAAAGTAAAATTTAAATGTAAAGATTTTTTTTAAGTTTATTTATTTAATCTATTTAATTAATTAAATTTGATTTTTAATTAATTATTTTATTTAATTAATTAAATTGAATTTAATTAATTTATTTAATCTATTTAAAAAAATAAAAGTTATTTGCGGGTCGATGGCCGCAGTGGTTCGGCGACTGACTATCGTTGTGACAGGACGATAGGTGCCTGGGTTCAATTCTCTGGAGGGACGGTGACATTTTTTCAGAGAGTTTAATCCCGGCTCAATTTGCCATTCGCTGTTGGGAGCAAAGTTATTAACATTAAAAAAAATAATCTCGGGGGTTCGCGAATTCTTAACTCTACAGCGAGTGTAAAGAACAGAATACAAGAGCTTATCTTACGTTAAAAAAATTGCATTTTTTTTATTTCAAAATTTAACTTTAAACTTTTAAATATTATTATTATTTTAATGTGTGGTGTGTGCTTAGTTACAGTGACTCCGTAAGCTGTATTACTTGTCTGGCTATCACTGCAACTCTTGCGGTGTAGTTTGGTGTGTGTAAGTTATGTTTAAATGGCTTCGTGACAGCATCATATCGCCTTTATGATGCCGCGCTGTTAATCACTTTGCTCCCAACAGCAAATGGCAAATCGATCCGGGATTAAACTCTCTGAAAAACTGTCACCGTCCCTCCAGAGAATTGAACCCCGGCGCCTATCGTTCTCTCACAACCATAGTCAGCCGCCTAACGACTGCGGCCATCGACCCGTTTAATTTGTTTTTATCTTATCTACGATTTTGTTGCAATTATTATTATTACACTCCTCACAGTTAAGTTAAATAGCCCTTATTAGTCCTGCATTCAAGATCAAAAAATTATGAAATTATATAATTACTAGGCGCAAGTGCAAGAATATAGGCTTTAAATAAATAACTGATGAAAAATTTTATACAAGATTTTTACAATTTAGCAGCCTGTATTGGTAAATTCAAATTTAAAACCTCAAATAGGATTTCTGACATGAGCATTGAATGCAGACAATATTTCTAAACCTATCACTGTTAAAGCAAATATTTGCGTTTATTATACTCGACAAGATCTTTCATATGCTAGAATTTTCTGGTTTTAGAGAGCAATCTGTTGAAGTGACATTTGACAACTATGCTAATCCTATCAAGACTTTTTACCAAGTATCATGAAATTCATTTTTTAATACTTTTACCTAATAAACATTTCGATTGCACAGGTTTATATTTTAAATAGGATAAGTTGCTTTTTTTTATTTTAAAATATTCTTACACTATTTCTAAAGTACTTGTACTGGGACTTCCTATTTCCAAATTCAATTGTTTCCACGATATTGTTGGAATCTTTATTATTACAGCATTTACAATTTAATTACATATTTAACTGTATATTTAAGATAAAGAAGCTGTGTTTTTACATTTTCTTTGTCTGTAACTTTAAAATATTGCCACAATATGTAAAATTGTATACAATATGTCGATAATTGAACAACTAATATTGATAATATCAAATTTAAAGAACTCACTCTTTTTTTAATGAAAGTAGTACTTCTTACTTCAGTAAAACAAATTAATAAGCAATATTCTAGACGTTACTACTATACTATAAATGTTCAATATGACACCAAACATACTTGTTTGGTGTCATATTGTCACACGTTTGTATGCGTATTTATCATATAAGTGATAGTTATCATGTTATTTCCACAAATTTCCATAGGAAACTAGCGTAATTGGCATAGATACATACATAGGTACTTTTTCTAGTTTAATAAAATAATTGAAAATATTTAAAAAACTATTATAGGTGGGTACATAATAATAATAATTTAATAATGATCGAACAAGATTTATTTTCTGTAATCAGTGCTCATGTCAGAAATATTATGATCCATTTAAGAAAAGAGTTTTTTTTTGTACTTGTATTTGCCATTTTCGGTTACTAAATTTTGCACATGTTATAGCAGCATTTAAAACTCCTATTACTGAATTTTTCCTGTTAAACATACAAGTTTTTGATCTTGAATGTTGGATTAATTATTTAAGTTAATTGTAAACGGAATAATTATAGCAATTGCAACAAAATCGTAGATAACATGAAACAATCAATTTACAGATAGAGGACTCGAAGACATTTTTAGGTAAACTTGTTTTATGAAAATCTAACAATACTAAAACTTGATACACCATTTCAGAAGGTTATTACCACTAGAACCTATAAAACTTGTAACTAGCGGTTACGCGAAATACTCTGTGTAGGTTACAGCATAATACGAAACAACAATTTACCTTAGAATTTTTAGAAAATTAGACAAATTAATAAATGTTACAGCATCGTTGCCATACTAGAATGATTTTTTGATGCGACTGTTAAGTACAATTAATTTAGTATATCGACAACCAGAGTTACATCCACGTATTTGCATGCACACACATCCGTTCGCACCGCATACATTATGCACAGAGGGTAGTAAAAACTGTTTGATCACTGTACATGATTTAAATGCAACCTGCTGTGACATTAGTTGCCATATATTTTCGTATATTCATAAAGATAAATGTAATTTATGCGGGCTATAAACTATTGGATAGTAATTTCGCGATAGCCACCTGCTGTAATTGGTTTGTCATTCACGATATTTTTCGATAAATCATCGAATGGATTGTCAGATATATTGTAACGCACAGTAATATATGTATCGACTATAAATATTCCATTATGTCCCTCTTTTTATTACGATTTAGAAACGTTAAAAAGCAACGCAAAAGCTTAACGTTCTATTCCGCTCATATAGTCTTTTCCGATTTATAAAAAAATCACTGATTCAGCATTATAATATAGTATTTTAAAGTAAACGTAAATTGTAAATTAATAATCGGATAGTTCATACAAATTTGTAGTTTTCCTTATTTTTGCAATCGTTTCTATAACCAAATTTCTTCTTCGTTCATTCAAGCCTCCATTAACCGTTCATCAGGTTCAACTTATGAAATCCAACAAATTTTATATCATTCTTATGCATAGTAATAGATTTCCGATCATCAATAATTGCTTTGTGTTATTATTATTGTTTGCTCTTAATCTACTTCTATACTGTTTCAATTTTGCATAGCATCATCTCAATCACTACGCTCTATTGATACGTTTACATTCTGATTATTTAGATTAAACGGTTGTTCTCTGTTCGTTGCATTGTAATCTCCAATTTGATTTATGTTGTTGTTTGAACAAGACATCCTGATAAATCTGTTACCAGTGATTACTACCAAAAAAGGTCCGATATTCTCTAAAACTGAACATCATCGGAATCATCGCTCCCTCAAATAACAGTAAACAAGTCAAGTCGGGTGATCTTGTCAGCCAGAAAAAGGAGCTTTGTCTTCTTAGCTATGGGTTGGAATATATTACATCCAAGTGTCGGCGTACATTAAATGAAGATGAGCCGAGCAGCCGGAATATCTTTTGCCTAGTTTGAAGAACTGGTAACTCATTGCGAAGATACTCCAAAAATAGATTACCAGTGAATGGTTGGTAAAACAATAGGGTCCAATGATTGTATCTGCTAATATGTTGCAATAAACATTGTCACTCCGGCGTCCCTGATGTTCTACCTCCCGTATCCAGTGTGGATTTCCGGTAGACGAGTAATACAGGATATGGAAATTTAGTTTACCATTGCTGTAAAAAGTTACCGCTTCTGTCCAAAAAATTTGCGATAAAAATGGAGGGCTTTTGTTACCATCCCCAAAAGCCAATGACTGGAATGACGGCAGTCTAGATACCACATTGCGTACTTCCTTTCAGCTATTCGAAGCATTTCGATGGGTTTCGAAAGGTCAACATCAACTCAAGACAAAATAATACGACATTTCTTCTTAATATTGTCATTACAAACATGCCATGTTTTCAAAGCCAACTTATCTTGCCAGGCTGCGTTCGTATCTTTAATACTTGCTAGCTTTTTACTTTATTGCGATAAGTTAAGAACGGATAGAGATATCGAGATGCTCCTTTCAGTAGAATATACGTAATTTAAAACGACTTAAGCGAGGCACTCATATACGCGATCGGTGCGGTAGCGGTAGTAGCGGTGGCGATGGCGTTTGAACTCGACCTGTGTAAACCAGTCAGAGCTTGCATATTTGTCAGTGCATTTCTAGCGTTCAGAGCGGTTTGTGCAGCGTTCCAATGAACGATGGCGATCAGATGCTGCTTGTTAAATTCTACCACTGTCAAAGTGTGTGCGCACAAAACATATGGCTAGCGAGGATTTAAATTTTACAGAAGAATGAATTCAAAACAATATGACTCTGAAGGGAATTTTACTGGAAATACTACTCTCACTAAAGTATATCTTACCGAACTTACCGAACGAAAAGCTTTCATCTGACAACATACAACACAGGATAATAATTAAAAGCAGCTTTTGCATGAAGCTTCGTAACTTCTGGTAAATAGCTTTTAAATAATAGAAACACATACTCCACAATACTAGTAGATAATATTATCTTTCTTACTGCCATTATTACATTTTTACAGCAGTCGCGTTAGTCCTTTCCGGTAATTATAAGTTGCAAACCACTTCATAAGATCTATTAAACTATTTAACTACTGCGCTTATATTTCCTCAACTTGTTACATGATTAAAACTAAACTAAAATCGTATACTTTGAAATGAACTATATACACGCGACATCGAAATTATTATGCCGCACAAACGCAGAACATAAAATACAGCCAATTAAAGTGTTTTTATAACTACTTATCACACCACTGTTGTAAATGATTAATGGCCGATAATAACTTACCTGTATAAATTACGTTTTACCATTAATTTGCATATATAATTCCAGCATATTATTATTACTGTATGTATACATATATCTACACGGTGTTTCTTCGTATTGTACACCATGCCATTCGTGTGTGCGTCGAAGTGATTCTTTTTGTTTCGAAAAGCGCAGACGGGTCGACGGTGTCGACCTCTCTGTGATTTATTCGAAACTATATGCTTGATCGTAAATTCTCCCGTATTCTTTTTCCCCTGAAGACGCTTTTCTTGTTGATTGTGAAATATGTTGGCGTCTTATTATATTACTGAAGCGCTCGTTTCATATTCTAAATTATTGCGCTTAGCTGATAGGTTTATGTGACAGTGGATGTGTAAATTATTGCTGATTACATTGTTTAGACATGGATCGTCGCAAAAAATAAACATTTCTATTTGTGTAGGTGGTGAATCCGTTTATTATTTTAGTAGAACTATGGAAATTATCCACTTGTCTAACTGAAGTTGAAATTAGCAATTTACATAATTCGGTTTTGTCTAGATTTTAAATAACTTAGTCTAGTATTGTATAGTATTGACATCAGAATTTGATAATAATCCGTAAAAGCAAATATGCCTGTCTAATAAATTACTTAGTTGTGTTAACTTATCTAACCATTCACCTTCAATTTTCACAGATATTTAAACAGAAATTATGTTAGTCAGATCTCTCATTAATACATAACATCAAACATTCATAAAAATGCTTTAAAGCAATAACAAACTTGTTTTGAAAATCATCATCAAACATAAAACGAGAAAAATGGTTCTGGCAAGTTTAAAAAATTTAATATAACCCTAATTGTACAATTCATTTCTGTACGGAGATTATGACCACCTTCAGACCGTTATATAAAAGTTTAAACCGGACGAAGGGCTTGTCACATATACCGTCATTGAGATACGCATTAAGTCCTTATTGTTCACCAATTAGAAGAGAACCTAATATTAAGTTTTAAATATATAGTTTATTTTTATTGTATGAATAATAGAAAATTAAATTTTAAAATAGACAAACCTAATAACCATTTAATATGGAATGACGCACGAATGATGACTTTCACAGAACTTGGAACCAGACTTAGTAGCCAAAACCTGATTGAACATTGACAGCAAGTGAAAAGAAATGGAACACCATACATAATATGTTAAGGACCATTATGAAAAGGAAAGAAGAGGAGGAGAGAGAGAGACAGAGGACGGTGGCAAACAAGGACGCTGAGTGGAACAGAAAGTGATCAGAGCAAAAGACACCCGAACTCCTTCCTTAGTTAATCTAAGTTAAGGGATGGGAGATGTAGGGGAAAAATAAAACAACGTACGCAGAAAAGACAGCCCGTCACTCTTGATGCTATAGACATTCCAAGAATGACATTAAAAAGGGCCACTTGTTTTACGTCGTAAGATATTACAGATCATATACATAAATTAACAGAGTAACCGGTAGCTTTCTTAATGTTTCGTTCTTTTTTACATCAGGTTAACGTTTTCGTCGGTATAACATTTCTCATCAACAATACCTTCTTTTTCTTAGCAGGCAACTAAATTGAATTGTCCTTCCTTTTCTCGCGTGCACCTCTTAACGAAAAGCGAGAAATATTCTTCTTTATTAATTATACACCTATGTTGGCGGAGCGCTTACGACAAATGATGAATGGAGAACTTTACACCGCTGTAAATTAACTGTTGCCAACAGTGCGAAAAGAAATATTATAATGGTTACATAAATAACATGTCTGGCTGTTATCCCTCTTCTTGTTGCTGGTAAGTCGTAACAACCTCAATCTTCATCTCAATTAAATTTCCCCGATGTTTCTTTCAGAGCTTCGCAGACTTAAAAGACATTAATTGTCGTTACGTATTGCACAGGAAGTCGTACAGTATTTTATGTTTGAATTAGTTCATTTAGTTTTTGTGCAGAAAGATTGCAAGTTATATAATTACTCGATCGTAAATGGTTTCTATATACATTAAGTAAAGGAAAACGATTAAAACGTTTTCACTTAATGCACATGAATTGCAAAGTTGGAATTACATAGCGTTCTAACAAGAACAGAAATATAGACATTAAAATATAACGTTAGTGCTACAAAACATAAAATTACTATCTGTACGGTATTAAGCTCAAGTGCAATAAAAGGTATTTATGTGGAAGCGTTTTAAAATCGTAATTTAATCTAATACAACAAACATATCTAACAAAGGAAAAGCAATATATAGACTGGTTATAGTCGGAGCGTATGTTTTCCAAACACTTTGTTCGTATTTGCAGGCAGACTGTGTTTTTACTCAATAAAAAAGGAAGTTTAATCCGCAATAATAACAATAGTATTGTACAAATTAAAATAGTTAATAAGTTGAAATGCTGTAGATTTGTAGATTTGAAATGAGGGTGATATTGCGCTGCGACCTATTGATCTATTGTGCCCCCTTGCATGAGCTGTAAGCTGCTGGGGTATGCCCGCTCCTGAAGCTCCCCATCCAGTCCAAGAGCTTTGATAAACTGCATTAGTTATGATGGTTTCAGAGAAGGTATATCTTCTTCGTCTACAACGTCTTTGCCGAGATGGTTGGCTCAGGTTTCTGTGATGGCGGTGCAGTAAGATGTCAGGTGTTCCGGATTTTCATCCTCAGCCCCGCAGAACCTGCAGTCGCTATTCTGTTTTAGACCTATCCTTGTCATGTGTTCACCAAGGTAACAGTGCCCTGTAAGGAACCCTGTAAGGATGCGCAGTCTATTCCTGCTAAGTTCCAGCAAAGTTTTTGCTCTATGCTTGTTGTAGCTTCCAAGGAAAATCTTGGAGTGTCTCAGATCAGGAAGATTCTCCCAGAGGGATGCTCTGAGCTTCTCTTCTCGATCTTTAAGTTCTTTTTTGTAGGTGCTCGTCCCTATACCACAGAACGGTTCAGGTCCCACAAACGGAGTTGTGGCGGCCTTCCTTGCTAGTGAATTAGCTTCTTCGTTGCCTCTGATTCCAGTGTGTCCTAGTAGCCAGTATAATGCAACTCTATTTTTCGTGCCCAGGTTGTTTAATCTATTAATTCAGACATTCCCAGACTAATTTCGAGGTGATAGTGTTAGAGCTCAGCGCCATTAGGGCTGCTACTATCTGAGAAAATTGCAATGCTCTGCTTCCGATAGTTCCTGTAAAGGTTCAGTTGAGCACATCTTCCAATGGCATTGGAAGACGCTGGGGGATATTCCCATTGGGTCGGAATATTTGGTTCCTGACCCAAATATGCCTGCACCTGTTCCTTTATCGGTTTTAGAACCGTCCACATACCACTTGATAGTGTTTTTTTTAGGGAGTACGTGGAGTGTTCTCCTACCCACTCTCTCTTGTTGCTTAGCTTGGTGAGGCAATTTCTTTCAAAGCTGTATTCCTTGACCATTTCATCATTCGGTAGGCTTAGAAGTGGGGAGAGCCCGGCTTGTGATGTCCATGCTCTCTGGTACGGAGGCTCGCCCCTTCCAGTCCCCGCCCTGGTCAGTCTGTCCATAGCCGCAAGGGCCGCTCCCTCCACCACTATGTGTAAGGGGTGAGGTCTAAAATTACCTCTAGGGCTGCAGTTGGGCATGTTCTCATAGCTCCGGTGATGCACATGCCAGCCGTTGCAACTTGTTAAGGGTATTCCTGATTGTAACTTCAGTGACCTTCTGGAACCAGGTTATTGCCCCGTACGTTACCATAGGTCTTACTATACTGACGTACAGCCATCGTAGTATACTTGGGTTGCAGCCCCACGTTTTACCTGCCAGGTTCCGGCATATCATTAAGGCTCTTGTTGCCTTATTCATTGTCAGTTCTATGTGTCTGTTCCATAGAAGTTTTGAGTATAGGGTTATTCCTAAGTATTTAACTTCTGATTTGCGTTCGATCACTGTTCCATCCAAGTGGATGTCTTTCATGTTCGAAATTTTTCTCTTCCTGGTGAAAGGTACAATCGTGGTTTTTGCGGAGTTGATGCTCAGCCCCACTGATCGGCACTATTCACTAGTGATTTTAAGGCTTGTTTGTACCAATGTCATCGGCATATCCTACACAATGTATGCCGAAGGCTGAAGTTGAAATGGTAGTCAACGCTACAATCTAATTAGCCTTGGCGCCCAATAAAAATCTAAAACTTGCATTCAATAGTTATTAAACCCCTAAGCGTGGAACACCTTTGACTGAAATATTCTACTTTCATTCAAATGCAATAGCATAAAATAAACTATTTAAATTAAATTGACAGGAATTAAAAAGTTATCTACCACCCAGTAACATCAAAAATTATTATTTCAAAACGAATTCCTTTATTTGTAATATAATAAGAAAAGATCAAATATTAGAAAACTATCACTTAGAAAGGACTTAACTTAAACTTTAACAGTAGAACTAAGTCAATGTTCTTAATTGGTCCTCACCACGTACACAACAAATATGTCTAAAACAATGAAGGATTAGGAAGGCACCCCACAAACTTTAAAATAATAATGGGAGGTACAACAAGGTTTTGCTGTGTAATGATTCAATGCAACTAGAAAGTAGTGAACACGTAAACAACGGAAGTATTTAAAAAATGTATAAATGTATATTTTGTAGCTTAAATAGGAATTTGGAATGGGAAAAAAACTTTAACTTGTATAAAATTCAGTGCATCTGCATTATTTGAAACGTAGACTCTGACTCTCTGTCTGATTTTAGTTAAGAATCATATGTAATAAAATAAAGTTAACATAAATAACATGTACTAAATATAGAACATCACAAAGTAACGACAAATAGTGTTAATTTTTTGAATTATAAGGGTGACAGTTTTAGTATAAATTGGTTTTACAGTATACTGCGTACTCAATTTATCAAAGTCAAGGGCTGCGAGTGTTTATGTACGAGATGTTAGATCAGTTTATCCCCTTCCTATCTGGTATACACAGGAAAAGTTTTTTTTTTTTCCGATGAATTTTGCGACTAATTCAACATGTTTTTGAAAAAAAATTGGTTGTTTTTCTAATTTCTCTAACTTTGTTATTTCTAATTTGATAAGAATAGTAGGTATACAACTAAAAGTTGCTTATAATTGTGTTCTTCACGTGATAGTCTAAACTAATCTGCGATTTCATAAGTCCAAGCATCTTTAAGAGATCGAAACCGTTCGTAAAAGTGAAGTTTTCATATGAAAGAAAATTAGACATTCTGGAACGTTAAATGTTGCTACTTCCAAGGATATGATCAGGCTTCTTCAAGCCTATTTCAAAGATATTTTAAAAAGATAAGGTGGTTGCTAATATGGTTGCTTTAGATAACCAGAAATTGATTAGAATATTGGAAACCTTAAATGACATTGACATGCGTTCTGTTCGAAAACGAACACAACAGAATTTGCCGCATATTTTATTATTATTATTAGTAAATATTTTCATTAATTATATCGATATGATGTATTCCGTTGTGTATTAGAAAGAGGAACAGATAACCCTACATGTAGGTACACTTATGCAATATAGACTAAATCAGAAGTTGTAATTCTTCCCTACAAGCGTCAATCAGGACATCAGGAGCAAATTGTAAAATGTTAAAAAACAAAATATATAGGTAGTGTTAATCGTGTGTAGCTATGTAAGCATACTTAGCACGTATATATTATTACCATAAATGTACAAATATTTATCTAATCCATAAATCGAATAGAAATCTCTTGCCAATACCCGTAGAATCGCTCTATCACCACCAGTTTTTGTCCAAGAAGTGACCTCTCACGCTATTATATACCGACAACGTTGAACATATAATACGCCGTGTAATGTGCCCTTTTTACCGGTGTATATTGTACGTGTGGCGAAGTGCGTTTCACGGCAACGCCAGAGTACTTCACGCTGGTTTGTGAACGTATAAAAGCGTCCCGATAACGATAAGGCCTCTCACGGAATGGCATTTCGTTTAGTTTATGACTGCTGGCGGACCCATAACTCATACAAACATTGTAATCTTTTTAACCTTTCATAAAATGGGCTGTTGGTTGTATTGGCGGCGGTAGTGGAGTAGGTTGCAGAGCTCAGAACCAGATATACAACCGTGTAAAAAGCTAAAGGAAGTAGCGAAGCAGGGCGTACTTCCGACGGTAAACTAGAAACGGGTCGCGTACTTATTTAACGAGCATAACGAGAACTACGTAATTAATGGTGGTGTAGAATGCAAAAATGGTGTTGTTACTATTTATGTTGGTGTACATGGGAGACTTCTTAATTCAGGATTATACCTCACCGTCCAGTGGTGACATACAAAAAGGGTTGGTTCAATTTTTGAGCATCTGCTTTATAAAGAATATATGATGGATATTTAAAAGATCTCTGATTATAATTTCATGCATGAACCACCAGTAAAATGTTGTAAGGCCTTCCTCAATTATTTCTGGAATCAGATAACACTAGTAATGCTTATTGCATAGCATATACGATTTAGATTATTTCGTCATTTAGTTTAGTGCAATTTGGAAGTTCAGAGCAGACGAAGTAACAACCACGACACGCTGAAATAGAAAAAAAAAGGATAAACAGCAAGGTGAGAAAAGCGTTGATTTCCTATTGCACCTTTTGTTAATAAGAATAAATTTTGGTAGTTTGCCATTCGTAATTTATCATAACGGACTTATAGCCAAAATCGGATAAATAAATATCTAACAATATTTGCAATAATAATATGGAAATTAAAAAACTTCAATTTCGTTAACATTTCTTCTAGTTCTGAACTGGATGCAATACATTCTTATCTATTGACGTTGATGATATTGTAGACAATGTGATAATTACTTTTATTATTTTTATCGATATTTCGGAAGGTTTGAGAGAAATTTAATGTCAATTCACCACACGTTTCGAGAATAATTAATTGGAATATTGTCGAATACCCCTAAAAAAGTAACTGATCAATCACCTTCAACACACAAAACATTCTCTTCACGTTTGTATACTAAGTTCTTTTTGCAGATACAAAACACTATTCTTGAAACTCCATATTAGCATACAAGACATCTAGTTAATTCTATAATATGTAATCAGAGTTTGTAGCGCACGTAATGCGAAAATATTCAAAATAGCCTTCGTGTAAAACCAATACTACAATCATTGCCGATACATATCTACCAATTTATATACGATTAAACATCGAACAACCACTGTGAAATCCAAACCACCACTATCAGACATGATAATTACGGTTCGCGCTGTACATCCACGTCCAAACACGCGCTCTTAAAGGCAAACACATGTCGTGCCACTAGCTGGGCATTGCCTAGAGCGGCGAGTGAGAACTTACGCGCTGATTAAAATTCATAAAACAAGGTTTCTGGGTATCTACACATTCGCACACGCCCATATATGTGTATCGAGACATACGTTTTACGTGCACTCCCATGCAGTGTAAATGTCCAATATTAAGAGGTACTACAAAGTACTACCGTTAAAGAGATTAATTCTATGACGATAAATGGTAAATGATAGGTTAGTATGCTGATTCTTCTGTAGCTGAACAACATTGTAGAACAGTACACATCGAATCAAAATAATAAATTTTTACAAAAGAACATAACATTTGCAAGGATTTTCAAGGTGATTTCTGCCGCCTTTAATGATACCAATATACCAATGCAATATTACCAGCATTCGTACCAAACTCTTTAAAGCTCAATAAGTAATACCTATATTGTATATATAATGTTAGATGCTATATATACACTCTATTAGATCTAATCTAAGAATCCAGTTACCCAATTGCGTGGAGGATTAACTAAAATATATCTCCACAATTATAACACCGCATATAGATTTCACATTTTGCAACTACTTTTCACCATTTTCTCTTCGCCAAAGTGCTTGTATCTACTTTCCTAACAGTACAGTTACGGTGGTATCGCCTTTCCGGTTTTTTTTTTTATATTGCTACCACAGTTTATTTCTGATAAAACTTTATATTTTTCTGAGATATTGCATTCCCATTACTTGTAATGTTGAATATGCCCTGCAATACTCTTAATGTCATTTGTTTTGTTATTTTTTTTCACATGAAAATTATGTAACCTTTATTTATGGTATGGCATGTTCTGTCCGCGTTTTATCTTTTTTTTTATTGAAGTCCCCATCTTACTTTTCCATTCCCTCTTTTGTAGCCTCGAGTTATGGACTGTTCTATATTGGCCCCATTTAACTGCATTTATATCTTTAGATATTCTATTGATAACATTATTACTTTTATTTTGCTTGTGTCGTTTTCCGTTCCATATTCTTTAGTATTTCCTTACGTCCTTATGTCGTGCGGTCATTTTCCGTCTTCTTTAGTTCATAAGCATTATAAAAGCGATAACACTCAGCCTAACTTCATATTTATCCATTTCTTGTATTGAATGGCTCTTTGATTTAATTATAACTGACAATTTCCTATCTTTCGTTTTTATAAGTATCACTTTCCTCAACACTCGGTACTACACCATTTAATAGGACAAGATGGTTCTGTGTACTTTTTCTTGTTCTAAATCTAGGCTAAGTACTATAGTTTTGTTCGTTTTCACTATGTATTATTTCAAATATTGGAACGACATCAATAGCTTTTTAAAACCTTTTTTCTCATTTTGCTACTGATTGGGGCTGATTACTAAATTTAGTTTTGGGTAGGCTGTAAAGATTTTGGTGGTAACAAGAGGATTAAAATAATAACTATTTAGAACGCATATTTAAAAAGTATGGGCATGAACATTTCTATTATATATAAAAACAAATTATTACTCAAATCACCGGAAATTAGTCAGCATCGTTGGACTGGATATTTTGCTGGCAGCAATTTATAAAATTTCTTTATTAGATAAATATACCCGTACAACAGATAACTCTCAGAAAATACGCATATGTAAACATGACAAATTCTGTACACATACCAGCAGCGTACGCATACAATTTTGCAGTTAATTTAAATTATAAGAAAAAAAATCCATATACGACGGTTAAGCGAGCTAATTTAATAAATGAAAACGCGGTAAATTTTAGAACGGATATCGATAATTTAAGTGTTATTTATAATATAATAATTTAATACACGCCTGAATTTTATTAATTTTAAGCTCTTGGCTAGGTTTTTTGCCATGTTCTTCCCTAGTCCTTGAACAGAATTGTTAGAGCTTGACAAAAAATAGATTGATATACGAATACTTCAAATCATTTTAATTTTTATAGTAGTATTAAACCAATATACCCTTCATTATTATTTGCGAATGTAATTAAAATTCGATATATCAATGAATTCTTTGTTTTTTTAGATATTTTTGTTGATAGGCATGGCCATTTATATTAATAGTATTTTGCCACATATTAAATATCAATTTCTTCCACTGAAGAAGTCTTGTTAACGAAAAAATAATATTATATGTTCTGGAATAAATTGGTATTTAAGTAATTGTTGTTTTATTGACCTATAAGTAGAAATATTTCAGCAATTGAAAGATAAAATGTATAATAATATTGAGTCAATTCAGATACAAAAGTTCTTTTTGGATTATTCATTATCTACTAAAGATAAACCAGCATTAATTAAGCCATTAACTAATAAGTGATTCTATATTTGTTAATTAATTAGAAAGAAATTAAGTTATATAAGGAAAGAACTGTTAGTTCCTTATTTTCAAAAACAATTATATAAGCAAATTAAAAATAAATACCATATATACATATCAAATAGATATACACACACAATGTTTGCACAGTTAATAGTTATTTTGCATATAATGGTACATAGATTGATTCAGGATTGAACAGGCTCACTCAAGAATTTCGAACTTTGTGCCTCTACTATATACATATAATCTCTTAAAATCGACAATTATGTGAAATTTTGTCAAAATAATGTGTCAGTGTTCTGTAGGTATATTTAGTTTTTGGTGGTGCATTTTGTTTTGCTCATAACATAAGCTAAATGTGCAATATTATATCGAATAATCTTCAATTGTTGAGTAACATGTGATATTTTTGAGACCCTAAAATAAATATGTGTAACCCCAAATATTTTACCATACATTTAGTTGTATAAGATTCATTGTACAACGGACATTTCGAATGCATAACATTGTACGCAAACACTCGCACCCCAATCAGTATGCATAGAACATTTTATGCCAAACAGAGTGTATAAATGAGCCGTCAGCGTCGGCGTGCAGCGCGAATGTTGATTGATGACGGGTGTGTGACATATCTGATGGTCACGTGATACGGCCAATACGATCGGAATAAGCAATTTCGTGAATACCTAGGACGGGGTCGGGTCGAGCGCTATTGAGAATGGCGCGTTTTACAGAACACACCCTAATCGTGATGCCCATTCATGTATGGTAACCATACAATGTGGATGTGATGAGCTAATGCAAGCGTTGAACGCTGTAATTGTTTTTCGACTACTGGAATTCTATAATACATGCAATCAACGTAGACATTGCTTTTAAATACTGCACAGGTTTCTGAAACAAGCTGGCATATATTATAAAATGTATACCTACTAATAATAATATAATAATGATTTCTTCATCAAATTTGTTAGCCCACGATATTATAGGAATGTCTTAAACTCCACCACAATTGATACAGAAGTAGCTAGAAATAATTTTCAACCTTTCAAATGCAAATGCTCCAGAATTATGGTATCAGATTTCTGGTCCATTTCGCAGAAATCCCATTCGTCGATAATTAGTTCGTATTACAGTAAATATAACTCACAGTGCTATACTTTTACTTAGCCATTTCTTACTCGTATTTCAGTTCATATCATTCAATGTCAGCCACAACAAACCGTTGCCAATATTAATAATTCTATAAGAATTATTATAGACAATTCAGCCAAATTTGGGCTACACTGAGCTTCCTAAAATGTCATCTTTAGTTGGTGTGTATTTTTACAGCACTCCGAAGAAGTGCTCAGAGTTCTTCGTGTAGCCTTATTCTACATACTGTTATATTTGTTCCAACCGCGAAAACCCAAGAGTTGGCTCCATTGTCGCTGGATCGTGTCAGCTGTGATCCTTAGGAGGAATAGGAAATCCCTTCTATTGGCAGGGATTGGCAGTCCTTTGAAGACCGTTGTTTCTCTTGAGAGCTTTCCAATTTAGAGCGGTACCAAAGACTGGCTACGTAGGCATGCACTCCATTGTACCTTATAGTGACTACATATTTGTATGTTAATTTATTGTTTGGTTTAAATTAATTCTCTTTAGAATGTTTCTGAGAAGCGATCACTATGACTAACATACTGTTAGGACATAATACTACGAAACAGAAAATTTCTTACTAAAGTATCACAGTTACCAAATTTTAAAATAAGGTTCGAAACCTGATATTTACAACATTTTCCCACTTAGACATTGCTATAAATTTCTGGTCTATTAATTTACCATTACCCACATTACATACTTTCTCTGGCGGCAACGATGTTTACTGATGTATTTTTAACTTAGACTGTAAACACCTAACTGGATGCCATCATCTTGAGTTTTGTCAATATATTCAAAATTTCTTTTAGCGTTCTGTTCATTCTTGAATTTATTATGACTTGCTACTTGACCTATCTATTGTTGCAGAAACCTGTACTATACCCGTGTTCTTGTTTAGACATCATAATCTTACATTCATTGTCTTATTAATATTAATTAATATTATCATCGCAAAGTATACAGCGCTATATGGAAATGGTATAATGCTTTAACTTGTTTCTATTGTCATCGGCATATAAAAAAGGCACTAGTCCATAGGTAGCCATATCTCTAGCCAAACTAAATAAGTCTATAAAATAATTACAATATAACGTAATACAAACTTAAAACAAACAACAACGCATTTATCCGCTCCAATAAATCGTATAACATAAAAAATTACAAGTGTATTTGATAAATCAAAACGAAAATCTCGAAGAGTTATACCTATTCTCTCAGTCGGAGAAACATATGCATTGCCATGTCGTTAAGCGACCGTTAGTATCGTATACAGCTGACATTTTTATCAACTACCATAAATTTATCCTGCCCAATTAGTATATCGGCATCCTGCATTAAGGAAATTAGTTTTTTGTGCGTAAATAATCATTCGAGATTGGATGAAATTTATGATGATCGTCTAATTTATAACATTTTAAAGTTATCAAACAAATCGCAACTAATTTTATTATTCCACCTGTACCTTATTTGCAACATAGTGTAACATTTTAATCGTAAATTCCGCCACAGCCGGCTTACTTCCCTCTTTAGTCTTCGCCCACGTTATATCTACAATACGTTGACATAGACGCTAATAAAAATCTACTGCCGCATACAGGACAACTTGTAAATAGTAAGTTGACAAATTCCCGCCTTAAATATTCCATAAATTCTGATTTGTCCCCTTTATAGATGTGTTGTCATAATGTTCAACCTGAATATCTACATGTGGCCGTATGAGACTCTGAAATTCGGAATTAGGACCCACACATGTCGTTGTTGCTCTTTCCGAAGGAAAAAGAAGCTTTTAAGACGCACAGGGTATAAAAATCCCGTAATTAATTTGGAACAGATGTTGTGTAATCGGACGTATAAGTATTAAGGAATTTATGAGCAGGATTAGTAGTAGAAGAACGTGTGGCCGTCTCCAAACGTTTCCAAATTCAATTATTAAAATGTTGTTACTACAACCTGAACGACCTCTTATCGAAGTGAAATATTGCGTACTTAATCTTTTTATTGCGTATCGTATATTTCTCATTTCCTAGAGTAAACTGCTTTATCGATACAGGAACCCATTACACGTTTACCTTATAGAATTTATGTTATGTTTATTACAAAATTCAAGAGTATACTGTTTGTATTTACGAATAATCCATATACACGTTCCTTACGCAATATATGTCGCAGAGTTTATAAGTAAATAGAGATACTTTATTTATAACTCGGAAAAGTAGCCATCAAAATAAAAATCTATTTGATTCTGTAATTTTACTCATTTTTATACAAGAACCACACCGGTTATTTGTGATTTCTGAACAGTTTCACTGGAATGTATGAGTTGTGATACGTACACTCAACACTACTTAGTCTTCGAACGGTTTTATTAAGCGACAGTGTGCTGTCTTTGTCAGTCCATCTTCTCCACATTTAACGTGACCGTTTCTTCGATAAGGGTAATAGCGTATTTTTCATAATCTAACATTACGATTATCCAAGAAACGGTCACGTTAAATGTAAAAGGGATGGACTGACAAAGACAGTACATTGTCGCTTAATAAAAAGGTTCGAAGACTAAATCGTGTCGAGTGTACATTTAAATAAAAATGGTAAAAGGCTCATAATGGCGACCAAATACGTTGCCCGATATTGAAACTTGCATCAAATTTTATTAAACCTATTCACTGCATATTAAACTTTTTATGTACAGAAGCAAACAACGCAAAAGTCTTATCTTCTAAGTGATCGGAAAAAAAGCAGCATACATTTTAAACAAATATCTATCGGACTATCTCCTCAGATGGGTAAAATGTTGACGTATAATAAGACAAACTTTGATCCACAGCAGTACGCATCACGTTCGTCACCGCAAGTGTAACAGCTTATGCAGATTCTCAATATTAGGATACCATCAACAGCAACGACTTAGATCTAGCCAACCTCGACTTCCTAAAACAACCAAAAAAACTTATTACATTTTATAGAGAGATTATTCACAATAATCGTCACTCACAAGAGCCAAATTTCAATAAGTCCACTAACACCAAATTAAAGTACAAAAAATATATAATTCTTTGTAAACTTAGTAGTGAGTGTTAGATCATCCGTTCAAAATAACTTCAAACAGCCGGATCTTCATAGTGTCTATCAATTTGATCGCTGTTGAAATACGAATATCAGCCCAACACCTAGTTATCCCAGATTTTACTTGTTTGACGCTCATATTGTTTATTATTACCATACACCTCTTTTGCCAATGTTCCCTAAGGATTTTCAATGGGGTTCAAATCGGAAGAGCGAAAAATTGACTTTATTTTGATGAAACCACTGTCTTGCTCAAATATTCACTCTTACATGGGTACTTGTTCACTAAAGTCTATCAGAGTAATTTCTGGAAGTTCTACATAAGAACTAGAACTCATTCGCGTAGAAATAAAACATATAGGGGTTTTATTGTTATGGGTGAAAGCCGATCAAACCATTATACTACCGCCACCAAAATTTCGACTCATCAACAATACCTCAGTGTTCTTGGGCAAATCGTGCCAATATTTGAAACCATTAGACCCGTCGAAGTTAAATTTCTTCTCGTCAGAAAATATGACGTTGTTCCACTAACGATCCCATCTCATACGATCTTGCATAAATTTCAGTCTTGCCTGTTTATGAGTCTTTTTTAGGACTGGTTTAGAAACTTTCTTTACCCGCCGAAAACATTTACTGCCGGATAAATTTTGTTGTACACGTCTGTTAGTTATTGGTAAATTTAAATTACGTTTTATTTTTTCGCGATTACATTACCAGAAGAAATTAACCGAAATATCGATGAGCGCTGCCTTCGAATAAGTTTTAATTACACCAATTTTTGCCGTAGAAATTACTCAACTTTATAAAATTGTCGATGGGATCTTCCTATTTTCTTAGCTATGGCTTTGGAAACCCTACCCAATAACAATTTATTTATGTTTTCTCCTCCTCGGATAGCAATTTACTTCTTGGCATTTTCATTAACTGATATGTATGCTTCGATAATATGTATATTTAAGAGTAAATAAACTTTTGAAGATATTTAGAGGTTTTTCTACACCGGAAAATAATATGGGGTGTCTGTCTAACTCTCTAAAATTATAGAAATTTCGCTCGTATTTATAGGTTTATACTGCAGGTACTTCCTCTACATGTCTAATATTTGTAATATTGATAAAATAATGTCTCTGATATTTCTTTACCTTCCTTCTAACACTCATTCTGTTGCTAAATATTAATAGGAGAACTACAAGATTAGATGGAACTATAGAAATTTTGCTGAATGTCCACAATTCAAACGAATAGTTTACCATTTCCTGTAATTGACCTCAAGGAAGAAGATAAGTACGTAGCAGATCGGCAATTAGATCTACGGAAAAATAAAAGATGAACATATGTCGTCCATTAAAGTTAAGAATGGAGTAATCTATAATCGACAGACATGATAATACATCACGGACACCGGCCGTTTAAAGAAATCAATGAACACAACGGCACAGCGCGTGGTGAGCTTTATTACAATCCTCGATTCATCTATTCCGGAACACAGTGAATAGACTCCACGAATGGAATCCAACTGTTCGTTCGCGTACACGTACGATGGAAAGATCTCGTACGTGATTTGTGTGGCGATAACGCGACTTACCGAGCGAGATTTAATTCGTGTAACGCGTAAATCTCGTTAGATGTCGCGCTTGTTTATGTGCAATGTCGATCCGCAACTAACGCTAGACTTGTACTTTCCAGAGTCATATAGATACACTGCCGTTCATAAGTTTCATCGTATGTATTAAACGCTGAATCAAATAATATCATTATTAATGACAACTAAGTTTTCAACCGTCCGAAGTTTATTTTTTCATACAAGATTTGATTCTAATCTGAGGTATACTGGCACAGTCAAGGAGGTAGTGTCCGTATTCATTTTTTGCAAAATGAAAGTAGCAGTTAAATTTACCTACAACATAATTGATACACACATAGGTGGACATACTTATATGACCTAATAGAGTACCTAATTTTTGTCGATGCCTAGTGCAAAAGGGCTCAAAGTAAACCGCCGCTAGTAATAGTTAGTTGAGAAAGTAACCATAAAGAATTTATGATCTTGTATTTTTTCCGATAGAAAGTAACGAATAATTATAACATTTTGATATTCCGACCATATCTGACTAAAGCTGTCGAGAGTTTATGGATAAAAGGATCTTTTGGATCGAATTGGAGACTTTTACTGAGTATGAGACACTAGTTATAAATGGTAATCGTAGTACTAGTGTTAATTATGTCTTTTGTATGGTGGCGCTGCACACAAACATAAGAGAATCAAAAATTATTCAGATACAGAGTCATATGTGGGTATAACGGAAGCAATGAGTACAACGCCAACTGCTATGGTGAAACTCCTGCTAGATACTCCCTCCCTGCACCTCCTAGGTAAAGTAGATGCATTAAAAGTAGCAAACAGATTGAGAGTAAAATAAAAGGTGAGGTGAAACCATAAAGATAGTATCAAAACCGATAGGATAACTTCACCAAACCTTTTAAAGTTGTAACTTCCAAAAAGGAGGAGTGCATTAAGAGAGGCTATAAGGTAAAAATAGAGCACTCTGATAGTATATACAGATTAATCGGAATTTGCACGCCGATCTATTATACCGTATGGTTGGCAGACAGGACTAGTACGGAAAAGCCTCTAAACTGAAAGATATACACTTTTAATAAATGTTGCTTAATTGCTATTACAGATGAATAATACTGGCAGAAGAATTTTCATAATAGCTGGCAGCAAAACAAGTCTCACTCGTCTGGAATTCTATAGGGTCACTTGAGGAGTTATTCTGGAGTACCTCAAGATATTGCAAAATCTGATTGTGGAAACACCGTCAAATTAGTCTAGTCTGACGGCCATTCTAGTATAGAGCAAAACAGAAAGTTAGACTAGCCAAAAGTATATTTAATATGGTTTCAGAGTGTCAAACCGAACCAAGCTGTGAACTAACCTGAGAAATCACCAAGATAAATAGAATTTTGAGTCAAAAGAAAGTCAAAAGATACTGCAATTCTTGTAGAAGACGAGATTCTCAGAGATGTCTCAAGACGAAGATGAGCACAATAGGTCATGACCACATTGCCAGTAGTATGCAATGATGCAAATTAATAAATTGCACGTAAAATAATATCATTGTTTAAACTTTTCTAAGTAATTTGGTTATCGAAATTCTTAACTAACAGAAATACTTAGATTCATTTCTCTTTCGCTTATTTAAATGGTAGGTAGACATTATTCTCTATTTTCTCTATTTTAATGTCCTATTTTTTAAAGTGGAACTCCTTTAGTCTAATAAACTAGCAAGTTTGAAAGTTAAGGTTTCCTTACATAAACGTTCTTTCTCCATGCTTCGCGATATCTAGATCTTGATTTAGAATGAAAACATTTTTGGAAACTTAGCTGTGGCCGAAGATGCTCAAAGATGCCGAAGAAAATCGAATTTTAATAGTCTGAAGTTGCACTAAAAAACAATTAAATAGTATATAGAACTTTTCAGGAATTTATTCTCATTAGGAGACCCGACCTTTCTAATGCCCGGACTTAATCAATCACTTTGTATGTGTACCGACTAATCTAAAGAAATTTAATTACTAATATCGACACATGAGTTGTGAAAGAAAACAGAAAAGTCATAATTTCTTAAAGTTATTATTTTTATCATTATTATGCTTATTCATAATACAATGAATAAAATACCTGTGCATTGTGCAAAATGGATATTATCTGGTTAGTTGTAGGTAATTTACAACTCTATCCCGTAATCTCTTGCAATATAAGTAAAATAGCAATAAAGAATGAGGAATTAAACCACAAAACTCTTAACACCATATTATTTATTCGTGCAGCACGGAAAATACTGGGCTTTTTCCGTCTGACCATTACCTTCTCTGTCTAACCATCAACTCAACAGCTTAAAATTAATTTCCATAATCATCGAAGAAATCGCGATATCAAGGTCGAGATACGTCCTGGTGCAGGAAGCAGCTCAAACATGTTGTAATTATAAGGTACGTACAGCTAGATTTATTATACTTTCGTGCATATATTCGTGTTTCAACCAGGCAACAGAGATAATTAATATAGATACATAGTTTGACAGCATCGCGTGATGAATATTAAAAACCAGGCAAGGCTGGAAAGAAAAAATACGCATATTTGTATCTAACTAATGCGATAAACACTGATATGTTACTTTAGAAAAATTAATTAGAAACTGTAGGTTCATTAATCAAATGGCAGTCGCAATTATTGCGTAAATCAATATCATCAAAAAATACAGAGCTTGGCTCCGTCAAGTTGGCCCCCCCTCAATCTTGCACCGGGCTAATATCTATCTAAAAAGTTTGCGCCAAGCTTGCACCAGCTTGCGCCACACGTATAACAGCTTGCACCCCTCCAGTTGAGTAATTATTTCAAAAAAATTGCAGGGGGGGCTAACTTGACGCTAGCCCCCCCTCATCACGGGAGAAACTTCAAAATAGGGTAGATAGCTTGCACCCACCTTGCGCCAACTTGCGCCACCAATTTTAGAGCTTGCACCCCTCTCCAACCCCTATATATTTCATATTTATGTTTCCAAGCTAGCCCCCCCTCATCACGGCAGAAAGATCAAAATAGGGTAGATAGTTTGCACCCACCTTGCGCCAACTTGCGCCACCAATTTTAGAGCTTGCACCCCTCTCCAACCCCTATATATTTCATATTTCTGTTTCCAAGCTAGCCCCCCCTCATCACGGGAGAAAGTTCAAAATAGGGTGGATAGTTTGCACCAACCTTGCGCCATCAATTTTAGAGCTTGCACCTCTCTCCAACCCCTATATATTTAATATTTATGTTTCCGAGCTAGCCCCCCCTCATCACGGGAGAAACTTCAAAATAGGGTAGATAGCTTGCAGCCACCTTGCGCTAACTTGCGCCACCAATTTTAGGGCTTGCATCCCCTTCGTACCCCAATGAAAACTTGAGTAACTAACTGACATGTCATTTGTAAAACTAATCATATATCAATCCTTGTCTAAATATTGAATTTGCAAATGTGTGAATATCGTTGTAATAGTGAATTACATTAAAAATAAAACTATTAGAAATAAATTTAAAATAAACATATTAGTTCCACTACAAACCAAAAATAAAATTGTGTATTATTATTAATTAACCTAATTATTATTTAATTAAATAATTAATTATTATTTAATTAATTATTAATTATTTTAAAGTTTCTCCCGTGATGAGGGGGGGGGGAGCTAGCTTGGAAACATAAATATGAAATATATAGGGATTGGAGATGGGTGCAAGCTCTAAAATTGGTGGCGCAAGTTGGCGCAAGGTGGGTGCAAACTATCTACGGTATTTTGAACTTTCTGCTGTGATGAGGGGGGGCTAGCTTGGAAACATAAATATTAAATATATAGGGGTTGGAGATGGGTGCAAGCTCTAAAATTGGTGGCGCAAGTTGGCGCAAGGTGGGTGCAAACTATCTACGGTATTTTGAACTTTCTGCTGTGATGAGGGGGGGCTAGCTTGGAAACATAAATATTAAATATATAGGGGTTGGAGAGGGGTGCAAGCTCTAAAATTGATGGCGCAAGTTGGCGCAAGGTGGGTGCAAACTATCCACCCTATTTTGAACTTTCTCCCGTGATGAGGGGGGGCTAGCTTGGAAACATAAATATTAAATATATAGGGGTTGGAGAGGGGTGCAAGCTCTAAAATTGGTGGCGCAAGTTGGCGCAAGGTGGGTGCAAACTATCTACGGTATTTTGAAGTTTCTCCCGTGATGAGGGGGGGCTAGCATCAAGTTAGCCCCCCCTGCAATTTTTTTAAAATAATTACTCAACTGGAGGGGTGCAAGCTGTTATACGTGTGGCGCAAGCTGGTGCAAGCTTGGCTCAAACTTTTTAGATAGATATTAGCCCGGTGCAAGATTGAGGGGGGGGGCCAACTTGACGGAGCCTATTATTTTCTTGATATTATACGAAATGTAGTAAGAGGTTTGTTCTTTAACAGTGTCATTATAATTTAGAGAAATTTAATATATAAACCACAATGGTAGTCTAAACAACCTACTTCTGGAACTGCATCCACCACAGCAAAATTTAACGGCAAGGTGATGAAGTGGTAAGAGTACCCGTTAGCTTGAGTGGTACGGCTACATGGGTCCAAATCCCTCAGGGACGATTATGGTACTATCTTTGAAATGTCAGTATTTCCGTCAAAGTACCTTTCGTTATAGAATACAATTACTTACAACGAGGTAATGATGTAACATACCCAAACAAGACAAAAGCTGTAACGGTACTATTTATATTAACTATAGCCGTATCATTCATACAAATCATACGTATGTACAATGTGTCCATTGAATCTTGTCCTGATTTTCTATCATCGTTTTATTATTTAATGTCATTGGAATGTAATTTCGTGGATATTAACCTGAATGTTCTTGTTGATACCTGCTATTCAATACTAACAAGGGAAGATCCCGAACCCCGAAATTAAAAAGTTATGAAACTTATTATGAAAAAAAGTATATTGTATATACATATGTATATATAAATGCAGATGTATGTATTTACCTGTTTTTTTACATGCTTAATAACACTCATTCCAACAAACATTTTTTGTATTAAAACTTTTTCTGTTCCTATGACCGTTAACGAATAATGTACAGAGGCAGAATTGAAAATAATAATAATAATAATCCATGCCTTAGCATCCCCCAACAGCTTGCGCCAATTACAGAGGGCATCGGCTGGCCATGAGTTATTATTACGCCTGCGGCTGTAGACCGACTTAAGATGTTACCTTTCCGCATTTGCCGTGGAATTTGGAAAACTACAGAAAACCAAACTCAGAAAGGAAGCACCGGGGTTCGAACCCGGTACTGCCGGACTGCTAGTCAAGTGTGCAAGCCACTAAGCCACCAGCCCCTATATATATATATATATATATATATTTTTTTTTGTGAGGAAAAATGCCTAAACGCACTATCAGGGACGAGACCCGTCCCCGGTGTGTGGGGCTCGCACCCACTAAAAAACCTCACTTTGTCAGGTGTAGAATCCATCCCGGAACCGCTGGTCGCATTACTTCAGGATAGCACCTCGTAGTTAGCCTCGGCCGGCTGCCTCCATTGCTTGGGTCTCTCTCTTTTTCTCCTTCAGCACCTTCTCGACGAACGTGGCGATCTTCTGCCAGTGGTCGTGTCCGGACAGCATCGTTTGCACGACGTTATCCGGCGTTAGAGGTCCTACTTCGTGTTGTAGCGCGGCTCTGTAGTCACTCCACCTCTCGCCATGCCGATATATAACAATAATAATAATAATGATGATAATAATAATAATAATAATAATAATAATATATAGGATGATGCAGAAAGCCGTAGTTATTAGCACCTGTAGCCTTGTGAGGAAAATCATTAGCAATCTGTAATCTCTAGCTCTAATCTGTAGTCTAATAGTCTTGAAACTAACTATGTATGTAAAACCGATGTATACATGTAATAAAGATCCCAATATGAGCCTAGCCCGCTGGCAATTTGCCCCGGGCAGGTGAAGGTTCCTCACCTCTCCAAGGTCAGAGAGTGCTCTGGGCCAGTTATTCATAATAATAATAATAATAATAATAATGCTACACTTGATAAAAGGCAGGGCATTGGGCCAGAGCGATGATGTGGAGATGATAGATGGAACGGCCATACAGCACCTACAACCCACACAAACATACACCTACCTGGAAATAGCGCAACGGCAAAGTGACAACTTAAACGACGTAAAGACAAAACTAAAACAAAAGTATGAATCCATTGTTAAGGCCGTTTGGAGTACAGAATTAACAGCTAAGAATAAATGTACTGCTACAAATATGCTTTCTGTTCCCGCTGTTGCATACACTTTCGGAGCTGTCCGATGGAACACAGACGAGATCCAGGAACTGGATAGAACAACTAGGAGCGTAATGACGGAACGTCGTAGTCTTCATCCACGAGCGTCAATTCAACGTACATACATGTCCAGAGCTTCAGGGGGAAGAGGGTTGATAAACATGGAAGAGCACTACCGTTATAAGAACAGCAGTTAGTATAGCGAATAACAATGACCCGTTGTTGTCGTGTGTTAGGAATTATGAGCTTCAATGCAAGGGAGCATTTTTTTTCAAAGCGGCAGTAAAAGCCGGTCAAGAGTTACAGATAGATCTCAATCTCAAACAACGAGAAAATATAGTCATTCAAGACCTGATTAGAAGAGTTGGCCTATCCGCGGAAGCGCAAAGGCTACAGGTTCATCAATCCAATACAATCCACTGCAAGTTCTATCAAAACATCCAAATGCAAGATCTATCCACGAAAGTTACATTTGCGTTTCTGTCGACAGCCGAATTGTGTCCCCCATTCATGATGGGGGTACTAAAGCTATACAAGAGAGATCAACAACTAATAAACTGATCAGCAACGTCATGCAAAAAAAGAAGACAACCACAATGCTCAAAACGAACACATGCATAATAAACATCGACGACGTCCCCATCAGACGAGGTATATTCCAAGGAGATGCCTTAAGCGCGTTATGGTTCTGTATCTCACTAAATCTGAAGGGAATAGAGGATACAAATTAGGCCAAATCATCATGAGCCACTTAATCTATATGGATGATATCAAACTGTACGCTGGCTCTGAAAGAGACCTAAATCAATAATTAATAAAACCAAGACCTTCAGTGACTCCATCGGCATGCACTTTAGAATTGACAAATGTCGAACACATACTATGGTTAAAGGATCGTGGCACGAGATGCAACCTCACCGAGTAACAATGAACCAAAACATGAAAGCAATGGAACATGATGAATTATATGAATACCTGGGATATAAGCAAGCGAATGGAATAGATCAGCGACACGAACGAATATCGACGGAGACTAAAAGCAGTACTGAATACTGAACTATCGGGTGGCCACAAATCCAAAGCAGTAAATACCTATGCGATTTCAGCACTGTCATACACCTTTGGCATTATAAAATAGACGGACACTGACCTGGACTCGCTTGGCAGAATGACAAGAACCATGGCCGCAAAGTACAGACTACACCACGCTAAGAGTGCTATAGAAAGGTTCCATATTCCTAGAAAAGACTGAGGCAGAGGCTATCTAAACATAAAAAACCTACACTGGACACAGGTAAAAACTTCCAGGACTATTTTGACATCGAAGCAGAAACAAACACCTTACACAGCATCATCACCAACATGAACCTCACAGGTACACCACCCGAGGCGCAAAATCCCGAAGAAAAGATAGAATCCAAGCAGCAGATACTGAGCCGATGGAAGGGGAAGGCACTACATGGAGGATACCCCACACAACTTGCATCTGAGGGTGTATAAGCTAAGGCTTCCGTGGAGTGGATAAAGATGGGCTCCGTTTTTGCAGAAATAGAGGGAATGATGCTCGCCATTCAAGACCAAGTTATACCCACACGATATTATCGTAAACACATAATGGGAGAAAATATCAATGAGAAGTGCAGGCTGTGCAAAGAAAAAAACGAAACTATCAACCACCTTATTAGCGCATGCCGCACATTAGCACCCACTGAATACACTATCCGACACGATGCAGCGGCTAAAATACTAGATCAGCAACTACTTACACCACTCGCACCAAACACGGAAACACACACACTATTCGAAATACGAACCCCAAAATATAGTAGAAAACACCGAATTTAACCTCTACTGGGCCAGACCCATCACCACGGATAAGACCATCATACACAACATCCCTGACATTGTCCTCACCCTGAAGCAGAGAAAAACCACGTTTATAATAGACATAGCGATACTAAACGCATCAAACCTCACCAAAAAACACGGCAAAGCTCGACAAATATCTGCCGCTAGCCATAGAAGTGAAGAACATGTGGAAACAGGAAATAGTAAAAGTTATACCCATAGTACTTGGAGCAACAGCCGACATCCCCGACACGCTACATGAAGCACTGGAGGAACTAGAGGTACCCAAAGGAACATATAAAATGATGCAGAAAGCATAATAAAATTTTGGATTAAATAGTGGAGATGTCAGTATCTGGTATAACCAGTAACTGATTTTTAGTCTCAACCATACAGCAGGAACTATAATATTTGATAGTGCACTCAACAACAACAAAAAATAAACACAATATTTTTTACGTAATAAAGCTTTGCTGCTGGAACAATACATGTTTGATTTTTAATTTAAAATTATGCAATGCCAATTGCTTATAATAGTACGGAAACCCATTGTAAACCTTAGCAATATTATAACTAAATGAACGACGAAACAGCTCAGTGTTAAATTTAGGCATTTCTATGAAATGCTTATCTCTTACATTAATATTATGGGTATCCCCACTATAGCGAATTTTATTATATAGGTAAGGTGGACTTCTCCTTTGTATTATTGTATGGAAAAAACACGCCATATGATACTTCCGCCGATACTGCATTTTTAGCCAACCCGACCTTCACAAAGAGCCAGTGATATACTGAAATTTACGGAGTCCATAAACAAACATCAAACAAGAATTTTGAAATCGCTGAATTCCCTGTTGGCAAACATAATCCAAGCATGGTCCATAAACAACGTCACAGTAATCAAAGTTAGACAAAAGTAATGAGTTAGTAAGGAGAAGCTTCAAATTTGTATCTAAATAGTGCCTATTTCCATACAACAACTTTAAAACACCGAAGGACCTCCTAATCGTGCTAGATACATGTGCTCGAAATCTCAGTGATCTGTCTAACGTCAAACCCAAAACCCTCATAACATCTTGCTATTGTAATTGCTCTCTCTGTATTTTTACTGATACTAAATTTACATAAGGCGTATGGGCTTTTCTAGAGAAACAAATAATCGAAGACTTCTTTGAATTTATTCTTAAATAATTTTAACCCTTGCGTTAGCCAAATGTATATCCGCAGGGTCACATGCCAAATACAGTAATGTATCATCAGTACTACAGCTGTTCGTTTAAATAGTTTGTGTAAATTATGTACAACAGCGGACCCAAAACTGATCCCTACGGCACACCACACCCAACCTCTCGCGCTTCGGATTCTTGATCATCAATATACATATAATACACAATATGATGGTCATGCTCAATTATGAAGCTTCCGGGTTCGGAATCTTTGCTTGTAAGTTCTATGCAAAGGGATAGTACAGTTTGACATTCTGATATGGAAATATGGCTGTGATTTTCGCTTAAATAGTCGTTGCAGTATACTAAAATAATCACATGACTAGCTAAAACGCGAGCCAATAAATTACCCTCCTACTTTCAAACAAGTCAAAGTCCACGAGAGGAAACACACCTCCGAAATTGCATAAAAATAAATTGGATATACATATTTTACAAAAGCCTGTACAACAAAGCAATTGAATTTTTCTTTTCTAAAACTTTTCGTGAAAATATATTCTAATATCACCACCCTCACATCATTTTCCTCCTCATATTTTACCTAAAAATTCTTATCTCGGTAACCTCTTCCATATGTGACCTTTGGAAACAAACGACCAACCCGATGTAACTTCATCTGAGTCTTTCCTACTTCTTCGTGAATCCCATTTTCTTTTCGCATACAATACAAGCGCGTAATATATACCATATTGTTCAGTTTAAACGTATAAATCAGTCAGGATATTAACCCCGTGTGTGCAATGTCCACATCGTGGTGATTTACGCGTCTAGAGGGCCGTTCTCACCGCCTACTTGTTACAATGTACGAGCGGCGTCACGTTGCATATAAAAACGTGTTTATGGCCGACAAGGTGATAGAATATGTCCCACTCTGTCACGGGAAATGGCCACCATCAATCACAATTTACCGTAGCAGTAGTACCCAGCAGCAGTAGAGGCAACGACGGCATCGAATATAACGACGTCATATCGTACAGAAATGCTACCAAAAGGTATTCGTATCGGCGCTATTGAAGATATAACAAAGTTTGTGAATCTGATGCCTTGAAGGCATTAAAAGCAAACTAGCCTTCTTATTTCTGCATGATATCCAAATTTTAATTTTATCATTAAGAATTATTTAATTAGAACTTGCGCTTTCACGCAAAATAAAAATTTTATTTATACAAATCGTAGAGACATAGGTAACAATTACTATTATTTATGAAGAATTACATAATAGTTTGAAGATATCAAAAGACTCTTAAAAATTCATCGATGTGGATAACAGACCACATCATAACGTTGTCCAGGTGTGGAATTAAAATTAAGCGATTACTTAAAATAGTCAAAATCTTAGATTAATGCATTTAAAATTCATAGAATATATCTTACATAAAATTCATAATCATATAATATTCGTTGCAAAAGGAAAGAGCAGAACAAACATAGCAACACATCAATCAAAAATTTGAAAAACAACTTCTAACTATAACAAAGCATAAATCGATATTTTCAACGAAGTACCTAGCTAGTAGTCATAAACTACTAGTAATAGTTTCCATAATTTTGTACAATACTGTATATCTCACATCACGTAGATATACGTTCGTTCGGTTTTGACAATCGTGTCGTTTCGGTTAGTTCACCGGTGTGCGTATAGATGTCGCCTCTCAAAAACGGCATTGCGGCGCACAACTCTCGGGCACAGTAATTTGATCACTGAGTAACGACATTGAAGTGACAATTATGAAATTACATTACTCATTGAGATGTACGAGAACCGACGCCGGAACGCTGAGACCGTCACTCATAAATCATAACGGTTGTCAGGTTCGGTTCAGCTTCGGGGCCATAACGACGCGTTTATACGTGTGTATGTATGTATAGGTGGCACTTGTAGATATACGCTTCAAAACGACCGAAAGAGAGAGAAGAGCATTGCGCGGCAACCAAACAACGAAGAAGGAATGGCGGAAAGAGACGTCCTCCGACTCGACGTCGCTAAAAATACGCTAGCATTTGTCTTCTGTACGCTTCGTACGTATATATATTATATTTATGACGTGTGACATGGCATCTTTACGTGTGTATCTACGCGTTTCTAGGGTTTTGGCGTTGGAGATTTTCTCTTTTGTCTGTTTCATGTACGAGTAAGTCGACATGATATTTGACGGACATATGCTACGATCAAATTTCCAATTATTTACTAGATCTTCTCAAGAAGATTTTTCTAAGCATCTCTTTGTAGTTAACAAATATAGACAGTCCGTTAAATGTTAACTTTATAACTTGTATGCTTTTTTTGATATTCATTATAACAAGTTGAGCAAGTGTTAGACTTCATTCAATATAGAATTATTACCAATGGCTACTAATAAGTTCATAAGTTTCAGCACGACTCTCTAAATCGCAAAATGCAAATTTTTTTAGTTCTCACATCATATTTATTTTGGTCGCACCAAACTTTTGAAATGTGTACTGAACCGCAGAAATATTCAAGATCATCAAAAAACAATTATTGTCAACATAATAGCATGCGTGTATACTCCAGGTGAACGGGAAATTAACAATTTAAGGGATATCATAATGTTTAGAATGGAATCTATTTTTAATCTCCTATTATCTAACATAGTATTAAACTACAAAATCTTCGTCCAAATCTAAAACTGTTAAAACGCTAAGAAAAATATTGAATACTAATAAACTATGATCGACATGACCGATTACACCGGTTAAAGAAAATTTAAATAATAATAAATTTAATTTAATGAACAAATATAAATCGCAATTGTAAGGAACTCCTAATATTTTATTGAAGATTGTAACCAACCAGTCTTCTGGGATATTATGCCCCCGTTCAGGTAGGCATTGAGAAGTGCTGCGAACATCTTAATTGGGCATGGAAGCAACCAGTCCTGTGGGATATTATCGCCTCCTTCAAACATATAGTAAAAAGCAGAACAATTACAGAAATCACACCTTTCCGAAAAAATATCACACGAGAAATATAGTTTATAAAAAGGCACGCTAGGCCTCAATTTACTAATTTGTTGGTTTCAATTCATACCACTTTAAACATGTTAATATGTTATCCATATACATAGAAAGGTTCAACCTAGAGGTCACACACAATCAATCTTAAAGCTGCAAGATTTGTCTCGCAGGTCCCTGTGATACCACAATAAATACGAATAATGTAGTCGGTGGTTCCAGCAAGTCTAATTATCGATTCAATTAATAGATGAGGTTTACTGAGAAAGCAACAATCAACGAAGATATAAAAACGAATTGGAACCAATTTCATCCTTTTTATTGTCAATTTTTTCAAAAACCAAGGGAAATTGATGGTAGCACTAGATTTTTACTGCATGTTTTCATACACTTGTCAAAAGATGTACATATGTATCAGTTTTCATTGTATTTTGGATAAAAGCATTTTAATTATATGCGTACTAAAGTGCTTGAAGAGTAGGTACAAAAGAAGGACATCTTAAGAAGAAATGAAGGAGAGTGTATTCTTCAATACGAAACAACATTATTACTGCAAGCAGTCGCAACGTGTCAATAGAGAAGATTGCTAGTGCCAAACAAGACACAGCGAGAATGTACTTGTATGACAGATTATTTGAATGAGTTTCTAATGAGTATTGTTCGATACCTGATCTTTCGTCTAGTTATTTAGTCTTTACGTGCGCATTGTTCTTAATTTATTAAATTAAAAAAAATAACTCAAATGCCCTATGAAAAGCGGCGGTATATGATACGTACTGGAAATTTCAACAGATATTATTGAAGACTAGAATCGTCCTGCACCATCCAGACAAACATCGGAAGTTACAGCTAAGCACATTGTTTTAATTATTAGAAATTAAAATTGTTAATAACAAGTAAACACCACTTTTGCAAAGATACAACAAGCTGGTGTGCTTAATAGACAAGAAAATATTATAACAACGAAATTGTCATAGTAACCAAGTTCTTTTGATAAACGAGAGTTGTTTTCTGTATTATCAATACTACCAGAGTTGGAAAACACGTTATTAAAAATAGAACAAGACAAAACTACACGATTGGTTGATTATGCTTATTGTAAAAATTCTGGGTTTTGCGTTACGATGTCAGGTTAGTTGGCGTTAGTGTTAACAACTGTCACACATAGGCCGAGCACCTTAGCAGAATATATAAAGTAGGTGCATTCTAAATGTAATCTTTATCCAAAATCTAGGTACTTAGAGATCAAAGGTACCGATCCAAAATAAGTGTAGCTGGAGCAGCTTCCTCAGCTTTATTACTTGTTATGACCATCACCACAGGCTCTTGGGTGTATGTAAATGTATTTTTAACAGCTTTAGCTCGCCATAAGTAATGTGGCGCTATTAATATGTGCACTAAAAGGTGTCCTAACAACAAATGACAGCTGAGTAGAAATAGTGAGCTACGATCATTTTTGAGTAATTTCCACATCTGGTCCTAGCGGCTTACCACTTTTTCTAATTGGTCACTCTCGACACTGCGATTATTCAGCTGGTTAAAACTTGTTTTTCGTTAACTAAGCAATTTTAGATGTGGTGACCGTATTTGGCTATACAAATTTGTTAATATCGACAAAATTTTGGTAAATATAACAAAACTTTTCCTGTAGTTGCAATGCTTTAAAGCTTGACGCAGGTATCTCTGCACACTAACTTGAAAGTAGGAAAGTAGGTAGCTGTTAAAAAGAATTGAGAATTGGTGG
Organism: Holotrichia oblita; assembly: GCA_023690525.1. NCBI lineage: Eukaryota > Metazoa > Arthropoda > Insecta > Coleoptera > Scarabaeidae > Holotrichia > Holotrichia oblita. The sequence goes on from CM043020.1 coordinate 64,406,932, forward strand.
CACACCAACGTAAATATAGAGATATAAGATACTTGGTTAGTACTATTGTTCAAGTACGCCATTCTAGCATTTCTGTACTTGAATTAAATGAAAATCAAGATTTTTTAGCATCATTCTTAACCTGAAGATGATTGGACGTATATAATATCTTTATTGCGCAACTAATCGTACAAAAGCTTTGAAAATAAAACTATGCATGTTAGTGAAAGCAATTGCTAATTTTGAAATTCTACAAGAGAATATTGTGGTTGAGTAAAACAAATTTAACTACACGCATGCGTTTCAACATTACAAATACTACCATTGGATTATTTTTGTTTCATATATGATTAAAGGATTAAACTACGAACGCGCATATTTTACATGTCGTGGATGCATTAGCGTACAAAGCATATCCATAAAATTAAAATTTACACCAGCGATTAACTTGAAACGTAATACTGCCGCACAAAACGCCAATATTATGAACGTCGCACTGATGTAGCGCATCTTGGTAATATAAAACCTAATAAGAAAGAGAATTAATTAACAAATAAAGCGATTTTATGGTTTATGGTGTCGTAACGTCGCCTGTTTAGTTGTCAGGTGGAGCGCTAATACTTGTCACTGAACCGGCAATAAAACTAGTAGTATATTCCGCCCTGGCTCTTCTTTATTCTCTTAACTGGCTCGTATTTTGTACGCTGTCCCATTCGCCGTGTACTTAATGCGTTAGAAGTCGGAGGGGAGCCGTTCACCCCCAGCCCATTAACGTAATTCATTGTCTTCTGGTAGAAGAAATGGTGTAGACTTGTGTCGGCGTGAGTTGTAATAAACGTTCGAATGGAGATGTAAATATGTTAATTATGTTGAAATGAAATGCTTGTATGTTTCTGAGCTTTCTGCGCTGTCGTACTTGCCTCCCATACCACGATATAATGCCATAGTGTTCGTACGTCGAAGCAGTGGTGGCTCGTCAGCACAACAACACGAAATACTGTTAAATTAAGCTTGTAAAGAATGTCGAAGCTATATACAGGAATACTGCATGTTTAATTCGATTCCTATAAGTTTCTGTGAACAAATCCATGTTTTACATCCACAATATCTCAGATAATGACACGTACATGGACAGGGATGTTGATACAACAAATAGAAGCAACTGGAAAATAGATTAAAGCATCCAGAGCCAAACTAACACAACAATAAAATTGGAACCTAAAGTCTAATTTGCTAGAAAACGACTTGGACGAGTTGGAGTAGTACACTTTTTGCGCTTGGTTTTCAAAACATCATTTCGGAGTTGGATTTGCATGTGTGAAGTTGATTTTGCCGAACTAGCGCGGGAGGTAAAAATTGCATTAAAGGTGCAATATTTATTACACTAATAAAACATAATTATAAAAATGTTCAATTCAAATACATAAAGTAAATAAATAAAAGTATGTGTGGAAATGTTTTGCATAAAGATGATTTAGTGGTAAATATTTATTGATTTAAGTACGATAAAGCAAAAAAATGTAAATTATTTAATATATTTTGTGATGATTAAGCTGGTACAAATACCATTATAAATATTATAAATGATGTATATTATATAATACTTACTATTTTAATTTGAATGTGTTGTTGATGTAGACTGGCGCAAAAATCTGCTATAGTATTACCACATTAGCAGGCCTCCCATTGTTGATTTAGGACTTACACCTACTGCAAGGTGAACATATGCTTGTGAATTTGGAGAATAAGAGTTCTACATCTAATATTATTATCGCCTTAATTAAAAAAAAACCTTTCCATCACATTCATACTCTTGGTTTTTACTTAAATACTTGTCTCTAGGGACTGTAGTTTTAAATTCTGAATTCTTATTTATCGATTGTAAACATTCTTATATTGTCTGTTAGATTTCCTAACAAAGCTTTGGGGTCGCGCACTATATTTAGCGCTTCATTTAATGAAAGCTTTGTGTTTTCTAACTTGAAAATAGCATCTAATACAGTTAAATAATTTTTGAAAATTTGCTGTATTTGTATTTGAATTTCGGTGTCTGAAAACAGCTGCTAACTTAACGAAATTGGTTGAGCTTGAGTGAATTTAATTTTAATATAAGTACAAGATTTAATAATGTGAAAATATTTCTCGTAATATAATATCCATCCCCATATCCACACTACCGGCTACACAAATTTTCAGTATGTTGTATTAAGTATGTTGTATCTATTCAATGTTTTGCAGTTTCATGTGCTGATTTAGAATCTGCTTTAAAAAATTCAAAATATCGAACCATTCAGAAGTTGTCAAAACATTAAAAATCGCCATTTTCTTCTAAGTCAAATAGTTACGTAAGTATAAAAGCTACGAAAAAAAGTTTCATAATATGTTGATACAGACAATTTAAAACTAATGTCAAACAAAAATTCAAGATGGCGGCTTTCGAGCAACTTTCTTAAGTTGAATGAGCGCCATATTGGGTTTTTATATCACTGAATAAAGTTTTTTATTGCCTTTTCGTCCACATAACACAACCAGTAATTGAATAACTAAATACTAGCCTAATTAACAATTTTATACTTTAATCAAGTAGACTTGCATGGACTAAAACAAAATCAAATGGAATACAAAAAACACAAATCTCACAAACATTAACTATTCACAGGCAATATTCAAACTGCTGACCATTGTTCGTTATACATAGTTGACAACGGTTTATAACAGTTCGGGTAACTTTTCGCCATGTATTTCCATTAATACTTGCACACACTTCTAAGACAAATTCGGGCAACTCTTCGACATTATTATAATTATTATGTCTTCCATATACCTTAATTTTTTAACATGATCTGGATATCCATCTTGCTGGAACCATAACCCAATCCTATTTTCCAGAGATACGTCATCTATAAAATCCTTTACTGATGTCTGGATAATTTCTAAATACCGCTAAGCAGTATATGTTCCACCGAAAATCGCAGGTCCAATTAAATGACTTCCACAAAATACATTGAAACCGAATCGAACGTGATTTTCTGTAATAGTGGTCATTATGTCGATTAAACATTCTACAATTAGAGAAATAAGACTCTTTACAAACCACGTGTGTGAAAACCATTCCCAGCATTCGCTACGCTTCCTTGTGCTTTAGATACGCAGTCATTCTGGAAAAAATTATCTTCTCCAACTTATTGTTAGTGTATAAATAACTGTTTTACATAGAAAAGTGCTACAAAATGTTAATCTGAACATTTACAATAAAACTTATTTATATAAAGAGTCTTTTAACAAATTCCTCGCCTAATAACTTTAATTTTATAGAAAACAAAATCGTGTCTTTCTTGTCTTCATCATTCATGCAACAAATGCTGTGGTATTGGTACATAGCGACAATCGGATTACTTATATTATGATGATTAGCTTTTGAACAACAAAAACAAAACGTATCCATGTCCTAATGGTTGCGTGGCATTAGCTCATTTTTCTTTTGTATATTTCGTAATTTCACAATCAAATAGTAGAAATCTTGCATTCACCTCAGTACCACTTGGGTTTTCTTTTTTAGGCTCTCACTTATAAACTACCAACGATCTGGTTATTTGTATTACTTCTGTACTGTGGTATTGCGTTGAATCTAAATAGAAAACTTGCACACGCTCCTTGTGTATGAACTTTTGCTCATTATCAAACCTAATACTAAAATACTAATTCAATAAACTGGGAAGCAATAGAAATTGTCTACTATATAGATCTATACAATAACAAAAACACGCATTGTAGTTACATCTTTGAATATGAATTGACGAGACACCACTGATCCATTATTCCATGGAGATGCTGCCCCTCTTTCTTCTGTCTCTATCTGTTCACTACTATACCCGAAATTTGCCAGCGCTGTGACTTTAAGAGATGTTATCAACGAGAACCCGTTTTTGTTTACCACATATTTTACTCTTTTATGGGCCACTCTCCTCGTCTTAATGGATACGAATCCAGTTCATTTGCCGTAACATAAAACGGAATTCTCTTCCATTTACTACGATTATCTGGAGAAATATATTTCATAATTAATTCAATCAAGGTACATTAACTACTGTGCGACGTAGCACACACCCCTGCATTACTATATAGAAAAGAAAGTAGACAAGATACAAAATAAACTGAATTATAAATAATTTTATGTACTGCATAAAATAAGTTTCTGCTATATGTTTGTATTTTTCGTAACGCAGTAAGTAGATTGAGCAAAACTGCAAACGAAAAGGAAGGGTCTCAAACAAAAATTAAATGAGCACATATATAACTGAAATGAAACTAAATAATTGTGATATTAAACCTAGAATGTTCTTAGGGAACGTTATTCAGGTTCAATTCGTTCTTATGATAACTTCATCAGCGTCTAAATAGTGGTACAATGTACGAAATTTCAAGAACAAAACGAATATACAGATTTCGACCTGCTGACGTAGTTATTACATGCGCAATTCGCTGCTGTCCAGCTGCAGGCATGAGGCCCTATTAAGCCTGATTCCTTTGCACCCGCAGATAAAGCAATGATGAACGTTAACAAATTGGAACGAAACATAACTCCCAAGTGAAGAGATTTAGTGGGCCATCTCGGAACTATTAGAAGGACTGGCTAAGATAAAAGATCATATGACACCGAGGTTTGATTTTGACTGTTAAAGTAGTAATTCAAGACCGTCAAACATGGGAGTTCAGCGAACCTAAATTGCAGAAGCCGTCCGAAGGCTGGTATACGGACGAATCCAAAACCCATTCAGGGTTGGGCATAGGTATCTACGGACGAGATGCAAAGATTTTGTGGTGCTGTGTACGAGTCCAACAATGTTTTAGGCAGCAGTGTATGTCATCGAACAAAGTCCCCAGGAATGTCTGAAAGACGTTACCAAGATGCACACATATATGTATATTCTCTCATACAGGCTTTAGGGGCCTACGCTTTTAAGTCTAAACTACCCTGGAACTGCCTACTCACTCTTAATATTCTGACACAAAGAAATTCGCATAGAGAAAGAAGTACCAAAAGCCATATAAGGGTTTACCTCCGACAGAGGGAAAGTAAACAAAAAATCTTGCAGTTGACCAACACTCCAAAACTAAGACAATCAAAAAACTATATTGCTTTTTCAGCCAATAAAGTTAAATCTCTGCTGGAGCTTAATAGAACCTCAGCCCCATCACAGCTTTATTGACTAACCACGGCCCTCTGTGGTATCACTTGAAGAAGATGGGGAAGGTGTGCCGATTCTATTCGGAGTATAGTGAGGCGACGAAACACATTATGCGCAACTGCGATGCGGTGACCCGGCAAAGACACTACTACCTTATATCGGATTGGCTGACTAGCTGGCTAGCGGATCGGCTAACATTAGAACCATAGCCCCAAGAAAATCCTAGACTTCTTTAAGAGTCTGTAGATCAATTGGGAGTATAATACTAAGGCTCAATAAATCTTATAGATCGCATTGAAGAGAGGCAGCATTGCCTACACAAACGACTACTAATTTAATTTAATCTAATCTTCGAAACCACAGTCAGTAACAACAGCTTTTTTTGAACTGAATGATATGATATTCATGATTCTAAAATTCTATTAAATATGCTTGTACGCACTATAAAAAAGTAATGAACTTCATCAGTACAATATCACATTAACGGTCGCCAAAATTTCAACGAGAGGAAAATACTGCCATGTACTCATGAATCATTTAATTGTGTAATGTTTTCCAGTTAAGCACCTAAAACACGTTAAATTTAAAACGAAAATCCTGCTCTCCTTTATTTCTTAGAACTCTTCACTTTACTGTCGTCCATTCTTCCACGACTGTTCCCTGATCCTCACTGTATAGCTATATATGGCTTGTTAAATTTCACAAACGCCTTCTGTCTTATCGTTTATACACTCTGATCTAATAAGTAGCGAGCGTTTAGCGGACGCTTCAAGCCATTAGCAAATGATATAAGGCGACAGTTCCCTTAAAGTAGATCTCTACGCGGCGCGAGCAGTCACGTGTGAGGGATCAGTGTCACTCCGTCATCCATCACAACACCGTCGTCTCTTCAGCTAAGCCGCACCACCACTCAAGACGCGCCCCGATGGATGCTGACAGATTACGGCGTAGTTAAATCGGTATATAGTGGAGTCGTGAAAACGAAATTAGGAGAGCGACCCCCTAACTCGAATATAAATTTGGAATGTAAATCAGTCGTCGGTGGATGGGAGCATTTTATTACTCTTGCTTTACTGCTTTCGCTTTCAGGATCTTAAGAAGTGAATTTCTTATCTGGTGTTACAAACGCCACCAAATAAAAATAAGTTGAGCTAGTAACCAGTTCAACTTGCTACGCTAGTATAAATCTTATTTATGAGTTAGCTTATTATAGAACTCTTTCGAAACCGAACGAGTCGACTAACGATTTAACCCCAAATATACCTACACACCGATTCTTCGGACAGTGAGTGAAAATTCATACCGTTTAATTATCCTACAAATAACAACCTCTTCTCAATTTTTTGAAATCTATGGAAACTACCTTTCGAAAGGTCTATGATAGTTAAGAGAACTTTAAAAAATACAATTCAGTGCAATTGCTTGCACTGCAGAACCAGAGCCTTCCGGTAAGTTCTTAGAGAGTGAACACCAAAAACTGACTCACAAAGACAACAGATAATGGTAGCCATAAAGCAGGGTTCATGAAAGATGTTACGGAATATCTGCAATAGTAAACTGCACACAGAATTGTAAGGAAATTCAAAAGGTAGAGAGGCAGATGTCACCACCAAGATAGAGCCACCGATCCAGCTAGCTGAGATGTTCACTTGATTTATACCACTTCTTAGAGCAGTACAAAATGTTTGTCAGACTCTAACTTGCTAGCCTGTAATAGAGTCGTCGGAGTAAGGCATTTTATAATCATACTAAATACATGTACTTCATATTAGTATCACGTATGTAGAAAGTGTAGGAGTGTAAGCCAAACTTCCGCGCACATCTTTGACGACTGCTAAGTGTTAAACAAACAATCTACTTCGGAGTCGATTAAGTGGATCCAAACTAAGAAAACTAACTCTTGACCAACTAACTAACGAGCTCAATTTTTTATGTTGGATCTGTACAGTCTTTCATCATGTTTTTGTAGATACCAATAATTCCACAGGGGAGAGAGACGCACATTATACAGCAGAAATAGTTTTAGTTTAGTACTATGTCAAAATATATTCAACCATTAATTCAAATATCAACAAAGCAAAAATGTCAAAAGAAACAATTGCTTTTCCCGCACATCTTAAAAAACCGACATTTATAAGCAGCCTATTAAGTCAAACGGTATCGTGATTCTTATTCTCAATATTACTGTAAAATCGCATAACAAAACAAAATCGAGGAGAAAGTTTTTAATAACCTAAAACCACAGTTATAAGAAAGCTACGTCTTCTTGAAATGTACATTGATTTATTTTATATACTTTTCACTTCCACAAAGGTCAAACTAAATAATCTTACCTTTAAAAAAGTTAATCGAATACCTTGTCTAAATAAAACCTACAATCTTAATGGCCTGTTAAGGAAAAATATGTCAGTAATTAATCTGGTGCTGCTGTGATTCCGAACAGCACTCTACGTTCGCTTCTCAAAACGTTGTATATGTCTCAGCCATTTGTACACGAACGACGTGATTTGTTCTCTTACGTCTGCCTCTATCGTTCCTGAACGAGTAGCTATTAATTCTAAGCTAGGCCATTTATAAATTAGAAAAGAAAACTATCCGTTACCAAAGGAGGAAACTACAGCATCAATAAAGGCACAGCTCCAGTTTAATACATTGAGACTTGAAGGACAGAGACTTATAATTTTTGCAGGAATTTACCAAATGATGGTAATTAGTAAATATTTTCGAAGACGATTATCAAATTCAATATAGGTAATCTTTGACGTATAGGACCAACACTAAACATAAAATTGTTCCGGTTCCACCGAGAATTGTTATCACTTTAATATTTAAAATACAACAGCGACTAAATTTGTAATTAATTGTCAAATTAAATAGGTCTCTATGGAAACATATCTAATGATAAGCAAATACGAAAAAATAAAAATAAGAACAATAACAATAGTACAAATTAATGATTTTTAATTTTTTCAGCAAACTTTCAGCAGCAAGTTTCAAGTAAATTTCGCCATAATAGTAATTATTTTGCCCCGTTTTGCCGTTTTAGTCCTCTCGACCAGGTTGCACCCGGATAAAGTCCGCAAGCTGGTCGAAAGTTAATTTGCTTACTCTGGAATCATCAAGTCGATCGACCCCAAAGTATGTCCGCCTTCCCTGTCCGCTGCTAAGCAGTTAACAAGAAGATGGACTAAAGCTTCCTCCGCACTCCCGCAGTTTCTATTCATGGGAGAGCTTACTAGGGCCATGTGATGCATGTGTTTATTCAATGCCCTGATTAACCGGTCGCTAAGATCGCTGTGACTAACCTCAGCCTGTCTCTGCTCATAAGGACTACCGTACGGACTCTTTCCTCATTTGTACAAATCTTGAGAGTATTACAGTGCCTCACGCCGCTAAATTCATTCCAGTAGAAGCGATACCTAGCAGCGAGTTCAGATCTGACAAAGCTTTCATGCTGGCGTACAAACTCCCACACGTCGGTTCTGGACCTGCGAATAGTCATTCGCTGGCACTCCTGGCGCCTCTACAGGCCCAAAAGACCTTCCTGAGTTTATTCGTTACACGTTACAGGTGTGGTTTGTACGTCAATTTACCGTCACACCCAGGTATTTAACCTTAGTTGATACAAATATCTTAGAGCCGAAAATTGTTGGACATTGGAGGTCGGATAACTGCCTGCTCCAAGTGAACAGAATTATAGTCGTTTTTCTAGAGTTTACATTTAAGGCTTCCCTTTTCCACCATCTGTCCACGAATCTAAGTACTTTGTCTTTATAATATTTAAGTTCTACGAGATATGAATCGTTCTATTTCGTATCATGGCATCGGTCCACCTCATCATCTTTGGCTCGACCTCCACATTTTCGCAACGCCTTTTCCATCGACAGAAATGTCGGCCTCAATGTTCAGGAAAGTAGCTAGTGCAAGGGTAACGTAGTTACCCTCCCAATTCATATATTTCTGTTGAAAAGTAGCACCTCATTTGTTAGATCTAACACTAGCTAACAGTTCTCACCACCTCAACTTCCCGAATAATTATTCTGTTTGAAAGGAACGGCGAGAGGGGATGGAGATGAGAAATAAAAATAGTTTAATTAATTGGCGGTTGGAAAAATTCATTTCAAAACGTACCATATACTGCACATACCTAGCACCATTAATTGTGCTAGCTGGTGCTATATCTAAAAAATCAGATGCTAGTTTTTATCAGAATTGCCCAAGTTAGTGAACACTTACTGATGACGATGTATCAGCCAATGTGCTTGAAAAATGTATATTGCCAATGGGCCAGTTGGTGATGTAGTAGCTAGTACACTTGCTTCGAATCCGGTGTCCCCTGACTAAGGGGACACCGGATTCGAATCTTAGCACTTTCTTTCTAAATTTGATTTTCTGTACTGTTCCAAACCTTTGACAAATGCGCGATACACTTTGAAATTAGAAAATTTTAATGTTCTAACGAAGATCGAAGACCTCTATAGCATATTTTTCGCACTAGAAAGATAGTTTAAGCATATTTCAAGATCAATCCGTGGATTATGCTGCTGATATCTTTTACTCTCATTTGTTTAGAGTAATTAAAAAAGATGGAGATATTAAGATGCACTCGAAATGGAAGAGCTACTTAAGATTAAGGGATTACGAGTCTTTCACCATCCTTAGACGTCGACTCAAGAATGCCATTAATATAGATTACCGAAATTGGATAAATTCTGTCTAGTCAAACATTAAATGGGACGTTAACAACTTTTACAGTCATGTTAAATCGAAGCGTGCTTCGTCCTTACTCCCGACGTGCATGCACCATATCAATGAAACAGCAACCTCTATATTGGGTTGTTGTAATTTATTTAATAGCTAGTTTAGGTCTGTTTTTGAACAGGACTTGCTGGACTCTTATCTTTCGGTTGCTGACAATGCAACTTTTTCAACTACCAATGAATGTCTGATTCACCAAAGTTCCGTACTACTGTTAAAATCTTTGGACGTGAGAGAGGGTAGTGGTCCAGATCATATTTCCCCTTTATTTATTAAGTCTTGTGCTGAATCTTTTGCGTATCCCCTAACCCTATTATTTAATTTATCTCTCACGCAATAAATTTTTCTTCAAGTTTGGAAAAATGCTTTGATTACTTCCATTCGCGAGGGAAGTAGCGCAAATATGATCTCAAACTATACGCTGATCTCGAAACTTAGCATTTTTGCAAAACGTTTCTAAAAAATCGCAACTGTCGAGTTATATCACTCTGTAAAGCACATTATCCTGCCACAATAACATGGTTTTTGTAAGGGTAGATCTGCCATTACAAATCTATTTACTTATACCGATTATTTATCATCTGTCTTGGATCAAGGTGACAGAATTTAAGAAAGCTTTCGATAAAGTCAACCACACTTTCTTAATTTCTAAATTAGGCTGTTGCTATTAATGGCCTTGGATCTGACTATATAAACGTGAACACCAGTGTGCCCCAGGGATTCCACCTCGGTCCGCTCCTTTTTATTTTATACATAAATTACATTGGTCGGGTCTTCAGCTCTTATAGATTTGTGTTGTATGCTGATGACTTAAAAATTTTTAATAGTATTGGTAGTAAATTTATAAGATTCACTTGGAAGCGATTACCACTTGAATTTAATTATCCTCTCAGCAATAAAGCTCTGGAGAAGGTTTCTATTGTCAAAGACCTCGGCATAATTTTCGATTCGAAACTTTCATTTCAAGACCACGTGGATTTCATTACTCGCCGTGCTTTTGAAACTTTAGGATTTATTTGTAGAATCGCTAAGCCTTTTAAGGATCATAAATGTATTATATTATTACCCTTTTCAACACGATTGTGGTTAATAATCTGCTGTATGGCTCTGTGATTTAGAACCCCGTGTATAATAATAATAATAATAATAATAATAATAATAATAATGTTTATTAATCCCAAATTTTTTTTGAATACTTTTTATATAATTTACATTACAATAGAATATTTGGATTAAATGGTAGAGATGTCAGTATCTGGTATAACCAGTAACTGATTTTCAATCTCAACCACTCAGCAGCAACTATAATAATATTTGATGTCTATAATTCTGAGAGAAAAAAAAAGTAAATAATAACAATAATAGTACAATCAACAACCAAAATAATAATAATAATAATAAACACAATATTTTCTAAGTAATGGAGCTTTGGTGCTGGAGTAATACATGTTTGATTTTTAATTTAAAATTATGCAATGCCAACCGCTTATAATCGTACGGAAACCCATTGTAGACCTTAGCAATGTTATAACTAAATGAACGACGAAACAGCTCAGTCTTAAATTTAGGCATTTCTATGAAATGTTTATGTCTTACATTAATATTATGGGTATCTGTACGATAGCGAATTTTATTATATAGATAAGGTGGACTGCTCCTTTGTATTATTGTATGGAAAAAACACGCCATATGATACTTCCGCCGATACTCCATTTTTAGCCAACCGGACCTGGACAAAGAGCCAGAGATATGCTGAAATTTACGGACTCCATAAACAAACCTCAAACAAGAATTTTGAAATCGCTGAATTCGCTGTTGGCAAACATAATCCAAGCATGGCCCATAAACAGCGTCACAGTAATCAAAGTTGGACAAAAGTAAGGAGTTAGTAAGGAGAAGCTTCAAATTTGTATCCAAGTATTGCCTATTTCCATACAACAACTTTAAAACACTGAAGGACTTCCTAATCGTACTCGAAATCTCAGTGATCTGTCTAACGTCAAACCCAACACCTTTATAACATCCTGCTTTTGTAATTGCTCTCCCTGTATTTTGACTGATACTAAATTTACATAAGGCGCATGGGCTTTTCTAGAGAAACAAATAACCGAAGACTTCTTCGAATTTATTCTTAAATAATGTTGTTCGGCCAGGGTAACAAATTTTTTAACATCCTCATTAACCCTTGCGTTAGCCAAATGTATATCCCCAGGCTCAAATGCCAAATACAGTAAAGTATCATCAGCATAGTAATGGCCCCGACAGTACTGCAGCTGCTCATTTTTGCGGCACACCGCACCCAACCTCTCGCGCTTCCGATTCTTGATCATCAATAAAGACCAATTGCTTTCTATTTGTCAAATAACTATCAAACATTTGAATTGCTTTATTAGATAGACCTATATAATGAAGGATATTACGTAATAATTTATGATCGATTGTATCAAACGCTTTAGAGAAGTCAATTGCTACCATTATAACTATTTTATTGCTATCTAAAGCTGTTATTATGTCATCTACTAAGTGTGCTAAAGCAGTGCTACAACTGAATCCCTCTCTAAAGCCAGACTGTGTATCTGGTAATATATGATTATCTATCAAATGTTGACGCAGCTGGGATGCTAGAACTTTTTCTAATATTTTCGACAAACATGGTAAAATACTAATAGGACGCAACTCGGAAAAGTTTGAAGGTGAATTACTCTTCGGTAAAGGCATGACTCGTGATATTTTCCATTGTTCAGGAAAAACCGAATGTTCTATACACATGTTCATCAAATATGTTAATATTGGAACGATTATTGGACAGCAAAGTTTAATCAATTTGATGTTTAAGCCGTCAACACCAACTGCATTAGATTTAATTCCATTAATGATTTTAATCAATTCATTATCATTAGTTATTTGAAATGATAATGTACTAACAACGGTTACTTTTACGTTAGATTGATAATAACGATTAAGATCCAATGGATAATTTCTGTTACTCTTTGTTATGTCATCATAAATATCATTAACTGAATTGATAAAGTAATTATTTATCTCATTTGGATTTAATGTTTACAATGATAGATTTGAATCGGTACAAAATAAATCTTTAAATTTTTGACATACAAATTTGGAAACAATTTTCAGAGTTATCACGAACGTCTGGTTGCATATAGTTTATTATCATTAAAACATAAAAGGTTAATTGTAGGTCTTTTGATAATATATGGAAGAATATTCATAATCATTTTCATTGTGACTTGCTCTCCCAAATAAGTTTTAGTGTCCCGAGACTTGAGGCTAGATCTTCCTCGACTTTTCAACTAATAACTCAAAGAACCAACATGGGTATAAACTCACCGTTTTATCGAATGTGTAATAATTACAATAGTTTCGCGAGTAGTTTAGATATTTTTGACTTGTCGCTGTCTGCATTCAGGAGTTCAGTGATCGGCCTTTTTCAAGGATAGACTTTTCTGTTTTTTTTTCTTTTTTCTATTTTAAGATATACTGTTAATCCTACCACACTTTCATTTTAGTTACTGCTATCGCTTTTGCTAGTTTTATAATTTTGTTCATTTCTTAAGTTAGTTCCGTCTTGGCTGATGTTTCGTTTTTGTATTGTACTTTATCATGTTTTATGTGGAAATTTGTTTGGGGCTACAATCCTGTTAATTTCCAGAATATTAAATTACATAAAAAAAATAAAATAAAATATCGTAAAACAGATCAACAGCACACAATGTTTCAGTTTTCTTCTGATTTTTCAGATTGGGAATGCTACTTCGTTACTTCTTTCTAAAATCTTGCTGTGAATCCATAAAATATATCGTAGCAAAATTACGAACATCATAAAGCTTCTTTTATATATTTTAATAACATTACTAAAGATAAGCTATCAAATTGAATCCAAACTACACGTATTAAAATTAATAATGAAAGTATACTTCAGCGGTGAAAAATCATAAAAAATCGAATTTACATTATTACCTTTTAAAAACTCTACGCCCGTAAATTGGAATAAGAACTTCCATTTTAATCGACATCAAATTTATTACAAACTTTAAAAGGTAGTGTCTGAACGGCGAGAACGACGCGACGGTCCAAGCATCTACTCGTAAATTTTTACGATACCCTCCAGTGTCTTTAAGACTTAAAGGCATCATTATGTTCGAGCACGTAATGGTATTACGGTTAATAAACATATTCAAACATTAAAAATGACTTCATATATAAAGTACATAATGTGCATCGTACAATCGCAGACATTATAATATAAGCTGACCCGAAAGATTGGTACATACCTCTTTAAGCATTCCTTGGATTCAATTCATTAGAAGTTAAGTTTTAACACTATGCAGGTTTACATAGTAATATCTTCGATTGTAATCGCAGAGTGAAATTTAATAATTTTCCTTTCATTCGATGTTGGTTGCCATTAACAGAGTGAATAATTACTGTGAGGTACCGATCATAGACGGATGTATACATAAATTATATACTTACGTATCTGCTCTCATTATCTTTATTACCAGTATTGACGGTTGATTTATTTTTGTTCGATGTATTAATGTAAAACGAAATTGTATAGCTTGATACACCTACTGCAAGAACTATCTGGTGGGTAATGTAGCTGCTATTTAGCGAATAGGCCAGTATGATAAAACTGTTGTGAATTATTATTAAATATAGCTAATTCTAGGTTTGTGTGGTTTCAACCTATACACATATTCATGTCACAGCTAATTAATATTGTTCCAACCACTAAGCATGAAATTTATGTAAGTAATCTAATCACTTGGACACTGTGGGGCTGATAATATGAATCTTTGGGGCATAGAACCAGGTAAAGACGTCGCAAACTAATATTAATCGGAGAAACTTAATTTAAAAATAAAGTTAGAACGGTCCTTAAACAAAAATTGTTGTGCTAAAAATGGAATACTTTCGGCTCTCACTGTATAAAGTAGTGCATATAATAGAATAAACTTATTAGAAAAGCAGCAAATAAACGGCACTTATTCACATAAATATCAACAGTACAAACATGTTCAATCTATGAATAGAAGAGGAGTAAAACAAAACTTATCGTGAAGAGAAATCTTTAGAAATTGCCACGTCGTCGTTTCACGACAGCATTTCTTCTCTTAACAGTTGCATACATAGTTTCAGAAGAATAAAAGCCTTTTGTCCCACTAACGATTCTGACATAATCGCGATGATTTCGCAGTAACTAACGCTTTACATTGTCGCTTTTAAAGTCACATACGTCATACAGGAACGCACGAGAGTCAAGATACTCGTTTATCATAAACACCGTTGCGAAATACAAAAACACTCATAAATAACGCGTGTATGCATACACGCGTTGCATTAGCTGTATTTACTTGAACAAGTCTGACTCTCACAGTCTGGGTATAATGCCAACGCCATACTTTCAGTCTGAAACCTGTCGCTCCGGGGTCTGATTTCAATGTCGTTATGTATCAGGTGTTTGCGTATATATGACGGGTAGGTACTACGTATTAACATATTTATTTGTTTTGTGTGTGCATGTCTGTTTGCTATGCCGGAAAGATTATCGTTTCGCGCCGTACTCGACTTTCCGTACAACAGCCATCCAACTGTTACTATGGCTGTCAGGTGGCATTCGTTGACACCCCGGTAACTCGCAGCGACTGGCTGTCAGTTCTTTTCGCGCGACGTCCCGACAAATCGAGCTAACGGATGTTTTGCGTCCGATCTCGTGGCGTCGAGAGGAAAAACTGCTTGAATAAATTATCAGGAACATAAAATGTATATTGTCAAATCGAATCGGATAGTAAACGTGAAACGTGATGCTAACAGAGAAAGACAGCATAGAAGTGTAATTCTTAATAAGTTCCCAAAAAGCTCTGCATATACAGTACAAGAAATTTTATTAGAAGTTTGGAGGCTCTCAATCATTGTGTTTGAATATTAGTAATAATATACTCTGAAGCTGATCAATCTTTCCTTTGTTAAACTGATCAATCTTTCCTTCGTTAAAATTATCGGTAAAATTATTAATTTAAGAACAGTATTTTATTTTGATACAAGTAATCTATTAAAGAACTAGCAATTCTTTAGAACTGTATCAACGATATATTTTAAATGAGGCTCATAAAATTAAATTGCTATTAAGTCACTCTACTTAATACCAATCTTTATTACACCGTAAATCCTATTTAGAAATCAAATCGACAACTGTCAATATTAATGCCCGACAATTACTTCTTTTCAGAGGGGCATCGGAAATACCAGCCAGCACCTGCTACATCGCTTTGTATCATCGCCGGTTAGGATATTTCTTCTTGAGTAATGAACGCGTCACAAGTTATGATCTCTATTTCTTTCCCAGCTGTCCCGGATATTACAACTCGTTTGTCTTCCGTTGGATCTGAAACGAGCGACGAACGCCACTGGCGCGCATGGGACTGAAATCCCAAACGGCGATCATTTGTCATAACCTCGGCCATTTAATGCTTGGCGTACAGTGTAGTTTCAAATGGAATATCTTAACGAAACTGTAATTTGTTTTAACATTATAAAATCTATTAGTGGCGCCGTGATATATCAATTAGTTGAAATTATACATAGAGAGCAGTTTAATTCGAGAGTCGTTTAAATATCAAGAAATTATAATCATATATCCTGTTTAATTAGTAATCGATACCCTTTCGATTTTATTGCTATTTCTAAAGAAGAATTTGTATAAACTCGTACACACTCCTTTAAAAAATTGCATCTATATAAACAAGTTGATATGCAGTATATAATATACCTAATTGATATTGAAAAACGTGGCAATAGAGTTCATTAGGAGTACACTCAACAAAATTTCTACACTGCCGTATGAACTTTTTAACAGAATATTTTTTTTCTTAATATCTTTGGTAAACTAAACATCAAAGTTAATAATAATATAATTATATAATAAGTTTTTCTAAACTTAATAGTGAGTGTTAGATCTTCTATTCAAAATAACTTTAAACATCCCAGTCTTCATAGCGTCTATGGATCTGCATAACCTGCATTCTCATTAGTTAAATTCATCACACCACAATTTTTATTGTTTTAATCCCCGCAGACTTTTAAAATAAATATAAATAAATATAATTTTGCAGTTCTGTTTCACCCGAATATACTTTATTTTAATAAAATAAATACCTGAATTAATTCTCTAAAGCAGACAATCAATTATTACTCTTTTTTATTTGTATTTCTGTCACAATTAGACAATTTAATGCCCGGTACATTTCGCATTATAATATAGTACATCGGTCATATTTGACATTGGCGGCGTTCAGGCGATGCAACAGTTTGCTGTCACCATAAACGTGATTCTATTATGGTGACATTAAACAGATTAAAATCGGCTGAACGATATACCGTTTCCCGCGTTTCCCAAGCGTTGCCTATATTCACATTCACCATAAAATATTGCCGGTGCCAATATTTTGCAACAGTTGATACTCACCGTTACAAAACGTTTTTCGTTCAGAGAACTCAACCATTAATTGTGGAAGCGACCGATTAGCGACCGCCATCTAAAAAAACCAAGGAATTATTCAGCTATTCTAACCATAAGGTGGCGCTTTTAATAACTAAATTAATTAGTTATTTTTTTGTTTTACCCCCTGAATACCACCTCCAAATCTATTTTATAAATCCGAAACATGCGTAAGCTTTACAGCTGCACACAAAAATTGTCGGTATCTGTTTGTTTACTTTTATTTCAAGAATTTAAAAATTGTTTAGAATTTTAAAAAATTACTTTAAGAATTCATTTACAGCATCACTCATTGGACAAACTGGTCAAATTTGCCAAAAAGATAAGTAAGTATAATATAATTTGTTAATTTAAGCGTGTTCTCCTGCCTTGCCTTGCCAGTTTAGCCCACCTTGCATAGCCCCTTGACTAAATTTAAATATCTATAAAGTCAAACTCTTTGTTAGAAAGGACACTTAACTTAAACTTAAAAAGCGCGGCAACTCGTATCCACCACAGGCAAAAAAAACAATTAACTTTCATCAACTAACAATAAGCATACAATTACGTCGCAACGGTTCAGGATATAAACATTAAACATTCACAATAATTGACACTAAACTTACAATTAAACAATAATTCCACGTGTTTAAAATATAGAAGCTGAATAAATAATAACACCAAAAAAATGCACGTAAAATTAGTAAGCAATGGTCACATTCTCTACAAAAATTCGTAGCCGATGATTGGGATGATCATTTAATTTAAGAAAATCTGTTTCGTAGTACTCCGAAGAGTAGAGTAGGGTTTTGACCAATATTGATACGTATTTTCTGCCATTAATCATTAACTGTGATATTTAGTATCCAGAAACTAGGCCAAACTAACATCTAGTATTTACAATTTAAAACATAAAAGTAGATACTGCAAGTGCATCCTAAAAGCTTTTGTGTTTCTAATACCATTTACAGCCGTTTGCAGTGCTTTGTAAACCGCCACAAACTGCTGTACTGTATAGAAGTGAACTCCACCAGTAGGTATGATGTAGAGGGGTTACGTTGTGCGACATACATATCTAACTAGTTTGCATTATAAGGGAGTGTATAAGTATCATTTAAAATCATCAACCTTGGTTCCACAGTTTGAGCAAAGCATGCATAGGTATATATTGTTTTAAACTGTTTGTTTTTGCAAGAAACATAAGTAGGAGTATACAGTATAACTATCCCGCAAATAAGTAGAAATTGACGTTGAAATGAACAATTCTAGTAAAATTATAAGGAAAGGAAAGAGAATCGCTTATTTTTTTTATAATTAAAATTTGAATTCTTAAAAACCCGACACGAGCAAGAAGAAATATCTGGCGTATTCTACTGTATAAAATCATTAAGTACGTAACTAAAATGTTTATAGATTATGTATTAACTGATTTGGTAGTCAAAACATCAAATTATTCGGAAAAAATATTAAGCTTGTTCCAAAAATATGAAACAAAAACAAATTTGCAACCTAGAAGCTTCACAAATATTTCTTCCATTGAACCGTGCTTACTTTGATATTCGCCTCTTCTTCTTCGGAATAACTAGTCAAATAATTTCTTCAATACAATATCACATGATCTTTTAACAATAGAGTCCACTATCTTTCTGATTTTTCGTTATTGTCTCAAACTTCTTTCCTAACGATAACGAGCCTGTAGGTATAATTATTACTAACAATCTGCCTTACATTAGTAGCTCTTATCTAAATAATTTTGTACAAATTTGTATGGCAAAATTGTTAAGTGATAGGATACGCACAAAATGAAATCACATGATCTTTCCTATTCAATACTTAAATTGAATATACATTTATTTATTTTATTACTAATTATGTATCTCGCCAATTTGTTATTTTCTTAACAATTTCAATTTCAATGAAGTCCTTGTTATATATGTGTGCAAAATAATTAACAATAATAATTTTTTTTTAAGTGAGGAAAAATGCCTAAACGCACCATCAGGGACGAGACCCGTCCCCTGTGTGGGGCTCGCACTCACTAAAAAACCTCACTTTGTCAGGTGTAGAATCCATCCCGGAACCGCTGGTCGCATTACTTCAGGATGGCACCTCGTAGTTAGCCTCGGTCGGCTGCCTCCATTGCTTGGGTCTCTCTCTTCTTCTCTTTCAGCACCTTCTCGACGAACGTGGCGATCTTCTGCCAGTGGTCGTGTCCGGACAGCATCGTTTGCACGACGTTATCCGGCGTTAGAGGTCCTACTTCGTGTTGTAGCGCGGCTCTGTAGTCACTCCACCTCTCGCATTCGAAGAAGGTGTGGTGAGCATCATCTTCCGCAGAGTCGTGATACTGACATGTCGCGTTCTCTGCTTTACCCATTCGAGCCAGGTATGCGTTGAAATACCCGTGTCCGCTGAAAAACTGGGTGAGGTAGTAGTTTACCTCGCCGTGGTCTCGGTTCATCCACTCCGTGATGTTGCGGATGAGTCTGGCCGTCCACCGTCCTCTCGTGTCGTTCTGCCAGCGCTCTTGCCAACGTTGTCGCCTGAGCGCTTTAGCGTCCGCTCTGGCTTGTCGTGAGCCGACGTCTCGTCGTGTCTCGTAGACTCTCTTCTTTTCTAGAGCTAGTAGGTCTATCGGAGTTACTCCTGCGATCACGAGCACCGCCGGTTCGGAAACCGTACGGTATGCGCTGGCGATCCTGAGTGCTCCCCGTCGCTGTACTGAAGCCATCCGCTTTCTGTACTTGTCCTGCTGTAAAGCGTTAGCCCAGATCTCGCTTCCATACAACAGTATGGAATGGGTGACGGACATTAGCAGCCGGCGTTTACTCGCCGTCGGTCCTCCTACGTTGGCCATTAGTCGGCTCAACATCGTCGTTACTTTAGTGGCCTTATCGCTCGACGACTGAATCTGTTGCCAGAAGGTCATCTTGCTGTCGAGCCGCAGTCCGAGGTACTTCACGGAAGTTGTAGTGGTTATGACTTCCGTATCCACCGTCATCTCGATCTCCCTAGGGATTCTTCTCCTGGTCAATTCATTTATTGATAAAACTTAAATAATTATAATACATCCCTAAACCCGATGCTCCACTCATAGGTACTACACCGGGTTGCCCTGCTCTAAATATATATTCCTATATATACAAAATAGTCCCTACTCTAGCTAACTATATCTAAGCTAACTTACAACTACTGCTAATGCGGACCTAGTCCGCGCCCTGCTTAACTAATTAATTACATGTCATCTCCTAATCCTTATATATTTCATTATTCCACTCAATAATTTGTCAAACACAATACATATAAAAACAAATAATAATAAAGAAAATAAATATAAATGTCTCCTCGTCAAAGGTCGTCCGTTGTTGGTCCGCGTCGGGTCCTGGAGATTCCGTCTCTGCGCTGTAACGCGCAGCACCTTGAACAGAAACAAGCGTAATACGAAACATAATAGTAAACGGTTGGAACGTTACTCCCCTTGCGTGGATGCCTCCAGCACCTTCCGCTGTTGCTCAAACTCCTTGCGTACGCTGGCGGTCCCTTTGGTTGTGGAAGCTTCACTCGGTGTCATCGGCTCCTTATACGCTTGCTGTTGCCCCGTATCACTATGTTATCGCCATTAGCACGTTCCGTGCTAATTTGCAAAGCGTCGCCTCTCCTAGTAGCCGCTTCCGGCGCCTCCGGTTTCCCCCAGCTCGTCAATTACCCTTCGGTTACCCATGGGTTCTTAGTTGCAGCAAATCCTGAAACAAAAGAAACAAAAATCACACCCCAAAATATCCGTTACCCTGAGATCGGAGAACCAGACCGCTTTCAGAGCCCTGAAACAAAAGAAACAAAAACACCCCAAAATATCCGGAGATCGGAGAACCAGACCGCTTTCAGAGCCGCCAACCCTTCAGGAGAACTTCTTTGCAATTCCATGCGGTACCAAGGGCGGCCGCCCTCGCCCCTCGGGGCGACTTCTCCTGGTCAGTAGAACGACCTCGGTCTTCTCCGTTGCCAGGGTCGCTGAGGTAGCTGCGTATCATCCTAAGTAAATAGGATGGCGTGTCGAACGTGTTCTGCAGGGCGTTCAACATGACGTCCCATCTCGCCGAGTTGAAGGCGTTTCTTACGTCCAATGTGACGAGCGTCACCAGGGGTCTCGAGTAATGATTTCCCCGTTGAGCGGCTTCGAAGGTTTCCACTACCTGCGCTACGGCGCCGACGGTGGAGTATCCCTTCCTGAAGCCATGCTGTCTCTCGGACAGGCCTCCCGCGTCGTCTATGCTGCTCTCCAGTCGTGTTTTCAGCAGTCTTTCTAGTAGCTTTCCAGCCGTGTCCAGCATACATAGCGGTCTGTATGCCGATGCCGTGGTCGGATCGCCCTTGCCTTTGCTTATCAGCACTAGTCGCTGTACCTTCCATCTCTTGCAGAACGCTCCTTCTGTCAAACAGCAGTTGTACATGTTCAGAAGCAGATCTGGGCAGACGCGCGCCACAATCTTTACAGCTTCCGCCGGAATTCCGTCGGGTCCAGGTGCCTTGCGGTTTTGCAGGGAGTTCGCCGCTGTTGAAAGTTCATCTCCGCTAAAACGCGGAATGTCGTTCAATAGCTCGTCCTCCATTTCCGCAGCTCTCTCCGGATGGGTAGGGAACAACGTGTTAACGATGTTCCGCATCCGATCTCGTTCGAGGACTGGATTCGCCGTCTTCGTCGTAAGCTTCTGCATGACGATCTTGTACCCAAGGCCCCATGGGTCGTTGTCAACGTCCTGCCGCAGCTCCTCCCACTTACGTTTCTTGCTCCTGTAGATGGCGTTCTTGAGATCTCTCTTGGCGTTCCTAAAGTCCTCGGACTCTAGTTCTGCCGCGTTCGGATCTCGTCGTCTTACTCTGATTATTCTCCGCCTAAGCTGTAAGCATTGTTTCCAGAGGGTCGCGATGTCGTCGTTCCACCAATACGCAGATCTTCTATTGTGTTTCCTTTTCCGCGGCATAGAGGCGTCGCAGGCGCGCCGTATGAGGGCCATGGTCGCGTCCGCAATTGTCTCCGCCGAACCGGAACATTCCATGCCGGCATCCTTTCCCCGAGCGATTGCATGAGCCAGGGCGTCTTCATCCAGCTTCGCTACGTTCCATCGAGGACCGGGCGGAGCAGGATTTCGCCTGATCGGCTGCTGC
>CM043020.1:64430021-64486083 GCA_023690525.1 Holotrichia oblita
AATAAGCTGAAATTGCCGAAACACAACTTATTTCAATTTGAATGAACCTGATTAAAAGATAGAGTAAAATTCACAGCTCCATACTGACACTGATAAAACTAGCTGGTGAGTGGAGTAACACCCCGCTATGTGCGGAGTTCGACATGTCTTGTCTCGACGTAACTGCACTCCTCCTCTTGGAAAATCTTTTCGCTCTGCAATATACACGCTCCAAACTTTCTGAAACGTTGCTATGGTTTATTATTATACGAAGGTCAGTCAAAAACGAATGCCTCGTTTCTCTTCTCTTTTGATTTGATATGGTTGGATTAAAACCACAATATTGATGATTAATTTTGTCACGTTCGATATAATTTCTGCTCAATTCCACAGATTTGATCCATCTTTAAACAAGGACATGTATCCCAGGGTGGTAAGAAGCACAATCCTGTTTTATTAAATCATTGCATCGCATAGCCGTTTTCACTGCCTCATCATCGGAGTGAATCCCACCATGCACTTCTGTAGTAACCCAAAAACATGAAAGTCTGATGCTGCCAGGTCAGGATGAGGCAAAACCATTCATCCAACGGTGTTTCTCCTTCAGAGACGAAACCACCGTCTAACAGTACTGATATCCATTATTGCATTACTGTACATCTCATTTCAGTCTTTCATGGGCTTTACCGTCTGTATTCAAGAATTCAATCACAGGACGCTGTCTAATACCAACATCGATGTCATGCGCAGTGCTACCACTTGTTGACGCAGAAAATTACTACTATACTGAATTATAGAAAAAGATTTGAGAAACAGCGCCAAATTTAAGATTTTCTTAATAATGATATTTAGATCGAAAAAAAAAATGAAACATTCGATGTTGACCGATCCTCGTAGATAAAAAATAACTAATTTGTAGCGGCTTCCATGCTGATTCCCATATACTGTGCATATGGAGGAACTTTTGTGTTTGTCTGGCGAAACGAATAGTAACTAATAGTCTATTTGTTGGACCTGATATAAGAAACATTTTGAAAAGGGAGTGAAACAAATCAGAGACAAACCTACTGATCTGCTAAAGCCTTGAAAGTTCATTTACTCCTTCCACAATTTTACTACTTTCCAGAAGAAGATCTAAAAATACAGCCAGCAAGAATAACTTCACCAAAATGAAGTATTTGATACAGCGCTATAAACAATGTGGAAAGTTAATGTCATACCATATTATTATTTGCTGTTAAAACCTGCTTACGTGATAGAAGAAAATGCATCAATTCATAATCAGCAAGTAAAAATCAACAATCAAAGCTAAAAAAAAATATTAATAGATACGTTGGCCCAGATCTATGTAGTTTTTTGCTACAAAGAAGAAGAAGATTTAACAAGTTAGGATCATTAGGAATCTATTAAAAGTATAGACCGGCTCATTTCCGTTACTCTTTAATTAAAGACTCCACTATTTGCAAGCTGAGTTAGTTTCGCCCTACATTTGCGTAAAACTGAGACCTTTACGTTACGTTCGATGTAGCAATAGTTTCCGTTAATTAATGTGTGCAATTAACTACTTCTCTAATTAAAGGATAAGGTACAGTGCAACCTGTGTAATAATACATGACAAAATATTTAGTTCTAATCTCTCTTACTTACTACAAGGAGAATAACGTTGAAAGCATGCTTACAGAGCGTTTAATGACTATGCAGTACTGGGTCGAAGTTGAGAATTAAAGCTACAAAGTTGAATGAAGCCCTTTAAATGAATGAACATTAACATTGTCTCGGTTTATCCAACGAGGAAATTAGCTATTCTGTTTTTTGGCACATTTGTTATTCGAACATATACTAATAAAAATTGCAACACCAACCATAAAAACAAATAACGCAATACTGAAAATATAAACAATATACAGGGTGTCTCAGCGAGACCGTTCATTAGAAGTTTATGGCGTTCTGGCCAAAATATAAATTGAACATTTATAATTATCAATTATGTCGATTATGATCTTCTCAATGAAAATATTATTAGATTTCTAGTGCTTCCGGTTATACCGCAAAACGCCACTTACCTTATTATTTTTAACGGAACACCCTTTATATTTTTACACATTTGGATTCACATATTTTTAAGCTTTATGAATATCTTTGTTTTTTACAATTTCACTGGCACGTTCTGTAGTTATTCGATTTTTTCTGAAAAAATTTGCTGTAGCAGACATTTATTCAAAAATCAGATAACACTCGATTTTTCGGATAATAATTTAAAATTCATAACATACTTAAACAACATTTTTGGAGTATACTTTAGCGCTGAGAACACCTGTCATTGCGTGGTGGCACGTTAACTCGTCGAAATTTTGAAGAACCATAACTTCATTTTTTCAAATGGCACCCCTCAATTTTACATCTTTATTGTTTAAGTATATTATGAATTTTACTACTAAAACTTATAATCAAATTTCAAAGAGTAAAGATATTCTTAAATATAAATAATGGAATCCAAATATCTAAAAATATGTAGGTGTTCCATTTTTTTTTGGTTTTTAATGTGGTGGGTGCTTAGTTGCATATTAGATATAGATTTTACTAGAAGGCATTTCTAATGGAGAACAATAATTGAAAGTGAATATTCTTAATACGTATAGTATGCGTGGCGATTTTTGCCATTGCTAATCTGTCTTTCAGTGGAAAATATATTATGCTATCGACTATAATTACATCTGATGTGCGAACAGGAGTTAATTTTCATAGGCAATGGTGCAATAACTGCTTATTTATCTAACAATAAGATTGATTCAAATTCCGGTCTTCAGAGAATAATACCGAACTTAATTAAACTTAATTGCCTTCAATCGATTACAATGCTCCACATGTAAAATATGGTAAGTACAAACATGTATGTTGATTTAGAAATAGAACATCACATGAAGCAAATATATTTTATCTAATCGATTTTTATTTATTCAAATAAAACAGTGATTTATGATCTCACAAATGTGGTGTAATTATACAAATTAATATAATTTGTTTACTTTGATTTTAAATGTTTGGTAGAATGTTTGTTTTTGTTAAAAAACTTCTTTTGTGGCAATTAACAATATAACCCACTTTCAAATTCTAGAGTATTGAACTCGTTCAAAAAATGGGCTTACTAATTATTTTTACCTCAGTACTAGATCGTTTATAAATAAAGATTTGTTAATTGATATTAAAGCGGGGATATATTGCACCAGTTTTCTTCTTCTTGGTACATTGTCCAAGATATTTTTATTAAACATAATGATGTTAGGCTCAGCGACCACAGAGATAGAGGAATTTTTCTGGTAGTAGCAGACCAGAGTTGTATGGGTCGAATGCTTCCGTAAGTAAGTAGTGGTTATCTGCCTCTTCTTGAAAGGTTCTCTTCTTCCAGTTCCACTTCCTTCATGGATGTCTTTCTGGTGGTGCTCGGGTTTCTTGGTCGTATCTTCTCGGAGTCTTCTGGATGGATCTCCGTAGCTGTTGGTATCTGAAACTATAGAAACAGAGGTATTATTATGTGAATCATTACCGCGTCACATTTAACGGAGTGTCTCCGTCGTGGTGCGGTGCTTGGTGGGCCCACTGATTTTTGCGCGATAGCGCTACGCATCGCTGGGTTGCTCGCTGCGATGGTCTTGCCGAAGAATCATCCGGTTGAGTTTCTTCAACAACTCGTTCAGGTCCTGGATGTCTGCCGGTGTGAGTTCTCGGAGGACTTCCAGCAAGGTGCGTCTAGAAAGTCGGAATACAAGTCGCAGCATGCGATTTTGCACTCGGACTAGTGGAAGGATGTGGGGATGGAGCCGCCGTGGCCCAAGCTGGGCTGGCGTAGGTTAGGATCGGGCGGATATGTGACTTCTACAGCATCGCGACCGTTTTCGGACTGACGTTGTGGTTACCCTGGATAGGATATAGCTGGTGCAGACGACCAATGGATCTCTTCCGAGCTCTATCTAGATGCTCGGCGAAAGTTAGCTTCCGGTCGAGGATCATTCCCAGGTATTCGATCTTCGCTTCAGTCGATCTCCGTCTGGAGAACGGTGATCTTTCAGGGCGCGGGTTGACGCCTCCGGCTGAACGCAATAGCTTGCGTTTTCCTCGTATTAATGGCCAAACGAATTCGCTAAGAATCCCTCGATTCAATCCAGCTGCGCTTGGGCAAGCCGAGCTGCGATCTCGGGACTATTCGAGGTAGCCACTATAGCGGTGTCATCCGCATAGATGGCGTTAAACACTGTCGGTCGGTCGGTGTGCGAATGTCCGCAACGTAGATACTGAACAATGCCGGGCCCAGTGCTGAGCCTTGTGGAACTCCAGAAAGAATTTAGTTCTCTGATGATTCAATTCCAGTTAACAACGGTGTGGAATCTTCGGTCCTTGAGGTACGATCTGGTAGTCTTCAGATTCGTGGCTGAAAGCCGGCTACCGTCATCTTCGTCAGCAAGCCTTCATGGCGGATCCTGTCGAACGCCTTCTTCAGGTCCAGTGGTATCCCTGGACCTGAAGAAGGCGAATGGTCGTCTAGTTCCTGTTGAATGCGGTCGTGACGTGATCTGTGATCCTGATTAGCTGCGTCGTAGTTGAACGTCCGGATCTAAATCTTCCAAATGGTCGCTGATTCGGCGCAACACCAGAGTTTCTAAAACTTTGCTCATTGTGCCCAGCAACGATATCGGCTGATGACTCTCAGGGGAGTGCGGTTCCTTCTTAGGTTTCAGTGCTGGAATAATCCTTGCCGGATTTCCACCTGGTCCGGATAGCATGTCAACCGGAGTGTCGCGTTAAAGATCGCCGTCAAGTTGACTAGCAGCTTGAGCGGCAGATTTTTGGCGCTCAATTGAGAATGCCATCCTGCCAGGGAGTCTTCCTCGATGCTCTTGGTAATCTGCAGGACGTCCTTGGGAGTCACAACGATAGGTGGACCTGGATCCATCTCGTCGATCATGGCAAGGTGGTCCTGAATTTTCTCTCCAGCTCGGGATCATTATGATCGTTCGGAGTAAATGCTTCCGTCCGTTTGCTACTTTGTACAATTAGTTTAAATAGAAAAATAAGGAAACAAACAGTCATGCAAGGATTTATCACATACAAGCGTTCTATCTAATAGGAAAACCAAATACAGCTGATTCCCATCAAACTCGATCACTTTATGGTACTGTGATAGATCTATGTATATGCCCAACGATCTTATCTAATGTGTATCAAATTTCGTCTTTCATTTCAGGTCACATCAAATATGTTAAGGTTCTGAAATGAAACTAATTAATATTGTTGTGTTTATAGAACTTTGTAATAATTCCAGGACAAACTTCCTAATCGCATGTATCAGGTCAGTGCAAAGTTTGTGCGGAGGTGCAATAGATAGCGCTAGAAGCGGCGTAAAGTGCTGGCATTAATACTGCCCATCTACATAAGACAGATCGTTGCAAAGGTGACATGTGCAGCTTTCATTAAAAAAAAAATTTCTGTAGATACAAACTGCTTCGAGAAAGATTGCTTTCAAAATGAGTGTCGATAACGTGCATTAACGGCATGTTATGCTTTACGAGTTTCGGAAGGAAATAAACGTTACAGCAGTAGTAAAAAACATTCAAGAGGTTTATCAAGATCAAAAAAAATGCTTTGCGAAATTTCGCCGCGGAGACTTTAACCTTGAAGGCGAGCCACGCTCAGCTCGACCTTCAGACAGTGATGACGATGTTGTGGGTACTTTGAGAAGAACAAAATCAAGCAAATTTCTGCTGCCGTTTCTTACTCGGGCGGCTCGAAAACGATCCGTTTTTGGATCGATTAGTGACGGGCGATGAGAAATGGATCCTGTACAACAATCTTCAGCGCAATCGCACATGGAAAAAGGCAGGTGAGCATGGTGACGCAACGGCAAAGGCCAGTTTGCACCCATTGAAGGTGTGTTGGTGTGTGTTGGTGGGATTGCAAGGGCATAATTTATTTTGAGTTTCTCTCCGCTGGCCGAACGATTGATTGGGACAAGTACTGTGGTCAATTAACTAATCTGAAGATAAATCAAAACAGAAACGTCCGATTTTGTCAAATCGCAAAGGCGTAGTCTTTCATTAGGACAACGCCAGACCACACGTTTCGAGATAGACGCTGCGCAAACTGATCAGCCTGAAATGGGATGTCCTGACTCATCCACCGTATTCTCCTGATATAGCATCATCTGATTATCACTTGTTCCGATCATTGCTAAATCATTTAAATGGAAAAAACTTGACTCTTTGGATGCCTTGAAAAACGTCGTGTCTTCGTTCTTCGAATCTAGACCGCGTAGTTTTTATGATCGGGGCATTCGTATGCTGTCAGAACGTTGAAAACAGATTACAGAAAACGATGGAGAATATATTATTGATTGAATAAAGAACTTTGTTTGCCTAGTCACTGTGTGACTTTTACTCACAAACTCCGCATGAAGTTTTGCACTCACCTGATACATAAAACATAGCTATGCACCATTTTTTGGACTTTTTAATCCTTCTTTCCCCATTTGCTCAATTGTCGATTTAGAAAAGTATCGATCATCCAGTTTCGTATTAAATTCGCTGTCCCCGAGGATGATATTGACCAAGTTTTGGACGTTCAAAAATTCCGTCAATATCATTATCCAGGTCCATTTCGTCTTGAAGATAAGGTTGCTCATCTTCGCTATTATCTGTAGAATTTTGTGCCGTTTGTCTAAATATATAACTAGATGTACACGGTTCTGCAGACGAGCGGAGTCACTTCGAATATGGAAAATACTCAGTCCAGCAAAAACTATCAACTTCGTTTTATTTCTTAGTTGAATATGTATAGTATTTTGCCTTTTTATTTCGAGATAATTATAAAGGAATTTTCCACTCCATTACAGTCTTTATAATTATTGATTATTGAACTAACAGCAGCAGTAATATAATGTCGGTCCAAATGTTCTATAGATTACCAGCCGCCAAATCGTTAGCTAATTTGAACTTTAGAAGAAATAATTTGCCTTTCTGGGTATATAGGTACTTAAACACTTTTTTGCTAAACCTTTTTTGACAGGAATTGTCCATCAAATTTGTTTTATTGAAATTAAAAGATGCATGTAGTGGTACTATTTATAATTTTTGTAATTTCCTAAGTCTTCTATGTATTTCTTCATTTGCTCTTTAATGGGCACTGCTCTGCTTCTTTCAATATTATTCACAACCCTTATTGTTAAGTCGTGCTACCGGCTTAGAAGTTTTTCACGTATTATTTACTTTTACTTGCATATAGAAATTGATGCATAATTTCTGAAGAGCCAAATATTTACAAGCCGACGTCAGTTAAAATTTTGAGGTTTTCTAGTGAATCACATGTCATATCGAGACGAAAATAACAAGTTTGCATAAAAGATAATAGAATTGACGATAAAATCGAAGGTAAACATTCGCATATAGGCAAAATAACTGCAAAATAAAAAATACTCAATTACTTAGTAAAATATTCGTAAAATTTGACTTTGCTATGTGATCGGTGTTTTTCAAAATTTCAGTCATATTTATTTATTTCTGTTGCATCATTGCTGTCGTACACATGAAGAATATAATTTTTTTCAATTTCGCATAACTGATGCAAATGCTTTATTCTCATATATAAGAAACGATGTGGGAGGTTTCCTTCCTGATGTAAAAGGGCGATGTCTGCCGTCTATAATCTAAAACTATCTCCAGCCAATAAGCATACAAACTCAAAAACACTATTAGAAATGTGATTTAAGTTATTTAATTGATTTCATTTAACACAATCACACAAAATCCATATGTAAGTACACTCTTTTGGTCAATTTACTCAATTATAATTAACGAGTCGATGGCCGCAGTGGTTAGGCGGCCAACTATCGTTGTGCGAGGACGATAGGTGCCGGGGTTCAATTCTCTGGAGGGACGGTGACATTTTTTCAGGAAGTTTAATACCGGATCGACTTGCCATTCGCTGTTGGGAGCAAAGTGATTAACAGCGTGGCATCATAAAAGACGATATGATGCTGTCACAAAGCCGTTTGAACACAACTTACACACAAAACTACACCGCCAGAGTTGCAGTGATAGCCAGACAAGCGATACAGCTTACGGAATCACTGCAACTAAGCACCCACCATTAAAAAAAGTACATATATAAACTCCTATTGCGATGAAACAAGTACAGTTAGAGGAGTTTTAAAACGAAAGAGATAGGTGTTAGTTTGGGCGACAACTTTGACACATCCCTGCATGTAGTGAAATTTGGATAAACCTAGATAAATCACAAACAACGGTTATTAACAAAAGAATGTCTGTATCGTATTTGGGATGATCAGCATACAATTGACAACCAGCAGATGTATAAAGCAGGCAAGTAGCAAAAACGCCACTCGTCCAAAGCATATATTAAGCAAAACTTTTGCAACTGAAATAGTAGCGTTGGGATTTTACGTAGGGGTCTCTTTGCGTTGTTTTGTTCGTGTATGCATTTGGGTTTCATTTTTGTATCTACAACCATTTGTACTTTGCCTTTCTGCAGCAAATTAAAAAATTTACTAATCCTGATTGATTTTGGAAACACAAACTTTAATTAAAAGTAGAATTTAGAATGTATTTAATTTGTACATGCAAAAATAAAATAAAGAATGATTTATATTTTATGTAAGTTCGGATCTATCATTTTAATAATTTTCCTCATCACGCTTCACACGAACTAATATTGAACAATAGTCT
Source organism: Holotrichia oblita (assembly GCA_023690525.1). Classification (NCBI taxonomy): domain Eukaryota; kingdom Metazoa; phylum Arthropoda; class Insecta; order Coleoptera; family Scarabaeidae; genus Holotrichia; species Holotrichia oblita. Next base: position 64,438,733 of record CM043020.1, read on the forward strand.
AGCACCGTCATTTGCATATCTAATTTCACTAATTTATAACATCGGAACGGAACGACGAACGAGCAAGCTGCTTCAGCATGGAAAAACATGGACTGGGAACGAATGGTTCGTTCGTCAAGTTAATTATTCGACAAAAATTATAGACCTCCGTCGTCGGTAAATCACGCCGCGTCGCGTAATCATCGAATTTAAATAACAATAAAGGGAACCGATGTTACCACATTGTTGTATCAACGTCTCAATCGAGCACCGTATAATTTACGATCGTGCTTTTATCATCCCAACAGTCTAATAGATTTAATTACCTGTCGGTTTGGCTCACCTACGAACCAACTTGACTGCCTGCCTGTTAGTTATTTTCCGACTACCTCCTACCACCACCACCCAACGACGTGATTGTGAGGATTGTAAGTTGGGAGTGTTCGGACCCACTATCCGACGAGTACGTGTCTATTTGATAAATGGAGATATTTGTCTTGGAGTGTACCTACTGGGTTTTGTAAAAGTGTACGTATATTCTCGGCAAGCTACCGACTTTTTTTCCTTTTAGCAAAACAAAACGTGATATGACTGATACGGAAGCAACCAATTTTTCAGTTCTGCATTTTTTTTGTTTCTTATTCATTATTCTTTCTTTCTTATGTATTTTGTCAAAATTTTCCTTAATTACATCCAAAAATTTCTTCACTTCCCTGTCATTTTTAATTTGTTTCCATTGTTTTGGTATTTGTCATTTTATTTTATAGTTACTAAAGGGTGGTTTTATATTTTTCAAAGCAGAGGTTCTTAGACTGTTACTGTTAGGCACACCTACAGTTCTTTTATGCAAAAATTCTGGCTTAACAATTCTTTATCAACATATTGGTTTCGAAACTTAGATACCTAGGAGGCAAACTTGCTACGACAATTCAAGAGTAATACCAGGACTCCTTGTTTTATAACTCCACAATCGTCAAATGGTCTCTCCAAAATCAAGGTGGATTTAATAAATATTAATTCATATTTATTCTGTACCAAAGTGTCTGAGGTTTACTTTCCTTCTCTACCAAACTTTAGTTTTTTGTTTTCGATACCGAAAAACTTAGATTCAACAAAGAAAACAACAACAACAAGAGCAACGTTTACTGTATGGTAAGTGGATATGAATTCTTGATTTACTGATTTAAACTCAAAAATCAAACGTTATCAGTTCAAGAACATTGTTCCAAAGTTAATTCCGAACCAAATTATCAAGGTACAATACACTCCTTATAAGATTGAAGTATAATTGCGTCAATTAAAATATTCCAAAAAGCTGACTCAGTCACTCTCGCCCAACATAATGCAAGCGCTCACAAAATGATTTATTTATGTTCCTAATAATCAATAATGAGCCGATTTATTGTTTGCCTGTCTGAATATTCAATAGATTGAGCACTAGATTCTAAGGGTACAATTTACTGCATATATAAAATCAGCATCTACATTCCAACTATCAAAAGAAACTTCTATATATAGGTACTATATATTTCTTCTAAACGATACATCTGAAATATTTCAGAAACTCAATCAAAAATGATTTTCAAAAGTAGATTTACTTACTTTTCTTGTAGCAAAAATATACTTTGACTTATTACCTCAAATAGAACTGTATCGTTCAAACGGTGCACACGAACTGCACCACGAAGTCTGTAATGACTAAAACCGGTACATGAACTGCGCTACGAAAATTTCAGGTACCTAGAACGTTTTACTCGAACTGCACCACGTGTTCAAATTAGGGGTAATTAAAGTAATTCTCGAACAATCTGTTTTAAATGATCATAAATGGTTTAATTTGGAATGATTGGAAACGTACTTAATATTTAAGACTATTTTATATTTAAAATGAATGTGCGGACCAAATTGATATACAATAAGCAGCGCCGGATTAAAGTCCTATGGGGCCGGAGGCTACTTTAAGATACGTGGCCCTACTAACTAGTTCTACTAAGAAATGAAAGGGTTAGGAAGAGGTTACCTATTTAAATATTTAAGTGTTATTGTAAAAAGGAACGAATATCATTAAATTTTAGCAGAATTTATAAAGCAACTTAAAAAATATGTCTTATGTTGAATTACCTACAACAATGAAAATACTTGTTTATTATAAAATACATTTATTATTATTATTATTAAGAATATAAATCGAGGTGAAAATTTTCGGGTATGCGGTCAATTTAAAAAAAGGTCAAACTACTGACTCATTTATTAATATCTCAATATTTCGCAGACAGTTTTTCTGCTTCATCAGGAGAACTACAATGGTAAAAACAGACGGAAAAAAACACATATAAGTACAAGTGAAAATTAACAACAATAGTTACTTACTTAAAACAGAGTGGATCGTTACAAAATCGGTAAATAAAACATGATTTCCGTCATCGCGAGCAGAAAAAACTCCAACAAGATTCACAAAACAAACATTTTAAAATTCTAATATAATTTGTAATTAAAATTAAAATACTAAAACCAATCAACGTTCAAGTCACATCGCTGTCAATAAATAAACGGAAATAAGTGAGACATAACCTCATTTGGTTTGGAGCTGTACTATAAGGTGGGCAGATAAGATACGGGAAGCGAAAAACTACGGGGGTCAAAAAGTCTATGTTAAAGGGGAAAATTGACATACAATGAATTGATCAAAGAAATAGGGAATGTTGATGATCTATCTGAAGAATGAGTAAAACATCATACGATATATAATTCTACGTCACCAAAACTATATTGCTTCCAGAAAATACATAAACCGGAAGTCCCCTTACGTCCCATAATTAGTTCAATTAATTCAGTTACATATAAGTTATCAAAATCGTTATCGAATATTTTAACCTTGTCATTAGCAGATAGAGCTGACTATAATGTCAAAGATACGTTTACCTTTGTCAATTATATAAATGGTGTTGTTCTTCCACCTGGCTATGTTTTAATTTCTTTGGATGTAGTGTGTCTCTTATCACCAACATGCCTTTGGAATTGTTGGTTACCATTATCCAAGAAAAATGGGAATTTATCTCTTCGAACACTGATCTATCGAAAACATCCTTTCTGAAATTAATTGAATTTATTTTCAACAATACGTACTTCTCTTTCAACAATAATTTCTATCAACAATTGTTTGGGACACCGATGGGATCTCCGATTAGTCCCATTTTGGCTTTGGTAGTTATGGACCATTTACTTGATGTGGTCCTACCACGCTTACCATTTACTTTCCCCTTTATATACAAATATGTAGATGACATTATTTGTTCTGTTCCTGTTGATTCGATTGATTTAGTCTTACATACCTTTAATTCATTTGATAATCACTTACAATTTACAATAGAAAATAAAGATAACAATCATTGTTGTGTCCCCTTCCTGGATACCAATGTTATTCACACAGCCGAGAATAAGATCATCTTGGATTGGTTTCAGAAACCTACTGCTTCAGGCAGGTATCTTAATTATTTTTCCAACCATCCAAAGAATCAAAAAACTTAACACGATTATAGCGAGTTACACATATTTCTGACGAGGTTTTCCTATAGTCTAATTTGAAAAAATTGGTTGATATTTTCTGTAACAATGGTTATCCCAGAAGTTTGGGTCATAAATTGATCTTCAATACCTACTGGTTTTCGTGATGGTCAGTTGGATGGTGATGGTCCTGTTGAGATGGTTTACCGAAGGCTACCCTACAGCAGCAACCTTAGTGATAATGTTATTAAGATCTTTACTAACTTACCAAATTTAAAAATAGCTAAATACAACCAAATAAAAATACGTAATATTTTTACAAATACCAAAGATGAGACCCCTCTTCCGTTTAGAATTAACTCAGTTTATAAAGTGTCTTGTTTTGACTGTAATGGTTGCTACATCGGCCAGACGTGCCAATGGCTAAAACATCGTGTGAGTTAACACAAAAGGGACTGCCGTATAGGTAAAAGATCCTGCGCTTTGGCTAATCATGCAAAAGAACGGAACCATAAGTTTGATTTTGATAACACGTCCATTTTGAATATTGAGAGTAATTACAAAAATAGACTTTTTCTAGAAATGATATATATTAACAAACATGGTAACTGTGTTAATTTTAAATCTGACACTGATCATTTGAGTTCCATTTACTGTAATATTTTGCCAAATCTCATCCAATAGCCCTTTCTAATTTTTCCCCCCTTTAACATAGACTTTTTGACTGATCCCCGTAGTTTTTCGCTTCCCGTATCTTATCCGCCCACGTTCTAGTACAGCTCCAAACCAAATGAGGTTATGTCTCACTTATTTTCGTTTATTCATTGACAGCAATGTGACTTGAACGTTGATTGGTTTTAGTATTTTAATTTTAATTAAAAATTATATTAGAATTTTAAAATGTTTGTTTTGTGAATCTTGTTGGAGTTTTTTCTGCTCGCGATGACGGAAATCATGTTTTATTTACCGATTTTGTAACGATCCACTCTGTTTTAAGTAAGTAACTATTGTTGTTAATTTTCACTTGTACTTAGGTATGTGTTTTTTTTTTCGTCTGTTTTACCATTGTAGTTCTCTTGATGAAGCAGAAAACCTTTTTTTAAATTACCCGAAAATTTTCACCTCGATTTATTTTCTCACGTTGTATGGTCGAGTACTTCCCTTCAACAACATTATTAAGAATCTAATAAAAATACACTAAAATAAAGTCACTTCATACTAATGGATTTTTCTTGCTTTAATGGAAACACACTCGTCAATAATATCCTCAAAATTTAATTAATTAATAAGAAAATGACCATGACCGTTTATTCTATTATGTCTACTATGCCACTGAAGCATAAAATTTAATACAATGTCCTTTTATACACAAACAGCTTCATTTCTAGTTGTTCATTTTTATATTTTGTTAAATGAATTTAACGTTTAATTATTGTATTGATGGTGCAGTTCAGGTAGGCGAAACATGGCCATGGTGCAGTTCGGTCAACGGATTATAAATGCCTGGGCCAGAAAAATGATCCCTACTTATCCGTGGTGCAATTCGAGTACGCGCCGTTCAAAAACGGCATTCTTCAATTTTCTGAAGTAAAACATATATTTAGAGACTAGAAGATTAAAAGTGTCAACTATATTACAAGACTAACAACAAGTCATCAAACATTTAAATAGAACAAACAATAAACGTATTTAACTAGTGCGTTACAATTTATTGCAACAAACAGACTAAACTCTAAAACGGTTACTCACCGTAACTCATAGATAAGAGAGTATATTTAGATGGGAATCTAATATACTACATACCGATCTATAACAGCGCCACTGTAGGTGTAGTATAGAAACAACATTTCAGGCAGCAATTTTAAAATAAATTTAGAGTCGTAATAATGTTTTCGGCGTATTGCACTTTTATGCACTCAATGTGTCTTGTTTATCTGTGGTGGCTGCTAGTTGAAGCAGTTTCTTGCACTTATTGTTAGTATGTATGAAAATTGCATAGAAATACAATCAATGTGTAAAAAAAAAATTACTGAAATGGACATCGCATATTCGGTAATTTTTGTAGACTTTAATCGGGTCCATATCAAGTAATTTTCTAATTTGGCACACAACATACAAATACCATATTTATAAACTTACAGAAGAACTCAAATAATATAATCAAATAATGATCTGAACGCAATGATGACACCTGACAAGTGATATAATAAAGCTGTACGTAAATCTGTGCAAAATGTCACCCAGATATCATCTAAATTCATTTTAAAATTGCCGCTTGAAATGTTGTTTCTGTACTACACCTGCAGTGGCGCTGTTATGGATCGGTATGTAGTATATTAGATTCCCATCTAAATATACACCCTGTCCGTAAATGTTTGAAGGTGACGTCTGTCAAAATGTATGCAATATTTGTGCTTAAAGTTTACCACCCTGAGAATGTCAGTTGGTTTATTCCTCTATGGCCATAGTCGCACGTCTGTATTTTCGTTGGATTTGTTTTTTTTGTCATTGCAATGGTTTTATAGGTATAATTTTTTATAATTATTAATTTTACTTAGCAATAAGTGTTTCCAAAAGGAAGCATATTGTGTTTGATTTTAAGAAACAATTTTAATAATTGTGCTGAAAGTAACTACCGCGTGGGACGCTAATGTTAGTTCTTGCGATCGAAGTCAAATGTAGCGTGACAAACTTAACCAAAATTTGACAGTAGCTGTCAGCTTTAAACATTTACGGACACCCGATACTCTTCTTTTTCTATGCCGTAACTGCTCAAAATAAGCACCATATCCTGCATTTATTAGTAAAGTCAATTTTCTAATGCTTGCCTCATTTTCTAAAGGTGCATGTGGAATATTTCAAGATTCGTTGATAGCCATTACGCAAGTCACTCAAAACTGTTGCTTCAGACTTATAAATTACTGATTTTAAATGGTTCCAAAATGAAATATGAAATGACGATTGTAATAGCAAACGAATACATTAGTCAGCTTTGACGTAGCCTGCTCTCTTTGACGGATACATACCAATTTGGACTAAAAGAATAGAAATCATCGTAACTGATCTACTGAAATGTGACCGTCTTATTAACTTAACCATTATTTTGTAATCTCTTTATATGACGTAAATTCTGCTGAAATTATAAATAATTCGACATTACGTTCGTTATATTCGTTTGTACTGAATTTGTCTTGTTGCTATAAACAAATAATTGTATAGTTAGGTACACTAACTAAATTTTGCTATCAAGAAATCTCTTTTGTTCTACAAAAAATAATACAAGCAAAAAAATATATTTGCAGAATATTTGTCGAGTAGATACTTTTAACGCGTACTGTACATATAAGTGTATGTGTTGTGAGAAATACATTAGTGGGTCCCCTGTGGATTAACGGACCGATAAGAGTGATGTATGGCGGGAAGTCGCGAAGACGTGGCTGGAGATTAGTGGGGATCGCTTGTAGAGCACAGGGTTACTTCCGGTCGTGACAGCCGAGATAAATCACCCGATCTCGCTTGCTCGCTTCGTCGTACACGGGATGCGAACCACCTCTCACTCCATCTTGCACACTCTTGGTTGGCAGTTTAGAAGAGAGGTCCGTTTCTCGATTAATGGTCGAACAAATGTGGAAAACCACCTTCGGTGAACTTTTTCTGACGGCGAAAGGGGGAAACGCGTTTAAACATCACACGGCCTTCGCCACTGCTGCTTCGCCCGCTTCCACCAAAAGGGGTCGGTCGTGTTCGTCTTTCTCTTCGACAAAATTAATGTGCTCCTGTTGAAGGGGGTCCTTCTGTGCCCCACTCCACGCGTTTACGACGGGTGTAACAGTGGTGGTCTTTTTTTTGTAAATGAATGGGGGAAAATTTATAGACCAGCAATTTCAGAAGTACACGGTCGCTAAGTTATAAAAAATGATATATTATATAGGTGGTCGTGTACCTTTTATTAAATATTGAATTTTTACTGGAAAGAGGAGAGTTAGTGTTTTTGGTTGTGAGGAAAGATATTGTGACGTATTATATGTTATACTTAACCTCAAGTTTATAATTTGATTAATACTGTACACATTTTACCTAAACATAAAGCCCAGTGCCACTATAACAAGTTATATTGATAGATTTGTGGATGTCATTGGAGAAGGAACTCTTTTCAACAGACATGAACGTACTTTGGAACTACTAAAGTGATTTGTTCTAAAGTTCTTTTCAGTAATACACTCTTTTCATTAAGCAAACGGGACAGCTGCAGTCGATAGGGGAGTCGGAATTCAATTCTCCGAGATGACGGTAATATTTTTCTGGGAGAACTGTCCAATCTATCATTCGCTGTTGGAAAAAAAAAGTGAAAGTGCAGCATTATAAATGGAGGAATAATGCGGTAACAGGGCCACTGAGCGCATCTATACGCACACAAACTATACAGCAAGAGTGCCACGGTAGTTAAACAAGCAATACAGCTTAAGAAACCACTGCTAGCATTCAAAACACAAAAACCTTACTGCTATGCTCATGTTGCTAAGTATCCATAGACATGGTGATTTCAATGTTGCAAGCTTAATATTCTTCCTTGGATTATGGATCAGTTTTATTGACATACATATGTGGCGTTGCTGGCAAAGCATTGTTCCATCTATATTAAATGTAGAAATACAAGTACAAATACCTACACGGTGTAATTTCGCCAAATTGATTGGTGTACCCGTTGATACTGTATGTACCACTGCTGTTTAACGTAGTACACTATAGACATACTATATAACTTAATTACTACTTATAAGTTCTTTTGCTTATTGTTAGCTGAATAGTTTGTAATTTGGTACATATAAGAAATCGGATGCACTTTTCAGAAGAATTTTGATAGTATCTGATATAACCTCAAGTTTTTCATTCTTCCTTTAACTTGATAAATTGCACTTGTAGGTCAATCAAATAATGCTCTAACAAGAATTGAACCAACATATATCTAAGCTGTACTCTCACAACGCAGTCATTGTACATTTTGCTCTTCTTATACATTTTTGTAACGAAGAATTGTTTTGGAAGTGCCTGTATACAACTTTTAGTGCTAGCACAACATATACATATATTAAAAATATTACCTACGACATTTATCCAATCGATTTAAGTTAAAACACATTCTTTTAGTGTCATTGTACTTTAAATAAACCTTTCAAGAGATATTTAATTTCTTATCATGGTCGGGGCCACATAAAACGAGAATTATGCATAGACGTGGAAGTTATTATGGCCAACCATAAAATTTACGATTATTTCGGTCCATTAAGCTTTCTACAATAAAAGTCAAAGACTGAGTTGTTTACGACACGTCCGTCCATCACACATGATAGGCTAGTTATACTGGCGGGGACGTAAGTGCATGTGTGTACCACACATACCTATTCATATACAAGCGCATATAATATACACATACACGGACGCGGTGGCACTATACGGGTGTATTTCTTACATGTCCGTTCTGTAGGCGCACATGTATTTGTGCATATTGGTGTATATGTGCGTAGCAATAACGTTATGGACGAAACAAACCGCTTCTACTTTCTATGGTAGTTTGTACATTATCTTCATATAAATTCAGACCGTAAAACAAAGATACATACTGATTACTGATTAAAACCTGGGCCCCGTGCGTTATACGCGAGCGGACGCTAACTGTTTATAGCCATCGTAAATGTCATAAACACCGCAACATTCCACGGTGACCCACAGTATGTATAAGCAATAGTGCAGGGTTGGGTTAGCCGATATTGACATATAAGGACTAAACCTGAAGGGTAATTCGGCGTGAAATGAAGTTTAGTTTTCAGTAGCTCCACTAGATGACAGATCTATAGTTTAGAAGCCGTTCGGATTGTTTGAATGTATCTTACATAGACATACGTGTATATATTTTTCTATAATTTTTTGGATATTTGCGTACAGTGCATTTTAAAATAATGAATCATATATATAGCCTGACGATTTTAAAGACATAGAACAGATACCTACCATCCTTTGAAACCCAGGCTGTTGACCAAAGCTGGCAGTATTGATGTTGTAACGAAGCTGTTTCTTCAGGACAATGCAAGAGCTTAAAAATTAAGCTTCACCACGCACCATAAAGTCCGGGGTCAGTTTAATATTTATCTTTATTTAGACATTTGTACTGAGTACCTCAGTGGATGTTAGCTAGCAGACGATGGTAAATTAAAAGAGGGTACGTATTCTATTTAAAAGTCAAAAATCTTCGCCAGGATTGAAGTAAGTGGATTGAAGTTACTCTGAAAAATAAAACATCAAAATCATCTATTAGTATGAATTTTTCGTTCTTGAATTACAAGAGGTTTTTCAAAAAGTTTAAGTATTTGACGTTGATGGTTTGCATTCAATATTTCAAATTTATATATAGATTTCTGATTTAGATTTGTCGTGTAGCCGAAAATAGCCATTACTATATTCTCGTTGAAATAAGACAAATTAGTATACAGCATTAAGCAAAATAATTGGCACAACAATGGCCTGCATTTCCGTTTAATAGGTAAGTTTTTTAGTTCATGTGGTTCATATCTTGGAACATGCAAAGTTCATGACGTTAGAGCTACAAAAATAAAATATTAACGACGTTGTTGTATTCTTTGGGCAGGACGTTAACAAAATATCTGGTGAATTATTTAATGATTAAAAATTAATCTGAAAAATATCTAAAAAAATATCTACATTAGCGTAGATTTTGAAATTAAGAATTGCAAATCACCTAACATTTACATCTCTCCCTCTGACCTAATCACGGATATGCGGGTCTGCTGCAGGATAAAGAATGATAGGGTTGTGAGTCTCAGTCAGTTCAGAGCTAGATTATTACTTTTAGTTACGTATGAAATTACTACTACAATATATATTTGGAAAATAGCATTATTCAGCTCTGATTTCTTTTTCAGTCTGCAAAAATCTTCTAACTGAAAGTCTGAACTGGCCTTTGGGAATTTTCTGGCATATGTTGTAGCTAATCTTTATCAATGTTTCTTTTTTATAGATATCTTGTTAGAATCGGCGGTTTCGGCTATACTCTTAACACTATTGGTTATCACAATTAATAAAGCAACATATATTTGAGTATGGAAATAACCACGACTTTTTATACATACCTTGTAGGTATACCAAAATTATTTAAAAACTAATTGCATTTAAAATTCAAATTTAGTAGTGTAGTACCATAAAATTGATGATGTAGTTCATGTAGTTTCTCAAAATTAAGTATTTACAAGACCGCAACCACTGCTGCAAATTGTGTAAACAGACCGTGTGATGAATTGGAAGTTATGAATCAATTCTAAACTGCTTTTGCTTTTCGGCGTATTTAATGAATATATGTAATATGAATAGAAACGACGTGTTTAGCAAAAAATATCTATGCAGTAGAATTCAATATACAACAACGTTTAATGCTAACTTGGACAAATTTACAGGACAGGATCCAGGAATTTCTCAATGAACTGTGTAATACTATTTTGCAGGTTTGGTGGAAAAGCGTGAAGAATATGTAGTAAGTTGGTGGTCTGTGTTCATGAGTATTATTAAATTAAACATCTAGTGCTTGAATCGGACAGTATTATATTAGATTAGTTTGTTTTGGTGTGAAAATAATACTACTTGGGTTCTATTGCAAAGTTTTGAAGAAGTTACTTCTATAAATCTAATATCTATGCACCAACTGGATTGCTTGATTTTGTTTGCCGTGTGTTCTCCTACCCTCAAGAAATGAACGTGTAATAATTTGCAGCAATGTATAAGATAAAACTTGTATGTTGAAGATCTACAAGTTTTGTTTGTTTACAAGATCTGTTTTGGTAAAGGGAAATATTGTTTAAACGTATCACATTTGCAAATAAAATTCGTAATAAATATATACTTGCATTTAGTAATCTTTTTATTATAGTATTTATATCAATTATATTGTATAGGCTAGACGTCTGCGACTGAAAGTAGTAAACAGTAACCAGTGTATTGAACGTAGTGCTTGATCGTATCGTCCCGTAACCTTTAAGGGTATGATTTATTGTTCTTGGGACTTATCAGATTTGCGAATATGGTTTCATCACGTCTATTGATAAAGTACCCATATTTGCTGCAATCAAGTGTTGCTTAAGCTAGTCCATTCCTGCCTCATAAGCACATACGGTCATATAGTCCCAGCCGAAGTATTCTATACGTGCATCGGCTATAAAAAATGGCAACGATCACGGCAATTTACTGGATAATCGCAGCATGCCGCGACACTTAATACTTGGCGGCCCCTTAAAGAGCAGACGACTTGAATATATTAATAAAGCGGTAAGTCGTTATAATGTGCTCCGACGTACTCGACTACCGCCCCGGTTTTCTGGTTCTTGTCGATGACGGTGTTTTGACGATGTGGAGTAGATTGAGAAAGAAGATATGATGGTCGTAAATGTAAAAGTATGGTCGTATGTAAACATCGTGTTAATTATATATCTTTTATCTATAAAAATAAGAACAAAAAAATTCACCACTAAAATATGAAGCATTAATTGCACATAATCGTTCGGTTATTTGGGTAAATAACAGTAAAAAAGAACTGCTTGAATTAAAAGTTAAGTATTCAGTAACTGTTTACTACAATTTATATACATATTTTTATATTGCCATACCACTGAAAGGAATTTGCATTTGTAAAGTGTACAGTTAATGTCGTAAGTAATGACGTACTACAAACAGTTAAATATTTTCTACTTCACATTTATCATAATCGCTGTTTTATGTCTATTAATACAATAATTGGAAGCGCTATTTTCAGCGATACAAAAATATTGCTGTCAACAAAAGTAGAAATGCATATACAAGATAACTGCTTCTCATGGCAAAATCCATTGTAGTTTTCCACTAGGAATAAATAACTCTCCAGCGTAGTCTTTAGAAACTTTTAATTCTTTAAAAATATGTTAAATACATGCTTAGGAGCGATTTATGGCGAATGAAAATGCTAACATTAACTTTGTTCAGAATCGCGGACAAATTTTCATAGACAAAATTTACGATTCCTTTTGAAAATATGAATACTTCATTTAAGTTGAAATATGAAAATTTAGTAGGAATAAAATTCTAGGTACTGTTACTTCGACTTGTTTAGAATGATCACGAGAATTGATTTTAAATTGATGTGCATCAAGTTGAGGTTGGGTTTAGTCAATTGTGGCAAATATAGTTAAATCATAAACAAAGAAAAAACACCGTAGATTCTGAAATATAGTGCTTTACGATTATTTGTGTATTAGAACAACTGTTCGATAAAACATCTTGCGCAAGAACATTAATTCACACCATTATTATCATATAGTAACACTTATCTTAATATCATAGGATATAATCCCTTTACCCTAAATTTTACCACGAACTACCCTCCAGATAGAAGCGTCCCTGTGCTGACAAAAATGGCATATATCATCCGTTTCTTGGCCGTAGCACAAACACGTTTAATTGAAGTGATAAATATAAATTAGATGCGGCTTTCAATTGTATTCTCGTATGATCGTAAATCACGAGAAGGGGCGCAGCGAGGTGCGGCGAAGGGTACTGAAGCGTCCTGACAGCTCGAAAATTGCTGGTGTGGGAAAAGATGTCATGACGACAATGGGCGAATTTAAGAATAAATGATTTCTCTGTCCGACTGCCGACACTACTCCGCTATAACGAATTAATTGAATCTGAATGGAAAAGATGGACGGGCAGCATCGGTGGTGTGTTTATAGCTTTGACAAGTAATTTATTGTCTCCGGTTAGATATGTTGAGGTTGTTACATGTTTGGGGTCGTTATCGTATCAACAAAAGGGAGATATATGAAACAGATGGACGCTTAGTGCGACTGAAGAGGAAGAATTCGAAAATATGTGAATTTGCTCCAGCTATAAACGAGTTTTTGATAAAATTATTAACGGACTCAATTTAATGATTGATAAATATTTTATGTTTGACATAATAAATATGGTTGTCTGCCTAAAATTTTTTGTCCTGGAAACTGTCCTGCATATTAGATTAACTTATCTTTTAATTTCAAACTAAATGAATAAATATAAAAAATATTGGTACAATCTTTGCAATAATTCCAACTATGTTTATATCCATCTTCAAATAGTTGATAATCAATTACAAACGTTTTATAAACTGCACGTTCAATTAGTTATTACTAAGAATTCAGTTATCTGTATGCGAAGAGTCCCAGACTAAGTATACATTATTAACGTGTTATTAAAATTCATAACTTTGTGCAAAAAATATAAAATTAACACATAGTAGCAGTACAAATTGAAAATTTTTCAATTAAAAAATATAAAGTATTTAATGGGAGTTAATATTGGCAGGTCACTCTTCTTGTTGTTGTTGTTGTGATTATTTCATTTGATTGATGTAACTTTTCGCTAGATCCAGCGTAGTGTATATTTATTAATATTGTTCCATTTCTTTCACACTTGTAGGATGAATTGGAAAAAGGTTAAGACTCTTTTCTCGCCAAGGGGTTCGCCAGGGCATTAAAAACACATAATATAACTGAACCTCGGTCTCACTAACCCACATACGATAAGACAAAAGGTTTTCACATACTTATAATGCATTCTAAATCATACAGACACTTCGCAAACATTAAGAAATCTATATATTTCTCAGTAGACGTCCGGGTTTAGCGAAGCTAGTAGGGACAAATAGTTAAACGAATTTACTCCATTAAAAAATAAACAAAAGACTTCAAAGATTAAAAATACAATTAAAAAAATTGTTCACAGTGTTCCTTGTGCAAAAAATAATGCAACAAGTTTATAAAAATTTTATTATCATTAGGTTGTTATCTTTTAATTCCTGATTTATTTCCACTTAGAGGTCAATAAAACAATAAATAATTGAATACCAATTTATTCCATAACATATAATAATATGTTTTCGTTAAATAACTTCTTCAGCGGAAGAAATTGACATTTAATATGTGTCAAATTACTAATAATATAAATATAAATTGCCATGCCTATCAACAAAATTATCTAAAAAACAAACAATTCATTGATATATCGAATTTTAATTATATTCACAAGTAATAATGAAGGAATAATGATTTAATACAACATTAGAAATTGAAATGATTTGAATTATTCGTATATCAATCTATTTTTTGTCAAGCTCTAACAATTCTGTTCAAGGACTAGGGAAAAACATGGCAAAAAAACTTAGTCAAGAGCTTAAAATTAATAAAATTCATGCGTGAATTAAATTATTATAAATAACGCTTAAATGATCAATATCCGTTCTAAAATTTACCGCGTTTTCATCTTTCTTAATGTATATCATTTCGTAAATTAATCTTCTTTTATAATTATTTTCCTTTTTTAAAATTTTAGTGTTTTGAAAATCAAAATTATGTCGTCTATCTTTAGAGTGCTTAGATAAAGCAGTTTCAGCGGTGACGTTATGGGTAACAGTGTATTGATGGTTATAAATTCGTTTCTTTAAATATTGTTTGGTTTGTCCCATATAACATTTATTACAATCTTTGCAATCTAATTTATAAACGACATTACTTTGATTACCATGTTTAATGGGTGTTTTTAAATTTGTGAATAAATGTCTATTGTTGGTAGGTATGAAAGTTATGTGAATGTCTGATTTTTTTAATTCGTGTTTTATTGTGTCGCTTAAATTATTTATATGTGGTATAGTGTGGTATATGTTATTATTTGATTTTGTACCTGTGTTATATATTTTATTTATTCTTTTTGTGATTAATTTATTGTAAAACTCTTTAGGATAACTATTTTTTTCTAGTATTGTTTTTACTTTGCTTAAATTTTCTTTTCTAAAATCAGGGTGAGCTAATTTAATAGCCTGATCTACTAAACTGTTAATTACGCTTTTTTTAAAATTTACCGAAGTGTTTGAAAAATAGTTTAAATGCCTACTACTACTAGTGTCACTAGGCATGGCAATTTATATTTATATTATTAGTAATTTGACACATATTAAATGTCAATTTCTTCCACTGAAGATGTTATTTAACGAAAACATATTATTATATGTTATGGAATAAATTGGTATTTAATTATTTATTGTTTTATTGACCTCTAAGTGGAAATAAATCAGGAATTAAAAGATAAGTACATAAAGGTCAAAAAATACATATATTAATTAGGTTTTTATGTATAATATCTTTATCTATTTTGCAGTAGTTCTTTTATTGATGTAGGCTTGCTTCTACAGAAACTGAAACATCTTTGCATTTATTTGTTGTGAAATCGCATTGAACGCGAATATTTCTGTAGACCATTCAGATAAATTTTATAAACTTGATAAAAGCCCAAGCAAATTAAAAAGATTGTTTGAAATATCCAGCGATGTTTTCTCAGCATAACATAATCCTATTTTGGAATTTTCTTGTTACATTTCTTCACAATTGCTATGTTGCGATAATCATCTATTTGTATGTCTTGCATTTTAATGTTGCTGAATCTGAAATAAAAATTATTATGAAGAGTAAATATCAAATTCATGAACAAGATTGCCAATAATGTGAAATGCAAAGGAGCATCGTCGTCCTGAAACCACTGTCGATTATTAATATCTGGGGCATTGTTTATTAGCACTATATGCGACTGATTTTCAAAAAAATTCAAATTGTTAAATTGCGTTTGTTTAGAAAAGTACGATGTCCAACATTCGTTTCTTCAAACAATCTCTTTATTTTTTTGGGTTTTTATTAACTTGATAATATTTACCTGACTGGCCTACAAAAATATTCGAGTTCAATACGATTTCACAACAGATAGTTATGCAAAGATGTTTCAGTTTCTGTAAAAACAAGCCTACATCAATAAAAGAACTACTGCAAAATAGATAAAGATAGTATACATAAGAACCTATAGTGATAATAAAACATATTATAAACTTGCTGGATTATTTCTTGCACAGGAAACACTGAACAATTTTTTTTATTGTATTTTTAATTTTTGAAGTTTTGTTTTTAATGAATAAATTTGAAGTAATGCATAAATTTACAATTTTTTATAATAATACTGCTGAAATGTTGAATTTAGGTATAGGGAATACTATAGCAAAGTTGTAGAATATTTAATTCTGCGTTTTACTGATTAATAATATACAGGGTGTTCCATTTGAATTAACGGAGATTTTTCGTATTTTACTTCGTCAAATTGAACAATATTTTCTGGGCACCCCTTATACTGCAGGTCGGTTTCTGACATGGTGAGTTGAAGAAAAATGGTTGCCTAACATTTGGTCTAAAAATAGCTTTTCTGTCAACTTGCGATATTGTAATTGACAAAAATTTACTAGAAAAACATAGTAAGCCAAATATCTCAAAGACCGTCAGTTTTTTCATATGAATACCATACATAAAGTCGCTTTTATTTTTCATGTAGATTCAAAATAAATTATAAAAAATATAGGTTTGTATTTAAAAAAACAAAGTTGCTGTCTGTGCAGAGGAAATGTAGCACCGGCATTATTTTAGGTTTGTAGATCTTGAGAAAACTAGACACGTGAAATAAAAAGATTTTCAATTATATCTCTTATCAACCAAGATATTGGACTTCCGCGTACTAGGTGGGCACCCTGTATATGTGCATAATGAAAATAAGTAAACGTTTGAGTTTCCCGGTACCTATGCGTTGTTGCGTCGTCTATCCTAGAAAAAAAGAAAGCAACAAATAATCAACATTTTATATCCCTCATTGTACTTGCCTCTGATTGATTTGATAAAAGTGCACCATATGTAATGAGAATAGCTCGTTTTATGTTATTTTCTTCCATTTTTATTTGATAGTTATTAAAATTTAAAATTGAAGTACGCAGATTTTAAAACAATATTCAGAAATTTTTTGGTATCTCCTATGCGCTAATGTGAACAAAACCTGAGAGACATGTTTCTGAAAAGAGAGATCACGTCAAAGAAGGTCAAACACATATTTGTAAGATAATGGAATGTAAGTTATAGTAACTATTATTACGGCTTCCGCATTCTGGTCGTACATAAATAAACTATATATGTACATATATAAAAAGTAAAGTAAAATAACGCATTTTCGAAATTTCAATTCTTTTAAAATAGGCCCTATGACTTATATAGGAAATTATGGAATAGCAAAACTTTATTTAATAATTTTATTTAATTCATCATTCTTGGAAAGCAAACCTACATAGCTTTTAATTGTTTGGCCATGTTGTCACCAATATGTGCATTAAGACGGTGAATTAAATTGTCTTGATTAACAGTAACATATGTTTCACCATAATCAGAGAGAATAAACAGAAAGAGGTAATTTTTGGATAGTACGTCTAAATATCTATCGTACTAATTTATTTTCAGAAATCGTGTGATTTCTACAGATTAGACGCTTCTTCAGCACTGTTTATTATAGATATCCAATGTGTTGTGCTGCATAAACCGAGTGTAAACATGTGCACCTGCAATGATAACCATCCCAATAAATATTAAATCTACAACCGTAGTTTGGTATTTTCTTCGATCTTAAGCTCTTAATTTACATCTGAAACCTTCATTTATGAGGTTTCACGATAGCCTTCATCATAACCCACACCGTAATTACTTAACGTCATACGTGCAATTCGCCGTGTAATAATCGAAATAATTTGCATATATACATACTGTCGAAGACCTCTTAAGCAGCATTTAATTGGTTAGGTTCGGCTAAATACTCAATATATAAAAGTTGCGCAACTGACAACTTTGATCGTATATGTTATCTAACTTTATCTCTAAACCAAAAAGTTCTCGACGGTAGAACGTCAAGAATAATGAATGAAGGTTTTCCGATTTAATAAAGAGCCGTTGCCGACAATTCGAAGTAAATAAAATCTTTGATAAACGGCGTAATATTAATTACAGATAAAATGTTTTATATCAATGGTAACATATTTGGTCGGTTCGAGTTGAGGTTTTATATTTTGCAATACTTCTTAATTCGTTTTTTAATTAACTGGCGATTGAATATTTTGCATATGGCAATAAACCATTAAACAAGGTGTTCGCCTTGTTTATATTAATTGAGTCTTAAGAAAGTTTTACGCGTTAATAAATAACAATTATTTAGCGGTTTCAATGACAATTGCAAAATGCAAGTATATAATTTATGTGTATTGGATTTAATTCATTTGGATATTGTACTAACATTCTATATGTGTGTCACCTTATCTTTTCTTTGCCGGCTAATTCTGCTGCAATTCTTTCTACGACTACTGTTTATAGTTATTCGCGATTATAACTGTAAATATTAATTGTGTAATAATTAATATGCAAACGATGCAATAAATTCAATTATCTACGGTCGATGCAATAAACTTCGGTTTAATGACTTTAATTGCTCTGCTACGATAATTAAGTATTTCTAAAGTAAGCATGCAGACAGTTTTTTTTTCGAGTTGTTTATCAGTATCTGCAAAATAACATATGCGTTGAAATTTATGTCAATTAAATTTTAATTCTAATAATCATATAGTTGTTGAAATTTATTTATGGACTATTATCATGTTGTAATAATGTATCTGTATAAAAATGTACAAAATAAAATATACAAAAAACTGTAAGCAGCCTAGGAGACAAACAACGCAAAGGAAACTTGTGTGTATTAAATAGAGAGGTAAGGTAGTGCGAAATTTACAAAACTTACCAAAAGCATATATACATACTTCATGATACTTTTGTTAATTTTTAATACTGATATGTTAGTTGCTGTTTATGTAAGTTATAAACTAATTTCATCTCCGAAGAAAGAAATTTTACGAAGAACCTTAAACATTACTAAAGCAATTACAAAATTATTCTGCTCCACTCGCACCGTATCCGAAAGCAATTCTAACGAAAGAGCAAATAATTCTTGTACGAGTGTGACCATAACGCATTAATCAATTTTTATTCTTTATGGTCGGTGTTTAATGAACCTATTTCGTGCTGTTTTATGTCACCTTTGCGCGAAACCGATATAAAATATCCATCCAAAGTCGAGATTAAAGTTATTCTGTGGTCCACGATGGCCAATAAACTTAATCTGACGTATAATTTACACAGAAAACGATGCTATTGCCGCTGTAATATATAAAAGGCGGATCCTGTTTGGTCGCAGCTGGTAGCTGGATGCTTTCCAAACAAAAACAAAAAAAAGCCGAGAACCAGACATAATCAGAATAGCAGGTTCGTAATCGGATATTTTTCCTACATTTCATGTTATCGGTAATAATATCGTAATAAGAGTATTTTTGGTTTTCAAGAGACTACTTACAACCTAACGAATGTAATTTGATAGTTAAATATCTACCTTAACCCTTTTTGACTTTAGAGGAATTGTCTGGAGAAGTTTCATCCAATCTATTTTATCTCATCTCTATTTTACATGCGTATGCTTGCACTATGTTTATTATCAGTGTTCATTCTTTCTTCTGAATTTGAATGTTAAAATAAGCATAACATGGAATGACGACGAAGTAAGGATTGTTGGGTTTTGAGATCTTGGTAGCTTTGTAGATCAAATAACAGATGCGGATACTTTAATCCTGTTTCTTCTAATTGAGGGTGATATAAATTAATTATATAAACTGACTGAATTAAATTTCCTATTATCAGTTCCTGGACGTGATTTTTAATCTATAATCTAGGTCGTGAAAACCATCGTTCCGACTGCAGTATTCGAAGCAATAATCATTGGCTTTTGTCTATTTCACAAATAAATCCTTTGGGAATAGGTATATGGAGTGTCTTGTGTACGTGCATATTTTACATAGATATCGCAGCTGAGAATAATAGAGTTACACTATAAACTTTCTTTATAGTTTCAATATGTGCTTTTTCACGTCTAACAAATTTATTTTGGTCTTGATATTCGTTTCTGTATTTTCTTGTTACACCAAATGAATATTTACATTTCATATTGTCACATGGTTGCTCTCTTTTCACAATAATCAACACATAAGCACATACCCCCAGGTTGACGTTATTCTTAAACAAACGACGCACACGCCAGAGTCCATAACCCGAAAACATCTTCTCTCGCGTTTCTCTCCATCTCCAGGGCGCATAAATTTGCCCAGAAGCGGCATCTCAGCTCGTAGACTTATAAACAACTTCGTTTGATGAGGAGTAACGCACCAACTCGGGACTACGTCGACTCGTAAAACCATCACGTTTTCGTTGCGGCACATCAGAAGAAGAAACGACCACGTCGAGAAACACTTTAGAGTACCAGCGACCAAGAAGGAAGAACAACTATACAACGCTGCTAGAGAAGAGAACGAACAATTCTACTACTGAATTGTTTCAACGCATCGGGGGAGTTTCGGAGTGTAAGACACCAGCAGTGGTGGCTCGTGAATTTGAAAATTGGTAAAGCAAATTCATAGTTGGGTCTCATTTCTTATAAATTATCACCAGTATACAAGTTTACAGTGTTCAATTTTATAAAATTGAAAGATAATGTATGCTATAATTGGAACGAAATTAAGTAATATATTACCCGTAAGGATTTTCAATTGAGTTTTAAGTGCTGCACTCCTCTAGAATTTAGTTTAAGTCAACAGTTTGAATAGAACTAATACATATAACTACTGCTGCATGGTACCTCTGTAAGGATCCTATCTAGCTTTTTCGTACGCTAGTGAATAACATTGTATTTAAAATTTAAAACTATTTCACATAATTAAATTCATTTCTCATAATTATGCTCTAATACTAGGTCAACAATGATTCTTCACAAATAACGCATAGAAAATCGTAATCATCTTAAATTATTTAAAATTTTAGATGCATTTCCAAAATGAACCAAAAACAAAGATAGTCTATAACAAAAGTAATTTATGGCTGACATAGATCTAAAATAGAAGGAAATAAACACATTAGAGATAATCGGTAACTAAAATAATAGCGTTCTTTTGCTGCAGCTCTCTCAAAATATGCCAAGGGTAAGCAGATGCATCAATTTGTCAACTAAGGACAAATGCTGTGAGTTCTACGCGAATTTGATAGTTTACAGTTGTCGTACTTACCTTACAGACTCAACTATATAGTCCCATTCAGCTGTTGTAGTTTCATAAGAAGTAAAAGTAAAATATTTTTAAAACCATTATTAATAAAACCGTTAAAGAGCATCTATAACATTTGTATACTCTCTAGCTATCTTCACAGAGGTAAAATTTGTTATGATTCACACAATGGGACGCCACTGGTGAGGTGACGATATTTGCGGCGAATTTTCCAACCCCGTAGAATGCGTGGGTAATGGGCAAAGAGGTGAGAGTCAAATGGCCCGGCTAAATTAAGAATTACGATTTCCGCTGACAGACAAATTAGCGTGAAAGCTTCGCCCGTTAGCAAAGCGACGAAGCTCACTCCAAGAGGTGGGTGATGTTGGTGCAGCGCTCACACATGTAGAACCTGAGAAAGATGTAGACACGTATACTAGAGGAACCACTCGTAAATTTGATTAGGTGACACATTTCTGTCCCGCTTGATGTTAAATTATAACTTCAATATAACGGATGCTACCGACATAGAGGGCGCTTTGCGGACGGTGTGTAAACGGTAATGTTAGCTTCTGCCTGCGTTTGGTTTTAAATAGGAGGAGCATACATACCCTTGTTCATAATGGATTAATACGAGGTAATTGTGATTGCTGGTCAACTACAGCAATTATTATTTATTTATTTATTATTATTATGTTGGACAGGTATGAGTACAAACTACAAACTTACCAAATCTTATATTTGGAGTAAAGGGCAGAAATCCAGTTATATTAGATATTCCTTGGAGTACATGATGGATAGTTACCCACAGAAACCACTCACCTAGTAGTAACATCAATGAATTGGAAATGTACAGCGTAATTCGAATCGAATTTCTTTAAAGATTGTGCTTACTAATAAAAGAAAACTCACTTTACGTCTTGAAACTCTTACATAGACTTTGTAACTAATCGATTGTAATCTATTAATTGATCAGTTAACGTAAATTCAGGTTGATGTTTTTGTTGGGCTAATTAGAGGTTCTGAATTAATTCAATCGTTCACGCTACTTAACTCAGTTAATCTATCTGTAACCCCTTGACATCCACACCATTCGAGGAAATGTACTATCATTAACGCACCATATATCATTACCAATACATTAGTGTTTATTTACCGTTTCGTACTCGACATTAAATCGTAGGCAGATGCGCGTTGAAAGAGGCCATACTGCATCATATATGTAGTACGTAAGTACATATGTATAACACAACATGCATACACGCATACGTAGACATTTAGGATTCATACACAACATTCATATTGCCCATATGTGTATATATAATGTGTAGTTCTCGACACGGCAGCAGTCATATACAAATCATGGCATCGTGTCGAGACATCAAAGAGCGGCACATCTCATATCATTCGAGAGCTCGTATGTTAACGACAGTGCGGTAACGTAAACACCTGAAAGGAGTTAACTACGATCCGAAGTATCGTGCTGAAACATTTACGCAACCGTTGAATGTTATGAGCGGAGCGATATTGCGATATTGAAACATTCATTGTATGTGTGCGAGAATAAAGAGCGACCTCTCACTGTTATATGATGGTTTATACATACATAGATGTGTGTATACAGCATACAACAAAAGTTTTGTAAATGTAAGGGAGTTTCTTGAGTCCAGCACCACTCGCAGCAGTACAGTGATTAATAAGTAGAATCAAGAAATTAGCACGTACTCGTATTAATTATTATGAACATTAATATATGTAAAAATTAATTCTGGTTTGGATACTTCTATATTAGGTGTTTCACGAAAGCATATAAAAGCATGTTAATCCTAAACTGGGAATCTACAAAACGATTTTATATGATTTTCTAAACATTTTCTACGGTGAGTTGTTAGTTTCTATAGCGTCACAGCGGCCAACCAGCGCAAAAGTATCCGAATCCCAATAGAGTCCCTACAGGCAAATACGAAAGCACATTTGGAGGATTTTAAAGCGTCTACTAAGTTCATATGTCAGATTATACACACTAATAGAATAGTATCAACAAAGATAACCTAAGTTTGTTGGATGACTATATAAGCAGCCTACAGTAAAATTAGAAATTATTGCCACAGATTTTGTAAAGTTAATAAAATCACACATCGAAACTCGTGGGCTGATAACGCTCGCAATGCCAATGAAAGAGGATTTATTTAGAAATGTATACTAATTACACTCTAACTTCTGACAGAAGCAGGAAAATTGAAATGTGCTTTATTTATTATATTCAAGAAAACTAGAAGGGTAGACAGAGGATGAGGAGAGGAGGGAGCTTGATCCCAGAATTTAAGATAGCTTATTTCAGGATAGAATTAAGATAAATCAAGCAAATTGCACATACCATTATTTAATAATATCAAATATTATGACTGAAGCTTCCACATCAGGCAAATTAACAACCAAATTACTTACAAAATGCTTTACCAAGAAGTACGTAGTTACATGGCATTGGTACCTTCTGAAAAAGATGCAATTTTTTTTATAATTTCCAACAAAACAACTGTATTGGTTCGATTTACATACCTACATATCTGCGGCTCGGTGCATGGAAAGTATTTATGATAACGTGTTTTGATCAAGTGATGCCTACTAACAATAAATTTTAAATCTTTGATTCACAAACAATTCTTCCGCACAAGGCGCCGTAATTTATTTCTATATTTCCCGTACAAAAGTGAACATATAGATACTAAACCTTTTACTTTAATTTATCCAGTAAAATATGCGTCTTGGCAGTATAATGAAAAAAAAATTACTAGCATGTTCGATGTGTGGACAACCCACTGGTATAAAATGTGTGCACTATAGTGAATATTTTTGTTAACATTTTTTGAGAAGTTTCCTTGTCATATGGAAAATTAACATTAAATAAATGTGTATCGGTTACAACTGGTTGAAACTAGGTATACGGTTTATCCCGAATAATATATTTTTTGAAGTGGTGCCCTGTTCGTACCGGGTGGGGTATTAGTGCGGAAAAGTGCGATTACTCCTTAACAATATGAGCAAATTGAGGAAGTTGTTAAGAATAAGACTGAAGCGTACCACATTTAGAAAATATGTTTAGATATACGGAGCGTCCCGACGAGACAAGTAGAACCAAACTTACTTTATTTTAAGTTCAACATTCTGTATATTTTTACTATTTTAGATTCTACTTGGTCCTGCCATTATCATAATATAGGGTTTTGCTATTAATCTAAAATAGTGATCTAAAATATATGCGAACTTCTGTGTGAATCTCATAGCCATATTAACACGGTCTACCGTATTACAAAACTGAGATCAAATAATTTATTTGCGGTAGAAATATTTTTAATGTGGTTTACTTTTGTCAGAAATTACTATCCTATGAAAAATATGCGGTCGCTGCTTGCAAATACAGGGAGAAATGGGAAAGGATATTTTTCGAGACAATGCGTGTCCTAAAAAATTCATAATTTGGAATCTGTTGCAGATAATCGAAAGATGTTTTAGATTTTGGACGAAAAAATTTCGTTCGTTTTCTATTAATATAAATTTAACTCCACTTTCACCCAAAAACAGATAATAAGATGTTAAGATAAGAAGAGTTTATAAACTAGAAATGTTTTGCCACTATGATTGAGTAAGATTCTCTGATCATTATCACCATCTCTCACACCTTCAAAGGTTTTTACAGATGCTCTATTTGTCTATAGATAAAAATGCTGAAAAATTTTCTTACAGCTTTGTGAAATCAAGAGTCGCCAAGTAACTCACCCAGAAACTTTACATTAGTGTGACGATATTGTAAAAACAATTTCTTTCGGCAATAGAAGCAAGAGTATGGGTAATAGACGAAGCTGGTACTAGTTTTCTTGTAATGTGGTCTAATTCATATAAAAATCCAGTTGACATTTTGCACCCTTACTAGTTCTTAATGAAGGTTCCTTTTAGTGTGCCACTAGAAGTTTTATAACTTAGTTTTCAATGTGTGCTAAGGCGGCGCTTGACCGGGCTAGTACATCACATGTTGAAAGAAATTTAAGAAAGTAAATAAAACGGTTAATATGTAAACGATGCTTTTTCGAATAAAAAAGGAAAGAAACAAAGTTCTCATATCTACGAATAGACCTACAGATCCACCAGAATCCCGTGGCAGTTGCAGTTAAGTCAGAGAGGTACCGAGAGCGCTCATTCACGCTTGTTGTATTGTCGTATACGCTCCACCTATATGCGCAGAACGCGTCATCACAGTCACGGCATTTTGATCAATCTACAGTGTGCGATCCAGCAACTGCTTTTTATACTAACAATAAATTGAATCTTCAGTTGATTGCATAACTGGGTGTTTTTGAACGCAGTTTGCCAACACAGCTTACACTGACTTCATGTCAGTTTCCTCGCATCTGGTGGATAGATCCGGAACTGAAGCTTACATGCACTTGTAATATACGTAATATCATATATCAATACTTCTAGTTACCTAGACATTATGCTGAAAGTATATTTGAGCATTCTAAATCTCGGTCATATATTTTTTGTCCAGGTGTATATATTCAGAGCCGGTTTACTTACTGCAGCTTATTATTCTCAGTTCTTATTAGATCGCTGACAAGAATGCATATACATATTCAGTTGCTCAGTATTACGACAACTGACATTCAATTAAAGTTGTCTTTCTGCACTGCATATTCGCGTTGTAAGCAATGCGCTTCTTAGAGTGCTCACTAGGAATTCTATGCAAATATTAATAAATGCAAAGGAATGCTGAACGTCGGAGTCGTTTCTGTCATTATGATATTGTATCGTTAGGGCTATATTAATTGCTTCGTTTTGGAATCCGAACTATGACTAAACATGTAATGTTGATCGATTGCTTTAATGTTTAATTAATATTTCTGGGAAATGTATCTCATTCAGAAATTCGCATGCCCTGTTGAATTATATATTTATGCATTCTTTATAACGCAGGATGCATGACCAATAGTAAATAAATTAGTACAAATTATTCCCTTATGTTATTTCATGTGTGTTTGCAAAGGAATGACCACTTGAATTAGCGAAGCTGCACTTACACCCTTCTTCTGTTTCTGAAAATGAATTCTGTATTAAATTCACACTAGTTAGCTGGCTTCGTGATTAGATAACCCACTGATAATAATAATTATAAAGCGAGAGTGAAATACCGTTTCGAGGAAAAATTTGTTAACTCTTCGGACACTTTGGTAGATATCTTGGGTGACTACGTTTTATTGAGAAATTGTGTTAAAATTATTATAAGTAATCCTAAAATTGGGTCAATAATAGATTAAATTTCAAGTTTCTTTATTTAAACACTATAAGCTTACATATTACATACACTCTCACTAATTTCAATTTTTTCCTATTTTGTTTAATATTTTTATTTTCTTAAAAGATGATGTCTGAATGTCGTTCCTCACGATTTCTCTATTTATAGAGAAAAATTCAGTATAATATTATTTGTAATTTTTAACGTTATATCAAGCCCAAAAATATTTGGTCAATTTTGCTATTTTAAATAAAGATGTGTAGTTTTTGTTTTATGACGTTTGATTTGGAACTAGTATTAAGTTATGCACTTTTGAGACTAAGAAAATACATCTTCACTTACCAAAAGATAATAGAAAAAACACAACGAAAGCTTACGTTCCTCTAAAAATTGATACTTTTGAAATCAGATTTTGAATTTTGATTTGTATAACTCTGTTTTTCTTTTAATAATACATAAATTTAACTCAATTTTTCGCTAAAGAAATATTACAAACTCAAGTTTTCTTCTGGCTTATTCCTTGATTGGTGAAGGAAAAAGCCATATTCTAGCATTTCTGGCAGGTAATGACAACACCCTTAATACAAGGCCTTGTGCTACAGAAAACTGTTCAACGTTTCACTTTTATCGTTACATAATAGCTTAGCGTTGATAGATATGGAGACATATACAACCGGTTGGCTAAATAAGAATGGCGCTGGGCCACATCTCGGGAATGGTTCAGCTTCGAGAAAAATATCACTAACTAATGTGTCCACGAAAAAATCTCGAAATTGTTTAAAGAACTGTAGAATGCCAGATGGCGTATATGTTTGTTAATAAACTCAATATTTTTTATTATTTATGTGGAGAGTTCACAGTTTAACGGCATAAACGGAATATTAAGTACTGCTTTAATAGAAAAATCATAATATGCATGATCTATATTTCAAATTAAAAATTAAAAACCGCACGAGATCTGGACCCCCACCAGTTACTGCGCACTATAAGCTGTAACTTTTAATAGTTAATTAAATGGTATATGCATTGTTATACCAACTGCTAGGTCTAGCAAACGAACCATTCAATTAACTGATACTTTTACGACAGGAAAACTTTCGAGTTTCCACCAAAAATACTAACTTGCCTTCTGCCACTCGTCCAAATCCTCATTCGGAGGCTTTATCAGTATCAAGTCCTATCAATGTGTCGAATTAAGTACAGGTTGATGCAGAGACAGACGAATATGTTTAAGATATTTCGTATACCACTGAGGCTATTTGCCATCTCTAAAGGAAACAACTCACCTAATAAATCAATTGTAATTCTAAATACGTATTACAATAGCATATATGGGATGTCTCAGCGAGACCGTTCATTAGAAGTTTATAAGGTTCTGGCCAAAATATAAATGTGAAAATTAAGAGTTATGTATAATCGACTGTATTTTCTTCGATGAAAATATTTTTCTAGCGCTTCCGGTTATACCGGAAGTTTCCATCTAACTTGTTATTTTTAATGCAACACCGTATCTATTTTTACATATTTGAATTTACCTATCTTTAAGCTTTATAAATACCTTTAGTTTTTTTATTTTGAATCGGACGTTTTGTAGTTATTCGATCTGTTCTAAAAAAAAATGTTATAGGGAACATTTATTCAAAAAAACAGAGAACACTCGATTTTACGGCTATCAATTTAGAATTCATAACAAGCTTAAACAACATGTTGGAGTATATTTTAGCGCCGATAAAGGCTGTCTACATTGCGTGGCTACTTTACTATGCGACGTTAACTCTTCGAAATTTTGAAGTACCATAACTTAATTTTTCCAAATAGCACCCGCCATATTTTATTACTTAGTCGTCTTCAGCGTTCAATTCTACATCTTTTATATCTCACAGGTCGCATACCTAAAATTGCTAGTTTAGCAGATAATTAGAATTTTTGAAAAATACACACATAACTCATCTATTACTGTCCAGTGTGCCATGGAAAATAAGCTATCAAAGTCTAACGTCAAAATCACACTTCGTCGTTTGATGCTTGTGACTTGATAATTACGCGTTAAATGCCTTTACATTATTGCTGTAAAGAGTTAGGAATTGGCCTATAAGATCTCCAGATATGACACCTGTGGACTTCTTCCATTGGGGACGTATCAAAAATCTGGTCTACCAGACATTGGCGACCACAACATACTCTCTTCTCAAGATGTACAAAGACCAACACTTGAGGGTGTTTCTTTACGTTTAACACTGTGCTTGAATGCAAACGATCACCATCTTGAACAATTATTATAATTTCTTTCTAGTTTTTTAGACCCCTTTCTTAAAAAATACATTCGGAATTTCTCGCTTTGTGTAAACATTGTTTAAAAAAAACTAAAGGTATTTATAAATCTTAAGGATAGGTAAATTCAATCATGTAAAAATATACAGGGTGTTCCATTAAAATAACGAAGTAGATGGCGACTTCCGGTATAACCGAAAGCGCTAGAAATCTAATAATATTTTCATCGAAGAGAACATAATCGACTATATATAATTCTGAATTTTAAAATTTATATTCTGGCCATAAGCCCATAAACTTCTAATTAACGGTCTCGTTAAGACACCCTGTAGTTATTTATTACTCCTAGTAATTATTATATCATCAATATGAATTGCAACAATTTTGCCGAAAGCAGATGTGACTTTATTATTATTATCAGCGGTGTAAAAGAAAGTAAGATTGTATATAATACATGGAGCAAAAAAATGAACTTCTTCTGTGTAATAAATTAAACCTTTCCATAAGACAGCTTACCTTCGGCAATTCCAGGTGATGCTTTCAGGCATACTTTTATCATAAAATTGTACTATATTTTATATTTTTCTTCAAATTACTTCTTGGTCTTCATAAAAATTATTCCTTTACTTGTCAAAAGCCGAATAAATCTGCTTGCCGAGAAGAAATTACAAGGAACAGAACTGCACCTGCACTGAAATCCCATGCAAGTGATAGGATTCTAATTGTAAACGTGCACATAACGATATACACAACACATATACAGACACATGTATATAAACCTTGTCAAATGTATATTTACACTAGTAAATGTAAATTTTTGCATATTATGGACTGTTTTACAAAATAATCTAAGAGTGAAATTCTTTGGTTGATTTTAGTACCTTTATATAACGTTTCATACAATTGTATACTATAATTTTACACTGTAAGTTAATGCAAATTTTAGTCTTTGTATTATTGTTACGTTGTATAAATGTTAACATTGTATGTATAGTTCGGTCACCACTTGAAATTCATTGTATGTATAGTTCGGTCACCAGTTGAAATTCCTAAATTCTACAGACATGGATTATTATAAGCTATCCCACAGTAAGCGGGTCACATAACAAAAAAGTGCACAAAATACCAACCTTTATTTGTAACATGTTTCCCATTGTACAATGAAAATATTTGGTAAAACATTTAGTCTGCGGCACATTACTGCTTTGTAATATGTATGTATGTATATCAGCGTTTTTGTTATTTGCATTGTGCGTCGGCGTCGGTAGTACGCGGTTAATTTTAATAAGCATTTATGTACATATCTAAATAGTCATTTACATGGCAATACATGCCGATTTTATTATCATTTTCAGAATAATAACAGGGCTATTAATGTAACAAATTTTGAACTGGTCGTTAATTTAAATCAGCATGATACGAACTTGCAATGATTACAGGTATTAGTTCCACTATAGTTGTGCGTTGCTAACCGGGATTTTATTGAATAAATCAATATAATTAATGTGATTTTTTCATCAAAGATAAAATATTACTGGATCTATAATTATGTCGGCGTGTAAATTTTTACAATACGATGTTATAATCTGTACTCTGTGTATAATGTATAACACTGAAGTTGGGACAGAATCATGCTGACGAAGATAACTTCTCAAGTCAAATGAATTAAAGGATATCGAGAAAGGAGCAGAATAAATGCTACATTCCGTAATTAAAATGTCATCATCAATAATACATGATGAATGATAGCTGATTTAACTTAGAGTATTTTAATGGGCGAACGGACAATATTATTTATGTGTTTGTGTAATACGTTGATATTTGTAACCGAGTCGCGTATAAAAATCGGAACGCTAACCGTTGACGATTAAAAATGCAGCCAGGGTAGGTATATCGTAATTAAATATTCATTAGATCGCCTTCGTCGCTTATTAGCGTTTCATAACGGAAAGTCTCGCATAAATCGTGACCCTAATTGGCACGGCGGCTTTAATTGCAGCGATTTATTCACTGATTTTCACTTTTTTCGTCATTCGATGTAAATTTTCTTTCTGATAGCGTCTTGATCTTTACTGATCATTATATGTACATTGTACAAGTGTGCTCAAAACGCAGTGTTCAACATTATTCTCAGATACTGATACGTAAATAATTATAGAATGATAATTATGTAGTTTTCGCGTTCGTATTAATTTGTGCGAGGATTCCTGCAGTGTAATTTCTTGGGTAGTGGCACTATTTATTTTACTTACGTACTCTATTTACCAAAAAATAACAAAGCTTTCGTTTGAGGCCACAATTAGGTCCACACAGACAATATTAAACTGTTGTGGATATTTATTTGGCATAAAAAAATGTTTGAGTATTATTGTTACAAATTTGGAGTGTTATTTTAAAAATAATTGCATGTATGTTCGTTCAACAATAACATGAGAAGTAAATGAAAATATTTTGTTAAGATTTTGTATTCGGTGAAACGGAAAGATTATCCGTATATATTAGTTTTACTCGAAAGACAATATTGCCTTCATTTCAGTGGATTAAACTGCAAACTTCTATTGCGATTAGTTTACGAGTAAATATTTAGGAATACAGATGTGTGACACTCTATATAAGAAATATGTTTCAATTATAATTCATTTTATTTTTAAAAACTGATCTAGAAGGATTGAAACTGCAGGCAACGATGTCAAATGGGGTGGCTTAACAAAGTAAAATTATTTTATTTTGTAAATAAAAATAAATATTTGTTGCAATACAAGAAAACGCTGTGATACTACTTCCCATGGGTTAATAGTTTCTATGCCTCAACAGGTTCAGCTTTTATGCTCAAGATGCTCCACCGAACACTAGCTTACAGATGGTTCGTTTATTGACCATTTTATACCATTTTTAGTCAATATAGTATTCTCAGAAATACTATCCTTTTCCTCAGATAACTCTTTACCAGCGTTAACAGATAGTCCAATGCCTGCCTTGTCACCATTACCACCGCTATTGACTTCTTACCACACTACTTTCGCTTTTGATGATTCCAATATATCGAGAATATTACCAAGCAAAATTTTCGTCAATTGATAGGGATGAGTTTAATAGCCTCTAATATGCATATACGGAATTAAACAAACATGTCCCAACAAGTATACTCGTACAACGTGTTCGGACTGGGCTAGGCGGTGGAGTCGACATTTTTCTAACACTAGTAAACGAATAATTATGGTATGTATCAGCGAAACAAACGTAATTAGAAATCAATGCAAAAAAGTACAAGAGCATAATTATGAGTGAAATATCAAATATATAGGGCGAAAGATATCTACATGAATGGAATAAAATTGGAACAACTAATCGTTCAGAAGTACTTAATAAGTATGATTTCAGAAGACAGCAAAATAGAATTTATAACAATAAATCGTGCTAGTAAACCTAATTCGCTACTCTAAATAAAACGCTTTCTATAAACACGGGCAAATGAAAATACGAAAATAACATGACATAATACAATAACTTAGCGAGACGCGCCACAACAGGAATCGATCCCAGAAACTCTAGTCTGCGACTACCAGAGAACAGCCACACTACCAGTGCAAACACCGAGTCTTTTAATTGATTTTAACTAATTACGGACTAATTAAGCTATATTGAATCTATGCGTGTTTATACGATAAATTTACCGGCAAATTTTAACCACATTAGAAATATATTATTGTAAACTTAATCGCCGGTAATTTATTTTATTTTTGTTACAATACCACTATACCTTAGTTACTCTGTAAAGCGGCTGAGTGTCTGCTGATTATCGTCGACTATCAGCTAGTGGAAAGCAATTAAGAAGCATTATTAGAACAGCGCTGCTAATTGGTAATGGTACAACACAGAATTCTAGGTTGAACAGACATCTCAATCTGCAATTAAGGCCACCTATGCATGCAGTATTGTTTGCTCTGCATTTCGTACGTGATGTGAATTTTAACTGATTATACTACAAATTATAACTTTATTTCATTATTTGTTGCTTTTTGGTGAAAATAGGTGTACATCTAGTGCTAATAAGAGGATAACCTCCCCTTCAAAATACATGTGTACTTTCGAAGAAAGTGCCCATGCAGTTTATGTGAAAGGCTTTCTTCGTCCTCACACTGGACGGATACTGTTTAGTTTTCTCCAAACTTATTATTTTTGCGGGACTTATTAACCTTCTGATACCGCTTTCTATTTCTGGATGTCAGGACTATACAGTTGGCAGAGCACTACTGAATTTTGTGGATTTATTTATTCCGTCTGGCGCCTTACAAGCCTTTTCATGATATCTTCTAGGGTTAACTTTATTTTATTTATTTTTAGTTGTTGCATTTATTTTTCTTGTACTATCATAACCA
Organism: Holotrichia oblita; assembly: GCA_023690525.1. Classification (NCBI taxonomy): domain Eukaryota; kingdom Metazoa; phylum Arthropoda; class Insecta; order Coleoptera; family Scarabaeidae; genus Holotrichia; species Holotrichia oblita. Next base: position 64,472,202 of record CM043020.1, read on the forward strand.
CTTTTGAAATTCATAAGAATATCTGCATTGTGATATCATATACATTACGACCTGTTCAAGGATCGAAATTCGATCTAAATAGAATTGCAAAACTTCTATGATATTTGAAAACGCCGAGAAATGCTACAATAGGAAACACAGAAAAATGTCTGAAATTAGAATAGATCGAAACCACGTAGTCCGATTTTAATGCTTGATCTATTTTTATTACACTTGTTCGCATGATGATTTCCAGCAATGTAGATGAGCTTCTATTACAGGCATTTTTTGGTTTCCACTTTAATCGGTTTTTCATGAACGGTTTTCTCTACCTCGCTACTTCTGAAAGTTACGGCCAGGTGTAAAACAATTGCAAACGTAAACACTAACGCTGTTGCTGCAATGTTTCTATTAAAGAACCATGATTTGCCTTTACGTAGAAGAAGTAAGGAACCTAGTTATACGCAATAATTTTTCAGTGGGTTGTCTTTATTTAATTACAACGTATTAGCTACTGCCCATCGTATCTATGAAAAGAAATGATGAGACAAGGTTATACGGGCAGCCGTTAGTAGCATAAATCAGACGTATACAATTTCAATTAAAATAACCAGTATAAATCTAAAGATCGGACGCGATAGCGGCGACAGGGTACATGACAATAAAACGGCACAGATACTTGGTCGCTCGATGCCAAGCTCTGGTTCTCCGCAATCGGAAATAAATAGCACTTTTAATTATACGATACATGTAGTATTTTAACGGGAACGTGATTGGTGGAAATAATGAAGCCACTAATCATTCTTGCCTTGATGGCGATTAAACCGGCTCATTTCTGTAATTGCCTCATAAACATGCCAATACTCTACGGTTTCTCTGCGGTGCTTACGGTCGCGCTGACTGCCAACAACCGATTGCCGATGCCGTCCTGTCAGACAACTGGACGTAATGAAAAGGAACATGACGTACAGGATGGATGCAAGACAAAGCGCAATCCTGGAAATGGTACAAACAGAAGTGTAAATACTGCAATTAACATGATAACACTTTGCAAAAACAGACTACGTTGCTGCACAAAGGTTATGCAGAAAAATGTACAGATGATAAATTTTGCTTATGTTTGCTCAAAATCGGCTTTAAACTATCCGAAAACTATAAGAGAAGAGTACATTTGATCTTTTTGTATGATACAGGCTGATTCCCCTAAATTTCTGCAAATATGATTTTTTTTTAATTCAGGGCAGCACAAAGAAATAGAAGAGTAGAAAGTGAATTATTATTATGAACTAAAAATGTCATAACCTTGTTGCTAATAAATTATAGATATATACATATTTTGGAAATTTTTTTATTTGTGCATTGACTGTCACTATATTGTCGGAAGGTAATGCTTCAAAAAACAACATTTGTATACAGCAGTTGTTGTAAAATAAAAAGTCTCACTGCTAACGGATAAAATGACCAAAATGACAGTAAACTGTCAATATCTTCAATAAATCTAGATCCAACTGTAAGAATTAAAAAAATGTGAAATGGTTCTGTGTATAGTTAAAATACTTTATGGTATATAACAAAACTAAGGCTAAGAAAAAATAATAAAAATTGCTTTCATTACTTTGCAACTCAAGGGCAATAGAAGCACAATTAATGCTAATTGAAAGTACATTTTAATTTAAGAAACCGGTCTTATAAAATGGTTGTTGCAACTATTGGATTTTATATCAAATAATATGAGATTTATCCGATCTATCAGTGAAACCTTTTAAGTAAGAAATATATATGCAAAACCTTTTTATGATATCAATATAATCAGGATCTCTTTATATGAGCACTTTGAATTCGCATTAATTTTACTTATACTGACTGTAACTTGCATAACAATGAACTGACCTGCTTCGTTAGTTTCCATACTGATGTTTTAGGAGTCAAATATAACAGATTCAAAAGAAACATTTTAGAAGTGTAGGACATAAAATACTTGTTTTGGCTTTACTCTTGGGTTAACTTATAATCATTCTAAATGTACGACCAAGTAAAGGATGAGTTATATTTAGTAATACCAGTCGGCTGTTAGAACTGGAACTACACCAGTTCAAATGTGGAACCAAAAGAAACCTAAAGAACTTTCTAATATCGTGAATTTTAGATAGAATATAGAGAGCCTTAGTTGCGTTTATTCGAACTTTCTAATCCAGATTTTACGCTTATTTTTACGTAAATTTTTGTTGTAGTTATGTGTATTTTATCTGACTACATTAACTTAACTATGGTAACTATTTTTTGCTTTGTATTTTATCTAGTTAAAAATTAATTTTTCTAAAACATGTAACTTTCGTTTAATAATAATAACGAGCCTCAGTGATTAGGCGGCTATCCAGCACTGTCAGGGGTTCAACACGAGGCGATAACATTTTTTTCGGTAAATTGCTCTGGAGATAAAACACGAGGCGATGTTAATTGAACACATTTACGCACACAAATTACACAGCAAGAGTTGCAATAGTAGTCAGACAAGCAACGCTGTTTAAGCAGCCGGTGCAACCAGCATTCACCAGAAGACAAAAACGATGGACGAAAATATTCTTGTTATAACAAACTACAAAGTTACGTTATTATGAGTAAGAGGAGAAGTAATTGTCAAGGGCTGTTGGGAAGTTGGTAGAGATCTCTGTGTAGAAGTTTGTTTAATGGAGATTTAGCATAAGAAATAAAGCTGAGGCGATTCTTTAAACATTAAGATTGGAATAAAAATCCAAGCGGGATATATTTAAATTTAGGTTCTAAAACAAATGTTAAATTTTTCAATTTTTATACAGTTTGTGAAAATTAAAGCGAAAATATCTACTTGTACTGTTTAATTTGAAATATCAGTTCAGTTTAACGCTGTTATTAAAATTTTAAATATTTTAAATGTTTAAGTAGGCTTTGGTATCTGCTACGAAGGTATATAATAATAATAATGTGCCTAGCCGATTTATGGACACCTTGCATAAAACTGGACATATTACGTAACTCAGGATAGTCGTGAATAGGCTAGTGCTATGGTGAATAGTTTTAATAGAAGACTATATTTATATCAATCAGGCTAGTTTAAATTATCTACAAGGCCAGCAGCCAATAATTTACACTTAGGATAAGCAACTCATATAAGGGTTATGGCTAACAAATAAATATAATCTTCGTTTGGATATAATTGTAATGGTGTCTATTGCAGTTTGCAAGAGCAGTAGCAGCTATAAATTTGCAAAATACGAGTTACATGTTATAATATTTTATAAAATTAGAAATATGTATATGCATGCACTTGATGTTATATGTGCAGATATTTTCTATGTAAAGCTGCTGAAGTTATACAACTAAGTCAAGATTTCTTACCATTGTACCACATTAAAATTACAAATCCAACTGCATATCATGACAATGTTCGACTGCAGTCAATAACTTACCTTCGCCTCCACCAAAATTTTCATATGCACATTTTAATGGAAAATGAAATGTTATTACCATGTAAACTAAAATGAATTTCTGAGAAACCTAGAAATACTGATTTTATTATGAGAATTATCATACAAACATGTATATACTTCCTTTAAGTTACAAAAATTAAAAAAATCCTAATAAAGTTAAAAACCGGCGACATATATTAGAACACAAACCACAATATCTCAGTGCTAAGAGGAAATAGCAAATCACAAAGCACTTCTCCACATAATATTGCTCAACGTCCTAAAGAAAAAAAACCAGCGAAGATATTAAATGTTTTTGTTAATTATTATAATATTTGATTCTTTTCAACATTCGAAGAAAATTCGTATCTCTGCGAAACCAGTAATTAACAACATCTTTGCTTCTGCTTGTATTACAAGAACAATAAAACAAGAGGTAATAGTCTTGCATTCATTACAATACACTAATATTTAATTTTTTGTTATAACTATATAGTAGGTTCAGTACGTAATGGTAACATGCATAGAAGTATTAATAACCAGTTGCTAAGACTATTACCCATATTCTGTAACAGCCCTTCTTTGAAACCTCAGAAACAGTTTTAATTATCTTCTATCCCACTGATTTCGAAAACACTTCAACTAGGGTGGTTGAATTTCCCTGAGGGGCCCCCATCGTTCGCGAACAAATACGTTCCTGGCTGACTTAACCTCGGAATGGTTATTATAAACCTTCTCTATGTGTACTCGTACGCGCCGTATATAATTAATTCAATCTGAATTGTTGAATAACACCAAGTTATTACACGGAACAGAACGTATTCAGATGACTTGATGCGTGCTTAAAGCGGTGGTTCTTCTGTTGATGTCCCCGGGAGGTAAGCGCAAATCAAATGCGGGCATCTAAGGGGCAGCTGTACGGATCTACACGCTTCAATGATCTCCTTCGTTTCACCTCATCGTTTCGGATCATACAACCTGTACAATCGTGGAGAATATAATAAAAAATTCTTTAACTTCAAAGCTTAATTAAAGAGCAATTATTGAATGATAAGAATTGTTATTAGAAAATAAACCAAGTTATAGGAAATATGTACATCCACATTACAATAGAGTTACTGTAAAAAATATCGTAGTGCGTAAGCAGCATACATTTTATATTTTATAATATGTATATAATGAAAAATACTTTGAGACCTATTTGCCCAAAAGTATAAAACTTTCTCCGTTTTCCTGTTTTAATGAGCAGTGTTTTGTATTATAGTTCGTTCCATTATACTTCGTTTACATTAAAATGTCCACGATAGTACGCAAACGTACGCCGCTGCGAGTATTATTATCGTTATTATCGCCAAGCATATATGGTAAAGACGAGAGAATTATGGGTAGGTCTGAGCGTAAAAGAGGGGATTGGATAATTAATTTTTAAATACCGTTTTCGTTCCTTTTTCAATTTCCCGTTCGTTGAGCAGATCCGGCGAAGAGATTTCTTTGAACTATTTTCGGTTCTTTGATCGGTTGGGTGGCACGTTTGCGTGAATAATGTTAAGTCATTAATTTTGCGAACATTCTCGCTTTGTCGAACAGAAAAGGCTGGTGACACGTTGACTGTCAATAAAATTTACCGGTTTTTTTATAGAAACCGTTGGTTGCTTTGTACGCATTCTGTTTCGGTATTGTATACGAAACTGCGAAAACGGTTTCACGGATAGTAAATTTAGCGTTAAATATCCTGTGCCTAGTTTTGGGATTTTATACGCTTACGTAGTACATAAAGGTACACAGGTTGACAAAAATTAATACTGCAAAAAAAGAATATATTAGTAAAAAACGAAAACCCACACAAAAGGGGTTCATGTACAAGCTTTTATTTTTTTAATTTTATTAATGTTTGTTTACATATAGATAAATATGCGTTCGCTGCTATTTATTTCAGCACCATATCATATTTTGTTCCATTATTAACAATTTGAATTGTTGATTGAGTTTCTAATATAGATTTTGCTAGTGGTGTGAGCAAATTATTTGGCGATGGGTTCGTCTTAGGCAAACTGTAGCATTGTGTTGGGAGCGAAGTACTGACTACGCTCGGGCTAACATTCGCTATTCGGATACAGTCAACATTATTTACAGTGAGGTAGTGCTGCCACAAAGCTAGGATAGGAAGTTCGTTCACATACAAAAGAAATAAAAGCGGGCCAAGTATTGAACCTTGTGGTATTCCGCGTTCAATGTCCTGCCAATCTGAATAGATTCTATTGCTCTCTCCGTCCACAGAGGATATCCTCTGTTTACGACCTGTTAAATAAGATTTAATTAATTTCAGACTCGTTCCACGTATACCCATAAATTGCAGTTTTTTGTAAAGCTTTCTGTAATTTACGCTGTCGAAAGCTTTAGAAAGGTCCATGAAAATACCTACCGCAAAGCCATGGTCATTTATTCCATCATAAATATCTATCATAGCCTGGTAAACAGCTCTTACGGTGGATCTACCCTGCACAAAACCATTTTGCATTGTGTGAAGTATGTTATGTTTTTCAACAAACTTGTATATTCTGCTGTAAATAACTTTTTCATATATCTTTGATATATTCGAAAGGATCGATATAGGTCGATAGTTTTCTATGTCACTTTTACTGCCTTTTTTATGTATTAAGGTAACTGTTGACCGTTTAAGTATATCAGGGAAATTGCCTGTTTCCAATGTATCGTTTATGAGAGAGCTAATAGGTTCAGCCAATTGAGAAGCGCAATATTTTAGCAGTTCAACAGAAACGCCATCATGTCCTACAGCACATGTGTTCTTCAATGAGTGAATAATGTCAAGGATTTCATTCGGTGTTGTAGGAAAAAGAAATACGGTTTTGTCTATCTGGGTAAGTAGTTGTGTTTGCAGTTCATTATCATTATCTGCGGCTTCACACATCTTTATCAAACGGTTATTGACATACGCCATCTTCGCCTCGTTATCCTGTAAATTAGTCTGTAGGTCAGCTACACAGAATCTGTTCTGACTATTTCTTTTAGTGAAACCCTTCACAACTTGCCAAGTTGCCTGGGTTTTGTTTGTAGACGTAGCTATAAAGGTTGAATAATAGCATTTCCTTGCATCACGTATTTCGTTTTGGAGTGTTTTAGCGTAGTTCTGGTAAATGTGATAGTCAATTTTATTGTTTAGGGCGTCTTCATAAAGAATTCTCTTCTGTCTACATTTGTGTTGTAATTCCGGTGTTATCCAACGGTTTGTGGTGTTGTCGCTCTTTTTTCTATACTTTGTTAGGGGACATGTTGTATTCATTAGGCTTTGTAAGATTTCATTGAATTGCTCATAGTTATACATATCTCTCCACTGTATCTTTGTCAGTATTTCCTTTAATTCGAAAAGATTCTTTTTTGTAAATAGCCTTTTTTCGTGGACTATCTCGTTTTTGTGTATTTTGTTTTGAAAGCTTAGACTTAGAAACTTTTCTATACTTACCTTACCGGGTATATACATATACGAGTGTGCCTGTTTCGCTAAAGAGAACTATGAACTTTTAAAAAATCATGAAATCGACCACAGTTACAATACGCGCGGTCGCAAAAATTGTCAGCTAGTGCTACCTCAGACTACTAAGACTATTGTGTCCAAGGGTGTTGTGTCACAAGTGATTAGAGTGTACAATCATCTGCCTCTATCTATTAGAAACTTAGCGCCAAAACTTTTTAAGCAGCAGCTCAGTCGTTTGTTGGCGGGAAGTGTTGTTTATACAGTCAATGACTTCTATAATATGCAATTTTGATATGTTTTCGATTGTATGGTTGTCTAGGAGTGTTTTTAAGATGTTTTTATTATATTTCTGTGTATATATTTATTATTATATTTATACTTTTTGACATTTATACTATTTAACATGTTCTACACATTTAATGTATTTTATGGAACTAAATATATATTCTATTCTATTCTATTCATCAACAGTGATGAATATTGAATGACCTCATTAAAAGCTATGAATATACATTGACATACACTGCAAGAGCTGTAGCGTTAGTCTTGACAAGCAATAGGAAGCATTAGAAGGTATTTGCAGGTGCATAGTGGGCGCACCTGCTAAAAATCCATTGGATCAATCTGATCTGCGTATGAGGTGAACAAAGAAATAATGTTTTCGACTATTTTAATGTCGTTTGGAATAAAAAATGAAACCAGATTCACGGCCAGGAGACCGACCCACCTGAAAAATACAGAATTGAGAATTTAACGTTTCAACAAATTAAACGTCGACACTGAGTGAAAATCGAAAGAACTTTTTGTATTTTATGAGGTAGCCCGTGTAAGATTAGGCAGTTTTTACTTATATCATATACAATTATTATTCGAAATTTAACAAAAAAGGTATTTATTTCCTAATGTTGTGTACAAAGCCTTTTCATTTATAAGAGGAGCTGAACCTTACTGCCACCAACTAGGAGGTATGATTCCATTCATTGTTGGAGTAACTGCTAAACTATTTCAAAAACACCAGCATTATTTCTTTTTGAGGTTTTTGAGCGAACTAAATAAGTTATATTTAGAAATTTACGAAGGAAGTATATTAAAATGTGCTAGTGCACTATCGTGTATCTTTCAAAGAAACGTAGCAATTTAAAACTTCTAGCCTACTGAAACACACTGTATGTAGATGAATGTTAACAAAACGCGGGAACAAGAAATAACTATGATAGATGTAATATCTTTAATTTAATGCCTTCAGCCTATACGTCAATCCGTAGATAGTTCAGATATTTGATGCTGAAGTGACAAGTAAGTAACTGGTGAGTACTATCTATATTAGCCAAGTTCCTCTCTACTACAAGCAGTTAAAATGATAGGTGCTGGCTGACGCAGTAAATCAAATTCATAGATCTTGATAGATAGATTAACATACTCACTTACAAAAACGATTAAAACTTCGTTGTGTAGAACGGTGAATACTTGATTCAAATCAAGACAAAGCCCCCGCTAGTATGATTGAGTACCTCACATACAAATTTATCGAGAAATTAAACCGCTCGACTCCACTAACAACACTTTATCACTTCATTACGGCATATATACCTACAGGGCGATATCTTCAACGACGACAGCATCCTACGGTTAGCTATCGCAGTATGGGTACGTAATTTATTATCATCTCACGCCAACACGGGAACACGTATATACGTTCCAATCGTAGCTACACATGTTGGAAAGGAACTCGGGAGCTAGTAATTAATGCCCGAACACAACACGGTCCTGGTGATTAACAAGCCGATAAAAAGTCGCCGAGAAGTAAAACGGGGCGCAACAAGCGAACTCCTAGACTACAGAACCCGTTCGGAAAAGTGACACATCGTCTCTAACGGCACGGCGCAGCGTGGACAGACGTTTACCAACAACGAAAGACAGCATGAACATTATCTGTGATGTAAATTCAATAAGGTGGAAGGAAAAACTGTAATATCGGTTATACTCAATATATTTTGTTGTAATTTACATGAATTATGATTTTTTCAAAATGTATGTGAAAATGTGCAATTGCAAATCAATGGAATGGATGGTTACACCAAAAAGCTATTCATATTTAGTATATTCGGCACAAAGCGAGAGCAGTTTATTTCGCCCAAAACAATAATTTCTGCAACGAGTTGTTTGCGTTGTTATTGTTTATTATTTATGGTTTTACTTGCTAAAATATAGGTCAGGTAAATGTGTTGTGGTATATCTTTAAAAGAAAGTAAAATACCACTTGGAATTCCACTTGACTAACAGGAAGCACATCGTCTGTGTTCGTAGGATACAATGCTGTATCTAACAGGATTTGTTCGTTACTCAATACTTAGGACAATTTTCGGAGGATCATTAATGAACTCACTAGCTACTTGTTTGTAAAGTATTATCTTCTTTATCGCTAAGTTGACGACATATCGTGCTTATTGACAGGGTCGGGTATGGTGGAATTTAGCCAGAACTAATTGATGCGACGGTAATTTTTCAGAATTAAATAGAAAGAAAACTAGAGGCTTTAGGAATAGTAAAAAACTGAAATGTGAATGCATATTTTAAGTTAAAGGACGATGATTACTCATTGTAATTGAGTTTTAATTTCTGAACATGAATCTGGATGATTTTATGACTGGAAATGGACATACCGACGTTTTGGTAAAAAAGCTCACTCCATTTTTATGAAATTCGTAGTTTGAAAGGTATGAGGTGAGTATAGAAACCCTAAGGTCTTATTACTTTGTGTAGAAGACGGTGGGTATCGATTTTTACAAAGGTTTAGAACACAAGAAAATATGGTAAAAAAGTTTTCATAATGTTGAAGAATTAAATGTATTTTGGGAACATGATCGCTAGAGGTGCAAACGATTTGTACATTTTGTGTGAATTCCGTACAAGTGGAGAATAGCTCTGTTTGACAAAGCTGTATGCTATCGCTCTATAGAGGTGTAAAACAACTTATCCGATGAGTTAAAACATTTTTAAATTTGAAACGATTCAAGTGTGTTTAAAAAGATTCGTGCTAGAACAAAATTTTTATTCTTTTGAAGACTTTTCTATAGTATAAGTGAGCATTTTAATTTAAGAGACTATGCAACTTTCGATAACGTATTTGCAAATAAATAAAAGTACGGAGCCGCTGGCGACATACCGTCCAAGATGCCTCCGTTTCGGAATGAAATTTTACTAAAACGGAATATCATACCATGTGCATATACAGCGTGTAGATTTAGATCTGCTAGATATAGATCCTACATGTAAAATTAAATTATAATAAATATTATCTCCCGTGATTATTTTAGCTCAAAATCAAAAAAGAAAAAGTTACATAGAATTTAAGAGCTTCTACGTAATTACCTTTAAACCTACAATTGATCATATTGTGGTGAATGTGACATATTTCTGTCCTTGTCGTTGGGTGGACTTATCATAAGGTGTGTGCCGACCAATACCCCTACGTCAGACGGCTACTGAGCCAAAACATGACATCGACTCGGATATATGCGAACACAATACCGATGATGCCAACTTGAAGAGTTTAACATCCTCTATCTGGATAGTGTTGAATTAAAATAAAATGAATGACAAACAAATACTTTGCATGTGTGCAATCGTGTTACTGTTACATACTTTTGTAAAATTGAATTAAATTGAATAAAAAATACACAGATCAGATAGCTGGTTGTAGTTTCATAAATATAACATTAATTTAGTGCTTTTTATGTTTTAGATTACCTACACCTGGATGCTCATCTCTCAAATGAAAAATGGAGTTGTAAACAGGAATAAATGTATAATAACATTACAGTATATTCATAAACAAAAATAGGTTATACCTTTAGATATTGTTATTAAGATTAGAACAGGCTTTTCAAAATATATAACCCTCTCTTGCTCTTAAAGAAGTATTCATTCATCTGTACTGGAGGAAGCAAGAAAATTTTATTAACGTCCGCTGAATAATATAAAAGGACTAGATTTTAGAACATTTAATCTAATAAAATTCACAATTAGTTTCTTTTTTTATTTAAAACATTGAACCTATATTATAAGATATTTTCTAAATCTGCTGTATGGTACTGTTTCTTATATATTTATTTTTTATCTCACCCTACTAAAGTAAATCCATTTTGACAAATGGGCTGACGTAGATAGCTAACTTAGGATTCGCTTGTACGAATTTACTAGCCATAAGAAATAGCGTAAGATGGAGATATTATGTAGAATTCTAAAAAAATGGCAATTCGGTAGAACGGCCATTAAAATTCAAGATGACGGAAGAAATTTGTTGCGCCATTATATTAAAAAATACAATTATAAAAACTAAACATAATGTCTATGCTTCATCTCTTAAGAATGAGTTTCGAATTAAAGCAAAAAGAACAGGATAATGAAGAAATCGTTCTCATCTGCAAGACAATAGAAATCAATGTATACTAGGAAGCGGTTGTTTTTCTGATACCTTTTTAAACATTTGTAAAGAAAAACGCGATACTACCATTTAGTTCGTAGATAGTTCTTAGAAAAAACGTAGAGAGAGCGAAATCTTTCATCCTTAACTGTATCTTGCACGCTCAGAATAGAGAAGGAGATACGAATAACTAGAAGAAAGAGAAAATACGAAGATCAGCCGTCGGCCCACGCTGATACTGAGTCGATACAGATAACTCGTTCGGTACAAGACAGCCAATTAGAATACGATACTTTTACAGTGTCTTACTAGATAATAAGATAACACCCTCGTCAACTTTGCCTTATACGGACAGAAAGTGCTGTTAAGGCGTACGCGGAGTCAGAGATCGGGAAAGAGATAGCGTGGACTATTAATCTAATGGCTACACGTTGTTACCATAATATCGATTTACTGTTAGGCGAAGATTAACGAGGACGGGGATGAAAAATCGCGATAATAGCTCGTGGCAGGTTGGATATACGTGTGTAATGTAATGTCCGTGCCTAGTTTTCATGACAAGACGACAATCCTGGTCGACTTTAATATTATATTTTACCACTCGATTACGCCGGTATCATAATGTTTATATTCTTTTTTATCGCGTAATTTTGATGTCAAATATGAGGGTTCACATTTTTGGGATTCTCGTTTGAATTCTCTATGAGTCCTGATTATGGATACAGATGATGTTTTGTTTAACTATTAGTTATCGTGACAAACTAGTTCATATGGTTTGTTATATTACTAGCTTTACGTAAATTGATTGAATCTTCTTTGAATACTGGAAAATGTTGGATAAAATAATACACAGAGATGATTTTAGAATAAAACTACAGGTACCTATATCTCTTTTTTACAATGAAGTTACACTGTAACAAGATCATGAGTTGATGAAAGAATCTGGCGGAATAGAATAGTTTATCGACCACAGTACGGTTTTGGATAAAACTGATCCGAAATGTCCGAATGTGTCATCTCTTTTATAACATTTTGTAAATACCGGGTGTCCCAACAAGGGTAACGAGGTACGGTAAAAAGGCTTAGCGTATCTTAATAAACTTGGAGTCGTTAACAAGGGGCTTTCATAGACTATCAATTGAACTGTGAGTGAGGTGATTGTGTTTTGTTACCTTGCCGCCAGATGGCGTTTTCTGACATAATTGCAAAAAATTAACTTACTGCAAAAAAATTAAATGCAATGATATCACTTTTTTATGTCATTACATAGTCAATCAAGAGCCTAACAATCCAGTGAGAACCGCATCTGAATATCTTTATCCTAAACTAAGATAACCTAAGAAATTTATACTAAAAAAATACATTTTGGGAAGCATTTCCACTTTAAGGTTTGTTATTGGTACGTCTAATTATTCCTAATTTACCAAAAAAAAATGCTAATTTATTATTTGGGACGCCAACGATATTTTAAATCGAAATATAAGTTAGTGTTTATCTTTATTACTCTTTTTTACAATGCCTTTAAAGGACACCATAGTGTTTAATATCTGATATTAGTACTACGTTGTGATATTGTCACCCGTTTTCAAATATTTAGTGTTATCACATATTTTTTTATTAAAAGTTAGGTTTTTAGTCAATAATCGATTGTTGAGTACCAATTTTATTAATTATTGACGTAATGTATGTAAGTAATAAAATCATCTGACAGAAATCATTCTTTTCTAATTATCAAGATTGCCATGAAAACAAATGTCGTTTATATCTGACATAACTCTACGCGTTTTTCATGTCGTTGTTTGATGGTTGTCAAAGTGTCTTTTGATATCCTGTTTTAAATAGTCGGTTTTAAATTTTAATATTTAAATTAATTGTCTTACTGTGATTGTGTTTATTACATTAAAAATGTCTTATTCAACTGCGGAAGCATACGTCATATTGAACGTGTTTTCAGTGTCATCAAAACGCCTGTGGCTGAGCGTGTGTACGCAGCAAATTATCCCAATAGAAGACATTTTAGTATAATGGTATTTAGACTCTTAAGTAGATGAAACAGGACGAGTTCATCCTAATCCAGTGCCTAGAAGAAATCGACACGCTTAGAACGAACAAAACGTCATTAATGTTCTTGCCTATGTTAATTAACTCCATTTAAGTTTAAGATTAATAAGGTTGGACTTCGAAATTAATAAATCATCGCTACGCAACGAATCCTAAGAGATCACTATCTTCACGCTTATCATCATTCTAATAGAGATTAGACCATCACGGCTGAATTCCTATGATAGATGAGGATCCCGATTTTTTATCTCGAATATTATGGACCGATGAACTTACTTCGTCAAGCAATGGAGGAGTCAATTTGCATAATATCCACATTGATGCGTGAGGTAAACTATCAAAGTCGTTGGAGTGTGAGCGTCTGTGTGGTATCTTAGGCGATCGAATTATAGGACCATTTTTTCAAAATAATAATGGCGGAACTTATTTGGACTTTTTAGAAAACGTGCCTTTACAACTGAGAAGAGATATGTGGCT
>CM043020.1:64486583-64508642 GCA_023690525.1 Holotrichia oblita
AATTCGACGGCGACATTTTCCGAGATCGTAGGTGGCGGCGCTTCGCGGTGGCCGATCGTCTTTTGTTTTTTTCAAATGGAAGCGTACCCGAAAAAATCGTTTTTGGTGATGAGGGGGCGAGTAGCTATACGGTCGTATAATTTTTTTTCGATTCCACGTCCCCCCATATATACAGGGTGTTGAGGTAAGAAGACGTGCTAGGAAAAAATTGAAATTTTCGGTATCGATATGGGAAGTAATTTCCGATGGGGTGGTGTACTTTGCGAAAAGGAGGCGCCGTACGTTATCGAGATGGCGGCCTTCTCGATCGTTGTTTACTGTTCGTTTGTGTTTTGTTTTCAAAATTCATTTAGCGCTCGTCGAAGAGAATATGATTGGACATGGATATTTTTTAGATATCTTTAATCGTTTGGGAGATGGAAAGGGTTAAAGTGGAAAAGTAACCGGTTTTTGAGGTTTACCGGTAATAGCTCGGAGCGAGGGTATACGTCGCTAGCGAAATATAGCCTAAGGCACAATAAATTTTGTTTGCCGTCGATCGGTAAGGTTGCTGTCGTTGTATCTCTTACCATCCTTGGCGTCAGAGGGTCCCCCAATTCACCTACAATCAGCCATTATTATAGTAATAGGGGTCGATTTTGACAGCAATGGTGTGTGAAAAAAAGAAAATCGTTTGACCCGTTTAGAATCGCGTTGGAACGTTGAAAATTTGGGAATCGATATTGTTCGCACGGGGAATTCGACGGCGACATTTTCCGAGATCGTAGGTGGCGGCGCTTCGCGGTGGCCGATCGCCTTTGTTTTTTTCAAATGGAAGCGTATCCGAAAAAATCGTTTTTGGTGATGAGGGCGAGTAGCTATACGGTCGTATAATTTTTTTTTCGATTCCACGTCCCCCCATATATACAGGGTGTTGAGGTAAGAAGACGTGCTAGGAAAAATTGAAATTTTCGGTATCGATATGGGAAGTAATTTCCGATGGGGTGGTGTACTTTGCGAAAAGGAGGCGCCGTACGTTATCGAGATTGTGGCCTCCTCGATCGTTTTATAGCTTTCGTTGGTGTTTTGTTTTCAAAATTCATTTAGCGCTCGTCGAAGAGAATATGATTGGACATGGATATTTTTTAGATATCTTTAATCGTTTGGGAGATGGAAAGGGTTAAAGTGGAAAAGTAACCGTTTTTTGAGGTTTACCGGTAATAGCTCGGAGCGAGGGTATACGTCGCTAGCGAAATATAGCCTAAGGCACAATAAATTTTGTTTGCCGTCGATCGGTAAGGTTGTCGTCGTATCTCTTACCATCCCCCTGGCGTCGGGAGGGTCCCCCAATTCACCTACAATCAGCTATTAGTATATTAATAGGGGTCGATTTTGACAGCAATGGTGTGTGAAAAAAAGAAAAAATCGTTTGACCCGTTTAGAATCGCGTTGGAACGTTGAAAATTTGGGAATCGATATTGTTCGTACGGGGAATTCGACGGCGATATTTTCCGAGATCGTAGGTGGCGGCGCTTCGCGGTGGCCGATCGTCTTTTTTTTTTTTTCAAATGGAAGCGTACCCGAAAAAATCGTTTTTGGTGATGAGGGGCGAGTAGCTATACGGTCGTATAATTTTTTTCGATTTGACGTCCGCCCATATATACAGGGTGTTGAGGTAGAAGACGTTGTAGGAAAAAATTGAAATTTCGGTATCGATATGGGAAGTAATTTCCGATGGGGTGGTGTACTTTGCGAAAAGGAGGCGCCGTACGTTATCGAGATGGCGGCCTTCTCGATCGTTGTTTACTGTTCGTTTGTGTTTTGTTTTCAAAAATTCATTTAGCGCTCGTCGAAGTGATTACGTTTGGACATTGATATTTTTAGATATCTTTAATCGTTTGGGAGATGGAAAGGGTTAAAGTGGAAAAGTAACCGGTTTTTTGAGGTTTACCGGTAATAGCTCGGAGCGAGAACATACGTCGCTAGCGAAATATAGCCTAATGGTTAATAAATTTTGTTTGCCGTGGATCGGTAAGGTTGTCGTCGTATCTCTTACCATCCCCTGGCGTCAGGAGGGTCCCCCAAATACCTCTGCGACACCAATTATTATAGTAATAGGGGTCGATTTTGATAATAATGGTGTGAAAAAAAGAAAAAAATCGTTTGACCCGTTTAGAATCGCGTTGGAACGTTGAAAATTTGGGAATCGATATTGTTCGTACGGGGAATTCGACGGCGATATTTTCCGAGATCGTAGGTGGCGGCGCTTCGCGGTGGCCGATCGTCTTTTGTTTTTTTCAAATGGAAGCGTACCCGAAAAAATCGTTTTGGTGATGAGGGGGCGAGTAGCTATACGGTCGTATAATTTTTTTTCGATTCACGTCCCCCCATATACAGGGTGTTGAGGTAAGAAGACGTGCTAGGAAAAATTGAAATTTTCGGTATCGATATGGGGAAGTAATTTCCGATGGGATGGTGTACTTTGCGAAAAGGAGGCGTCGTACGTTATCGAGATGGCGGCCTTCTCGATCGTTGTTTACTGTTCGTTTGTGTTTTGTTTTCAAAATTCATTTAGCGCTCGTCGAAGTGATTACGTTTGGACATTGATATTTTTTAGATATCTTTAATCGTTTGGGAGATGGAAAGGGTTAAAGTGGAAAAGTAACCGGTTTTTTGAGGTTTACCGGTAATAGCTCGGAGCGAGGGTATACGTCGCTAGCGAAATATAGCCTAAGGCACAATAAATTTTGTTTGCCGTCGATCGGTAAGGTTGTCGTCGTATCTCTTACCATCCCCTGGCGTCAGGAGGGTCCCCAAATACCTCTGCGACACCAATTATTATAGTAATAGGGGTCGATTTTGACAGCAATGGTGTGTGAAAAAAAGAAAAAATCGTTTTTGACCCGTTTAGAATCGCGTTGGAACGTTGAAAATTTGGGAATCGATATTGTTCGTACGGGGAATTCGACGGCGATATTTTCCGAGATCGTAGGTGGCGGCGCTTCGCGGTGGCCGATCGTCTTTTTTTTTTCAAATGGAAGCGTACCCGAAAAAATCGTTTTTGGTGATGAGGGGGCGAGTAGCTATACGGTCGTATAATTTTTTTTTCGATTCCACGTCCCCCCATATATACAGGGTGTTGAGGTAAGAAGACGTGCTAGGAAAAAATTGAAATTTTCGGTATCGATATGAGGAAGTAATTTCCGATGGGATGGTGTACTTTGCGAAAAGGAGGCGTCGTACGTTATCGAGATGGCGGCCTTCTCGATCGTTGTTTACTGTTCGTTTGTGTTTTGTTTTCAAAATTCATTTAGCGCTCGTCGAAGTGATTACGTTTGGACATTGATATTTTTTAGATATCTTTAATCGTTTGGGAGATGGAAAGGGTTAAAGTGGAAAAGTAACCGGTTTTGAGGTTTACCGGTAATAGCTCGGAGCGAGGGTATACGTCGCTAGCGAAATATAGCCTAAGGCACAATAAATTTTGTTTGCCGTCGATCGGTAAGGTTGTCGTTGTATCTCTTACCATCCCCTGGCGTCAGGAGGGTCCCCCAATTCACCTCTACAATCAGCAATTATTATAGTAACTAGCTGGTCCACCAAACTCTTCGAGTTTGGACCAGCAAAAAATCCGACCACCTAGCCCACAGATCACCTAGTCCACAGATCACCTAATCCACAGATCACCTAGTCCACAGATCACCTAGTCCACAGATCACCTAGTCCACAGATCACCTAGTCCATAGATCACCCAGTTTTCCACAGATCACCTAGTCCACAGATCACCTAGTCCATAGATCACCTAGTCTACAGATCACCTAGTCCATGGTCCAGTTCCCATGGGCCACCTGATCCATGGTCCAGTTAGCCCATGAAGTCCAGCTAGAAAAAATCGATCAGCATATCTGTTAATCTAATTTCCGATAACTTTTAAGTGTGTTAAATACTTTGCTCGAAATTTTATATCTAGTTGATTTTTACCATTTTATTAAATATCAATGGCGTTTCTCGAATCGCTTGTTTATGTTCGTTGGTATTTTTTTTTATAGCGCTCGTCGAATGATTATTTGGACATTGATATAGATATCGAATTGAGTAGTATGGAAACTAATTACATACTTATTTTATATTTAATTGATTTTTCAGGTTTATTAAAATAGTGACTTCGCGACTTGTGACATGGTTACGTAGCCTCAAGTAAAAAATCAATACTAATTGAAAATTTTACAAAATATGCATATGTATACCCCCATGGAATAATAATTGTCATATATTCTTACAATAGTAGCTCGAACATATTGTCAATACATTAGAGATTGTTCGAATACATCTCTAACCAATTAATTTATAATGAAGGGTCGATTTATAAATACAATGTTATTGGATGCAATAGTTTAAAATTTGATTTTACGTTATTTTAGAATTCGTTGGAACGTTGAAAATTTGGGAACTAATATTGTTCGATCGGGGAATTCGACGGCGACCATCCTCAGCATTATGAAACTATCGGCTTTATCATGAGCCGATTGTCTGTTACATTTTTTTTCAAAAATGGAATGTCAGAAAAAAGCTAATTAATGATATTCTAATTTAAAAAATAAACTTTTTTTAATTGTCCCCCCATATATTTAAATTAGGTAAGAAACAGGAAAAAACTGAAATTTGCTTATCGATCCGCATGTAATATGCACCAAACATGTACTGCCATCTATTAACAAAGATTTAAGTTATTTTGAGAAGTGCAGTTCTATCGTTGTTTATGTTAAATTCTCAATTTTATTTTCATAAATTATTTAATGACAATCGTCAAAATGATTATGAAGAATGAACAACTTTTGATATCGATGTAATCCCAAAAAAAAGGGTTACCTTCTAAGTGGAAAAGTCCGTCTTGACAGTTCAAATGTTGCCGGCAAACGTGGTATCGGAGTCCGTCAACCATTTATTATAAAGCCGGCAAATGAATTTTGCTATAATAAAGATGGTATTTTGTACGTAGACGTATTTTAATGTATTTAATTTTTAAATATATTTTTTGGTAATAAATAAATGACGTCATATTATACTAATTTTTCCATTATTTTACGTAATGAGGTTATGAATTTGACTTTTCGCGTTTCGTGTTAGATGTCACTTATATCGGATATTTGTATGTAATTTTTGGGATATAAACGATATTATTACATGTCTCATTGAACGGACCCTGTTTGTAGCTATAAATATTTAAGTCATCCTTCTACAATTTATACATTTCATCAAATAGAATATTGACAAATGTGTTTATCATGACATATATATCTGTTTTTTGAGAAATAGCAAGTTTAAAGTTATTCCATAATATTCAAATTTCGCGCCTGTAATATAATAATTAGGACACTGTTTGTAGCCATAAATATTTAAGTCATCCTTCTACAATTTATACATTTCATCAAATAGAATATTGACAAATGTGTTTATCATGACATATATATCTGTATTTTTAGAGAAATAGCAAGTTTAAAGTTATTCCATAATATTCAAATTTCGATCGCCTGCAATATAATAATTACGGACACTGTTTGTAGCCATAAATATTTAAGTCATCCTTCTACAATTTATACATTTCATCAAATAGAATATTGACAAATATGTTTATCATGGGATATGTATCTGTATTTTTAGAGAAATAGCATGTTTTAAGTTATTCCATAATATTCAAATTAGACGCCCGTTTGTAGCCATAAATATTTAAGTCATCCTTCAACAATTTATACATTTCATCAAATAGAATATTGACAAATGTGTTTATCACGACATATATATCTGTATTTTTAGGGAGATAGCATGTTTTAAGTTATTCCATAATATTCAAATTAGACGCCCGTTTGTAGCCATAAATATTTTAGTCATCCTTCAACAATTTATACATTTCATCAAATAGAATATTGACAAATGTGTTTATCATGACATATGTATCTGTATTTTTAGAGAAATAGCATGTTTTAAGTTATTCCATAATATTCAAATTAGGCGTCCGTTTGTAGCCATAAATATTTAAGTCATCCTTCTACAATTTATACATTTCATCAAATAGAATATTGACAAATGTGTTTATCATGACATACGTATCTGTATTTTTAGAGAAATAGCATGTTTTAAGATATTCCATAATATTCAAATTTCGCGCCTGCAATATAATAATTACGGACACTGTTTGTAGCTATAAATATTTAAGTCATCCTTCAACAATTTATACATTTTATCAAATAGAATATTGACAAATGTGTTTATCATGACATATGTATCTGTATTTTTAGAGAAATAGCATGTTTTAAGTTATTCCATAATATTCAAATTAGGCGTCCGTTTGTAGCCATAAATATTTAAGTCATCCTTCTACAATTTATACATTTCATCAAATAGAATATTGACAAATGTGTTTATCATGACATACGTATCTGTATTTTTAGAGAAATAGCATGTTTTAAGATATTCCATAATATTCAAATTTCGCGCCTGCAATATAATAATTACGGACACTGTTTGTAGCTATAAATATTTAAGTCATCCTTCAACAATTTATACATTTTATCAAATAGAATATTGACAAATGTGTTTATCATGACATATGTATCTGTATTTTTAGGGAGATAGCATGTTTTAAGTTATTCCATAATATTCAAATTTCGCGCCTGCTTCGCCTTCTCGCAGTGTTGTAAATAGTTCAAAGGAAAAATTCACTAACGTTCTTAATTAGGTATGTGAAAAAGCTGTCGGATTACGTTTTATAGTAAACAATACGTCTTTACGGGTAATTATATAGGTGCTAACGTATAAATATTAAATAAATCTCGTAATATTTAGAAGATAGGAAATTCGTTAGGGATTTCATTGTTTACCTGTCAAAGTCGTTGACTGGACTTATTTTTTTTTTTTTTTTTTTTTGCGAACGTGCGGGTATCGGCTAGTACTCGTCGAGAAGAATATATCGGGTAAGGGTAATTTTGACGTGGACGGTACCGTTTGGAAGATACGACCGGTCAAAGTCGGTCTCGGGGGGGTCCGGAACGGTTTTTTCGTTTTTCGAGAATAACTCGGCGGCGGCGCGTACGTCCCCGTCGTCGTATAGCCTAAGCAGTAGATCGTTCTTTCGGACGACCGATGGCGAAGGTCGCGTCGCGATACGCGGTTTTATAAGGCCGTGAGAGGGATCCCCAATTGCCTCTACGACAGCTATTATTAGTACTAAAGAGGAAATTTTTCCCCGTAGGTTTTGGTCCGGGTCGAAATTTTTTAAGGTATTTAAAGTCGCTTCGGAGCTAAACGGGGGTATCCTTATGGGGAACGGACCCGCTCTTTCGATTGGGACCGGTTAGAAGATCGTAGGTCGTCGCGCGACGCCAAAATGGGCCGCCATCTTGTTTTTTTTAAATAGAAATAGGAACTTTTTTTTTGGATTCGTGGTGCGGAGACGCCCGGAAATCGGATGGCGGGTGTATTTTTTCGATAACGTTAATTTTGCGATAATATACAGGGTGTTGCGTTAAGAAGGCGGTCTCGTAAAAAAAAATTTTTCAAGATTCTGCGTGCGGAGGCGTCCGGGAATCGGATGGCGAGAGTGCTTTTTCGATAGGATGATTTTCGCGATGATACAGGGTGTTGCGTAAAGAAGGCGGCCCCGAAAAAATCGATTTCTTGGCGTCGGTACGGTTCGCGATGGCGCGGAGGACGGCGTACGTGTACGAAACGCGGCGACGCGCGTTACGCAAAAGTCCGCCATCTTTGTTGTGTTTTTTTTTTTTTTTTGCGAACGTGCGGGTATCGGCTAGTACTCGTCGAGAAGAATATATCGGGTAAGGGGTAATTTTGACGTGGACGGTACCGTTTGGAAGATACGACCGGTCAAAGTCGGTCTCGGGGGGGTCCGGAACGGTTTTTTCGTTTTTCGAGAATAACTCGGCGGCGGCGCGTACGTCCCCGTCGTCGTATAGCCTAAGCAGTAGATCGTTCTTTCGGACGACCGATGGCGAAGGTCGCGTCGCGATACGCGGTTTTATAAGGCCGTGAGAGGGATCCCCAATTGCCTCTACGACAGCTATTATTAGTACTAAAGAGGAAATTTTTTCCCCGTAGGTTTTGGTCCGGGTCGAAATTTTTTAAGGTATTTAAAGTCGCTTCGGAGCTAAACGGGGGTATCCTTATGGGGAACGGACCCGCTCTTTCGATTGGGACCGGTTAGAAGATCGTAGGTCGTCGCGCGACGCCAAAATGGGCCGCCATCTTGTTTTTTTTAAATAGAAATAGGAACTTTTTTTTTTTGGATTCGTGGTGCGGAGACGCCCGGAAATCGGATGGCGGGTGTATTTTTTCGATAACGTTAATTTTGCGATAATATACAGGGTGTTGCGTTAAGAAGGCGGTCTCGTAAAAAAAAATTTTTCAAGATTCTGCGTGCGGAGGCGTCCGGGAATCGGATGGCGAGAGTGCTTTTTCGATAGGATGATTTTCGCGATGATACAGGGTGTTGCGTAAAGAAGGCGGCCCCGAAAAAAAATCGATTTCTTGGCGTCGGTACGGTTCGCGATGGCGCGGAGGACGGCGTACGTGTACGAAACGCGGCGACGCGCGTTACGCAAAAGTCCGCCATCTTTGTTGTGTTTTTTTTTTTTTTTGCGAACGTGCGGGTATCGGCTAGTACTCGTCGAGAAGAATATATCGGGTAAGGGGTAATTTTGACGTGGACGGTACCGTTTGGAAGATACGACCGGTCAAAGTCGGTCTCGGGGGGGTCCGAACGGTTTTTTCGTTTTTCGAGAATAACTCGGCGGCGGCGCGTACGTCCCCGTCGTCGTATAGCCTAAGCAGTAGATCGTTCTTTCGGACGACCGATGGCGAAGGTCGCGTCGCGATACGCGGTTTTATAAGGCCGTGAGAGGGATCCCCAATTGCCTCTACGACAGCTATTATTAGTACTAATAGGGGTCGATTTTGACAGCAATGGTGTGTGAAAAAAGAAAAAATCGTTTGACCCATTTAGAATCGCGTTGGAACGTTGAAAATTTGGGAATCGATATTGTTTGTACGGGGAATTCGACGGCGACATTTTCCGAGATCGTAGGTGGCGGCGCTTCGCGGTGGCCGATCGTCTTTTGTTTTTTTCAAATGGAAGCGTATCCAAAAAAATCGTTTTTGGTGATGAGGGGGCGAGTAGCTATACGGTCGTATAATTTTTTTCGATTCCACGTCCCCCCATATATACAGGGTGTTGAGGTAAGAAGACGTGCTAGGAAAAAATTGAAATTTTCGGTATCGATATGGGAAGTAATTTCCGATGGGGTGGTGTACTTTGCGAAAAGGAGGCGCCGTACGTTATCGAGATTGTGGCCTCCTCGATCGTTTTATAGCTTTCGTTGGTGTTTTGTTTTCAAAATTCATTTAGCGCTCGTCGAAGAGAATATGATTGGACATGGATATTTTTTAGATATCTTTAATCGTTTGGGAGATGGAAAGGGTTAAAGTGGAAAAGTAACCGGTTTTTGAGGTTTACCGGTAATAGCTCGGAGCGAGGGTATACGTCGCTAGCGAAATATAGCCTAAGGCACAATAAATTTTGTTTGCCGTCGATCGGTAAGGTTGTCGTCGTATCTCTTACCATCCCCTGGCGTCAGGAGGGTCCCCCAATTCACCTACAATCAGCTATTATTATAGTAATAGGGGTCGATTTTGACAGCAATGGTGTGTGAAAAAAAGAAAAAATCGTTTGACCCGTTTAGAATCGCGTTGGAACGTTGAAAATTTGGGAATCGATATTGTTCGCACGGGGAATTCGACGGCGACATTTTCCGAGGTCGTAGGTGGCGGCGCTTCGCGGTGGCCGATCGTCTTTTGTTTTTTTCAAATGGAAGCGTACCCGAAAAAATCGTTTTTGGTGATGAGGGGGCGAGTAGCTATACGGTCGTATAATTTTTTCGATTTGACGTCCGCCCATATATACAGGGTGTTGAGGTAGGAAGACGTTGTAGGAAAAAATTGAAATTTTCGGTATCGATATGGGAAGTAATTTCCGATGGGGTGGTGTACTTTGCGAAAAGGAGGCGCCGTACGTTATCGAGATTGTGGCCTCCTCGATCGTTTTATAGCTTTCGTTGGTGTTTTGTTTTCAAAATTCATTTAGCGCTCGTCGAAGTGATTACGTTTGGACATTGATATTTTTAGATATCTTTAATCGTTTGGGAGATGGAAAGGGTTAAAGTGGAAAAGTAACCGGTTTTTGAGGTTTACCGGTAATAGCTCGGAGCGAGGGTATACGTCGCTAGCGAAATATAGCCTAAGGCACAATAAATTTTGTTTGCCGTGGATCGGTAAGGTTGTCGTCGTATCTCTTACCATCCCCTGGCGTCAGGAGGGTCCCCCAATTCACCTACAATCAGCTATTATTATAGTAATAGGGGTCGATTTTGACAGCAATGGTGTGTGAAAAAAAGAAAAAATCGTTTGACCCGTTTAGAATCGCGTTGGAACGTTGAAAATTTGGGAATCGATATTGTTCGCACGGGGAATTCGACGGCGACATTTTCCGAGGTCGTAGGTGGCGGCGCTTCGCGGTGGCCGATCGTCTTTTGTTTTTTTCAAATGGAAGCGTACCCGAAAAAATCGTTTTTGGTGATGAGGGGGCGAGTAGCTATACGGTCGTATAATTTTTTCGATTTGACGTCCGCCCATATATACAGGGTGTTGAGGTAGGAAGACGTTGTAGGAAAAAATTGAAATTTTCGGTATCGATATGGGAAGTAATTTCCGATGGGGTGGTGTACTTTGCGAAAAGGAGGCGCCGTACGTTATCGAGATTGTGGCCTCCTCGATCGTTTTATAGCTTTCGTTGGTGTTTTGTTTTCAAAATTCATTTAGCGCTCGTCGAAGTGATTACGTTTGGACATTGATATTTTTTAGATATCTTTAATCGTTTGGGAGATGGAAAGGGTTAAAGTGGAAAAGTAACCGGTTTTTGAGGTTTACCGGTAATAGCTCGGAGCGAGGGTATACGTCGCTAGCGAAATATAGCCTAAGGCAAATAAATTTTGTTTGCCGTGGATCGGTAAGGTTGTCGTCGTATCTCTTACCATCCCCTGGCGTCAGGAGGGTCCCCCAATTCACCTACAATCAGCTATTATTATAGTAATAGGGGTCGATTTTGACAGCAATGGTGTGTGAAAAAAGAAAAAATCGTTTGACCCGTTTAGAATCGCGTTGGAACGTTGAAAATTTGGGAATCGATATTGTTCGCACGGGGAATTCGACGGCGACATTTTCCGAGGTCGTAGGTGGCGGCGCTTCGCGGTGGCCGATCGTCTTTTGTTTTTTTCAAATGGAAGCGTACCCGAAAAAATCGTTTTTGGTGATGAGGGGGCGAGTAGCTATACGGTCGTATAATTTTTTTTTCGATTTGACGTCCGCCCATATATACAGGGTGTTGAGGTAGGAAGACGTTGTAGGAAAAAATTGAAATTTTCGGTATCGATATGGGAAGTAATTTCCGATGGGGTGGTGTACTTTGCGAAAAGGAGGCGCCGTACGTTATCGAGATTGTGGCCTCCTCGATCGTTTTATAGCTTTCGTTGGTGTTTTGTTTTCAAAATTCATTTAGCGCTCGTCGAAGTGATTACGTTTGGACATTGATATTTTTTAGATATCTTTAATCGTTTGGGAGATGGAAAGGGTTAAAGTGGAAAAGTAACCGGTTTTTGAGGTTTACCGGTAATAGCTCGGAGCGAGGGTATACGTCGCTAGCGAAATATAGCCTAAGGCACAATAAATTTTGTTTGCCGTGGATCGGTAAGGTTGTCGTCGTATCTCTTACCATCCCCTGGCGTCAGGAGGGTCCCCCAATTCACCTACAATCAGCTATTATTATAGTAATAGGGGTCGATTTTGACAGCAATGGTGTGTGAAAAAAGAAAAAATCGTTTGACCCGTTTAGAATCGCGTTGGAACGTTGAAAATTTGGGAATCGATATTGTTCGCACGGGGAATTCGACGGCGACATTTTCCGAGATCGTAGGTGGCGGCGCTTCGCGGTGGCCGATCGTCTTTGTTTTTTTCAAATGGAAGCGTATCCGAAAAAATCGTTTTTGGTGATGAGGGGGCGAGTAGCTATACGGTCGTATAATTTTTTTCGATTCCACGTCCCCCCATATATACAGGGTGTTGAGGTAAGAAGACGTGCTAGGAAAAAATTGAAATTTTCGGTATCGATATGGGAAGTAATTTCCGATGGGGTGGTGTACTTTGCGAAAAGGAGGCGCCGTACGTTATCGAGATTGTGGCCTCCTCGATCGTTTTATAGCTTTCGTTGGTGTTTTGTTTTCAAAATTCATTTAGCGCTCGTCGAAGAGAATATGATTGGACATGGATATTTTTTAGATATCTTTAATCGTTTGGGAGATGGAAAGGGTTAAAGTGGAAAAGTAACCGGTTTTTGAGGTTTACCGGTAATAGCTCGGAGCGAGGGTATACGTCGCTAGCGAAATATAGCCTAAGGCACAATAAATTTTGTTTGCCGTCGATCGGTAAGGTTGTCGTCGTATCTCTTACCATCCCCTGGCGTCGGGAGGGTCCCCCAATTCACCTACAATCAGCTATTAGTATATTAATAGGGGTCGATTTTGACAGCAATGGTGTGTGAAAAAAAGAAAAAATCGTTTGACCCGTTTAGAATCGCGTTGGAACGTTGAAAATTTGGGAATCGATATTGTTCGTACGGGGAATTCGACGGCGATATTTTCCGAGATCGTAGGTGGCGGCGCTTCGCGGTGGCCGATCGTCTTTTGTTTTTTTCAAATGGAAGCGTACCCGAAAAAATCGTTTTTGGTGATGAGGGGGCGAGTAGCTATACGGTCGTATAATTTTTTTTCGATTCCACGTCCCCCCATATATACAGGGTGTTGAGGTAAGAAGACGTGCTAGGAAAAAATTGAAATTTTCGGTATCGATATGGGAAGTAATTTCCGATGGGGTGGTGTACTTTGCGAAAAGGAGGCGCCGTACGTTATCGAGATTGTGGCCTTCTCGATCGTTTTATAGCTTTCGTTGGTGTTTTGTTTTCAAAATTCATTTAGCGCTCGTCGAAGAGAATATGATTGGACATGGATATTTTTTAGATATCTTTAATCGTTTGGGAGATGGAAAGGGTTAAAGTGGAAAAGTAACCGGTTTTTGAGGTTTACCGGTAATAGCTCGGAGCGAGGGTATACGTCGCTAGCGAAATATAGCCTAAGGCACAATAAATTTTGTTTGCCGTCGATCGGTAAGGTTGTCGTCGTATCTCTTACCATCCCTGGCGTCAGGAGGGTCCCCCAAATACCTCTGCGACACCAATTATTATAGTAATAGGGGTCGATTTTGACAGCAATGGTGTGTGAAAAAAAGAAAAAATCGTTTGACCCGTTTAGAATCGCGTTGGAACGTTGAAAATTTGGGAATCGATATTGTTCGTACGGGGAATTCGACGGCGATATTTTCCGAGATCGTAGGTGGCGGCGCTTCGCGGTGGCCGATCGTCTTTTGTTTTTTTCAAATGGAAGCGTACCCGAAAAAATCGTTTTTGGTGATGAGGGGGCGAGTAGCTATACGGTCGTATAATTTTTTTTTTTCGATTCCACGTCCCCCCATATATACAGGGTGTTGAGGTAAGAAGACGTGCTAGGAAAAAATTGAAATTTTCGGTATCGATATGGGAAGTAATTTCCGATGGGGTGGTGTACTTTGCGAAAAGGAGGCGCCGTACGTTATCGAGATTGTGGCCTTCTCGATCGTTTTATAGCTTTCGTTGGTGTTTTGTTTTCAAAATTCATTTAGCGCTCGTCGAAGAGAATATGATTGGACATGGATATTTTTTAGATATCTTTAATCGTTTGGGAGATGGAAAGGGTTAAAGTGGAAAAGTAACCGGTTTTTGAGGTTTACCGGTAATAGCTCGGAGCGAGGGTATACGTCGCTAGCGAAATATAGCCTAAGGCACAATAAATTTTGTTTGCCGTCGATCGGTAAGGTTGTCGTCGTATCTCTTACCATCCCCTGGCGTCAGGAGGGTCCCCCAAATACCTCTGCGACACCAATTATTATAGTAATAGGGGTCGATTTTGACAGCAATGGTGTGTGAAAAAAAGAAAAATCGTTTGACCCGTTTAGAATCGCGTTGGAACGTTGAAAATTTGGGAATCGATATTGTTCGTACGGGGAATTCGACGGCGATATTTTCCGAGATCGTAGGTGGCGGCGCTTCGCGGTGGCCGATCGTCTTTTGTTTTTTTCAAATGGAAGCGTACCCGAAAAAATCGTTTTTGGTGATGAGGGGGCGAGTAGCTATACGGTCGTATAATTTTTTTTTTCGATTCCACGTCCCCCCATATATACAGGGTGTTGAGGTAAGAAGACGTGCTAGGAAAAAATTGAAATTTTCGGTATCGATATGGGAAGTAATTTCCGATGGGGTGGTGTACTTTGCGAAAAGGAGGCGCCGTACGTTATCGAGATTGTGGCCTTCTCGATCGTTTTATAGCTTTCGTTGGTGTTTTGTTTTCAAAATTCATTTAGCGCTCGTCGAAGAGAATATGATTGGACATGGATATTTTTTAGATATCTTTAATCGTTTGGGAGATGGAAAGGGTTAAAGTGGAAAAGTAACCGGTTTTTGAGGTTTACCGGTAATAGCTCGGAGCGAGGGTATACGTCGCTAGCGAAATATAGCCTAAGGCACAATAAATTTTGTTTGCCGTCGATCGGTAAGGTTGTCGTCGTATCTCTTACCATCCCCTGGCGTCAGGAGGGTCCCCCAAATACCTCTGCGACACCAATTATTATAGTAATAGGGGTCGATTTTGACAGCAATGGTGTGTGAAAAAGAAAAAATCGTTTGACCCGTTTAGAATCGCGTTGGAACGTTGAAAATTTGGGAATCGATATTGTTCGTACGGGGAATTCGACGGCGATATTTTCCGAGATCGTAGGTGGCGGCGCTTCGCGGTGGCCGATCGTCTTTTGTTTTTTTCAAATGGAAGCGTACCCGAAAAAATCGTTTTTGGTGATGAGGGGGCGAGTAGCTATACGGTCGTATAATTTTTTTCGATTCCACGTCCCCCATATATACAGGGTGTTGAGGTAAGAAGACGTGCTAGGAAAAATTGAAATTTTCGGTATCGATATGGGAAGTAATTTCCGATGGGGTGGTGTACTTTGCGAAAAGGAGGCGCCGTACGTTATCGAGATTGTGGCCTTCTCGATCGTTTTATAGCTTTCGTTGGTGTTTTGTTTTCAAAATTCATTTAGCGCTCGTCGAAGAGAATATGATTGGACATGGATATTTTTTAGATATCTTTAATCGTTTGGGAGATGGAAAGGGTTAAAGTGGAAAAGTAACCGGTTTTTGAGGTTTACCGGTAATAGCTCGGAGCGAGGGTATACGTCGCTAGCGAAATATAGCCTAAGGCACAATAAATTTTGTTTGCCGTCGATCGGTAAGGTTGTCGTCGTATCTCTTACCATCCCTGGCGTCAGGAGGGTCCCCCAATACCTCTGCGACACCAATTATTATAGTAATAGGGGTCGATTTTGACAGCAATGGTGTGTGAAAAAAGAAAAAATCGTTTGACCCGTTTAGAATCGCGTTGGAACGTTGAAAATTTGGGAATCGATATTGTTCGTACGGGGAATTCGACGGCGATATTTTCCGAGATCGTAGGTGGCGGCGCTTCGCGGTGGCCGATCGTCTTTTGTTTTTTTCAAATGGAAGCGTACCCGAAAAAATCGTTTTTGGTGATGAGGGGGCGAGTAGCTATACGGTCGTATAATTTTTTTTTTCGATTCCACGTCCCCCCCATATATACAGGGTGTTGAGGTAAGAAGACGTGCTAGGAAAAAATTGAAATTTTCGGTATCGATATGGGAAGTAATTTCCGATGGGGTGGTGTACTTTGCGAAAAGGAGGCGCCGTACGTTATCGAGATTGTGGCCTTCTCGATCGTTTTATAGCTTTCGTTGGTGTTTTGTTTTCAAAATTCATTTAGCGCTCGTCGAAGAGAATATGATTGGACATGGATATTTTTTAGATATCTTTAATCGTTTGGGAGATGGAAAGGGTTAAAGTGGAAAAGTAACCGGTTTTTGAGGTTTACCGGTAATAGCTCGGAGCGAGGGTATACGTCGCTAGCGAAATATAGCCTAAGGCACAATAAATTTTGTTTGCCGTCGATCGGTAAGGTTGTCGTCGTATCTCTTACCATCCCCTGGCGTCAGGAGGGTCCCCCAAATACCTCTGCGACACCAATTATTATAGTAACTAGCTGGCCCACCAAACTCTTCGAGTTTGGACCAGCAGCCCACCGACCACCTAGCCCACAGATCACCTAGTCCACAGATCACCTAGTCCACAGATCACCTAGTCCCTGGTCCAGCTAGACCACGGGCCACCTAGTCCATGGTCCAGATAGCCTATGGTCCAGCTAGCCCATCGATCAGCATTTCTGTTAATCTAAACTCCCTTAATAACTTTTAAGTATGTTAAACACTACTCGGCCTACGGCCTCGATACTTATTTTATATCTAGTCGATTTTTTTCACGAACCATTGTAATAAATATCAATGGCGTTTAATGCAGAAACGCTATTTATTTTTCATACTATTTATTTATTTATTTAGTTATTTCATTACCAGTTACCTTGTATACTTGCTGAATTTTTAGTGTGCTAAACATTATTTGGGAAACGCTCCTTTTAATGACAGTGCTACGCTCTTCAAAACTCTAGAAAAGTTAAAATCTGAATGTTTTCCCATCGTACTTACTGTTATTCGTTCGAAAATAGATAATATTACTTATAATAAAATCAAAATACCGTTGATCTGTTAAAGAATTTTAGAGGTACATAGCTGTATATGGTATATATTCTACATCGTACAGACTTTTTATCGACCGAATATGTTGAGAAGGTGTCCCACTATTAAAATGAAAAAAAAAAATTGTTATACGAATTGAGTAGTATAAAACTAATATGCATACTTATTTTATATTTAATTTAATTTTTTTCACGTGTTATTAAAATAGTGACTTCGCGACTTGTGACATGATTACCTAGCCGCAAGTAAAAAATCAATACTAATTGAAAATTTTACAAAATATGCATATGTATACCCCATGGAATAATAATTGTCATATATTCTTACAATAGTAACTCGAACATATTGTCAATATATTAGAGATTGTTCGAATACATCTCTAACGTGTTAATTATATATGAAGAGTAAATTTATAAATACAATGTTATTGGATGCAATAGTTTACTATTTGATTAATTACGTTATTTTTTTAATTCATAATATCATTAAAAAAACTTGTAACTAATATGATCGATCTGTATACCTCTGCCATCCTCAGCATTATGAAACTATCGGCTTTATCATGGAGCCATTTGCCCTGTTACATTTTGTTAGCAAAAATTGACATGTCAGTGCAAAGCTAATTAATATATTCTAATTTAAAAAATAAGCTTATTTTTAATTGTGCCATATATTTAAATTACTTTTAAACACAAAAAAACTGTTATGTGCTTACGATCCGCATGTAATATGCACCAAACATGTACTGCCATCTATTAACAAAGATTTAAGTTATTTTGTGAAGTGCAGTTATATCTACTATTATTTAAATAATCTCAATACTATATGCATATATTATCTTAATGACAATCACAAAATGTTTTAATGAAGAATGAACAACTCATGATGTTGATGTAAACCAAAAAAAACCGTATAACCTTCTAAGTGTAAAAGTCCGTCTTGACAGTTCAAATGTTGCCGGCAAACGTGGTATCGGAGTCCGTCAACCATTTATTATGAAAGCCGGCAAATGAATTTTGCTATAATAAAGATGGTATTTTGTACGTAGACGTATTTTAATGTATTTAATTATTAAATATATTTTTTGGTAATAAATAAATGACGTCATGTACTAATTTTTCCATTATTTTACGTAATGAGGTTATGAATTTGACTTTTCGCGTTTCGTGTTAGATGTCACTTATATCGGATATTTGTATGTAATTTTTGACATATAAACGTAGTATTACATGTCACATTGAAATAATTACGGACACTGTTTGTAACCATAAATATTTAAGTCATCCTTCTACAATTTATACATTTCATAAAATAGAATATTGACAAATGTGTTTATCATGACATATATATCTGTATTTTTAGAGAGATAGCATGTTTTAAGGTTTTAAGTTATTCCATAATATTCAAATTTCGCGCCTACTTCGACTTGTCGCAGTGTTATAAATAGTTCAAAGGAAAAATTCACTAACGTTCTTGATTAGGTATACTAAAAAGCTGTCGGATTACGTATAACAGTAAACAATACGTCTGTACGGGTAACTATCTACGTGTTAACGGATAAATATTAAATAAATTTTGTGAAATTAAGAAAAAACCGAATAACTGTTAGGGTATTCAATTCCTATCTGTCAAAGTCATTCACTACACATATTTTTTTTTTTTTTTTTTTTTTTAGCGAAAAAGACCAATATGTATACTAACCATAAACGTCAGAACTGTCAAGATTTCAACTGTTTATCGTCGTCGTGTCTCATTCTCGCTTCGTTTACGCAGCATTGAAAGTAGAGAGGCGACTATCAGGAATTATTAGTATTAATAAGGGCGAAGAATCGTCAGTATGGCCACAATACGGTCGGGAAGAAATGAAATTTTCCCGGTAGCAGTTTAAATAGAACTAAACGCTGTCCGCGCAAAGTCCGTCTTGACAGATCGAGTGTTGACGGGTTAAGCGGTCCCGCCGGCCGATAATGATTTATTTTGAGAGCGGGAAAACGAATTTTCGATATTAAAGACGGTATTTTGTACGTAGCGGGGTAGGTACGCTTAATAAACGTATTTATTATGTAGATAATTTTTTTCGCTGATAAATTAAAGGGATAATGTAGTATTTTTTCGATTATTTTCCGTAATGAGGTTATATTTATACCGACAAAAAAAATATGACGTTTTGGGTTTAATGTATTTTTTTCAAGTTCTTTTTTTACGTAACGATAACGGGATATATTACGTTTACAGGCGAGAGATGTGTATCTTCTTCTAATATCTATAAATGATGAATTTATTTTATACGTTCGTATAGGTTAAGATGTTTCGTCGTTGTGTACATACGTATGCATATCGCTACGTTAAAATATTTAAATTTTTGACCTAATAATGATATTATTACGTACGTACCTATTTAATCGTAATATAATATAATTGAAACGTTAATTGTCGTCTCCAGATAATATAGATTTAGTAGTAGTAACGTACATAGTACGTATATAACAGTATCTGACGTTTATTAATTACGATGACATTTGTAGACGGTAAAAAATTTCTAACCACAAAAAATTAGTATAGCGTTCGTCAAGTAACGTATATTTCTTCGACAGGCTACGTTGTATGATGCCGATACGGTGTCGGAAAACGTTCCCAAACGCAATCAGCTGTTCGATTAGACGGCGTCAAAAGGAAGGCGAAAAGGGAACGTAAATAGTATTTAAGGGGAGCGATCGCGACGAATCGGTATAGGCCTAAGCAACGCGCGCATCTTTCCGGATTCCGTTTCGACGGACGCTACGAAGGAAAACGATCCGAGTTTTTCTAAAAAGGGATCCCCGATTTGTACGGTTTTTAAGCGAAAATCGCGTTCAGAAGCGGTCTCAAACGTCAGAACTGTCAAGATTTCAACTGTTTATCGTCGTCGTGTCTCATTCTCGCTTCGTTTACGCAGCATTGAAAGTAGAGAGGCGACTATCAGGAATTATTAGTATTAATAAGGGCGAAGAATCGTCAG
Organism: Holotrichia oblita; assembly: GCA_023690525.1. Taxonomy (NCBI): domain Eukaryota; kingdom Metazoa; phylum Arthropoda; class Insecta; order Coleoptera; family Scarabaeidae; genus Holotrichia; species Holotrichia oblita. The sequence goes on from CM043020.1 coordinate 64,506,427, forward strand.
TATGGCCACAATACGGTCGGGAAGAAATGAAATTTTCCCGGTAGCAGTTTAAATAGAACTAAACGCTGTCCGCGCAAAGTCCGTCTTGACAGATCGAGTGTTGACGGGTTAAGCGGTCCCGCCGGCCGATAATGATTTATTTTGAGAGCGGGAAAACGAATTTTCGATATTAAAGACGGTATTTTGTACGTAGCGGGGTAGGTACGCTTAATAAACGTATTTATTATGTAGATAATTTTTTTCGCTGATAAATTAAAGGGATAATGTAGTATTTTTCGATTATTTTCCGTAATGAGGTTATATTTATACCGACAAAAAAAATATGACGTTTTGGGTTTAATGTATTTTTTTTTCAAGTTCTTTTTTTACGTAACGATAACGGGATATATTACGTTTACAGGCGAGAGATGTGTATCTTCTTCTAATATCTATAAATGATGAATTTATTTTATACGTTCGTATAGGTTAAGATGTTTCGTCGTTGTGTACATACGTATGCATATCGCTACGTTAAAATATTTAAATTTTTGACCTAATAATGATATTATTACGTACGTACCTATTTAATCGTAATATAATATAATTGAAACGTTAATTGTCGTCTCCAGATAATATAGATTTAGTAGTAGTAACGTATATAGTACGTATATAACAGTATCTGACGTTTATTAATTACGATGACATTTGTAGACGGTAAAAAATTTCTAACCACAAAAAATTAGTATAGCGTTCGTCAAGTAACGTATATTTCTTCGACAGGCTACGTTGTATGATGCTGATACGGTGTCGGAAAACGTTCCCAAACGCAATCAGCTGTTCGATTAGACGGCGTCAAAAGGAAGGCGAAAAGGGAACGTAAATAGTATTTAAGGCGAGCGATCGCGACGAATCGGTATAGGCCTAAGCAACGCGCGCATCTTTCCGGATTCCGTTTCGACGGACGCTACGAAGGAAAACGATCCGAGTTTTTCTAAAAAGGGATCCCCGATTTGTACGGTTTTTAAGCGAAAATCGCGTTCAGAAGCGGTCTCAAACGTCAGAACTGTCAAGATTTCAACTGTTTATCGTCGTCGTGTCTCATTCTCGCTTCGTTTACGCAGCATTGAAAGTAGAGAGGCGACTATCAGGAATTATTAGTATTAATAAGGGCGAAGAATCGTCAGTATGGCCACAATACGGTCGGGAAGAAATGAAATTTTCCCGGTAGCAGTTTAAATAGAACTAAACGCTGTCCGCGCAAAGTCCGTCTTGACAGATCGAGTGTTGACGGGTTAAGCGGTCCCGCCGGCCGATAATGATTTATTTTGAGAGCGGGAAAACGAATTTTCGATATTAAAGACGGTATTTTGTACGTAGCGGGGTAGGTACGCTTAATAAACGTATTTATTATGTAGATAATTTTTTTCGCTGATAAATTAAAGGGATAATGTAGTATTTTTTCGATTATTTTCCGTAATGAGGTTATATTTATACCGACAAAAAAAATATGACGTTTTGGGTTTAATGTATTTTTTTTCAAGTTCTTTTTTTTACGTAACGATAACGGGATATATTACGTTTACAGGCGAGAGATGTGTATCTTCTTCTAATATCTATAAATGATGAATTTATTTTATACGTTCGTATAGGTTAAGATGTTTCGTCGTTGTGTACATACGTATGCATATCGCTACGTTAAAATATTTAAATTTTTGACCTAATAATGATATTATTACGTACGTACCTATTTAATCGTAATATAATATAATTGAAACGTTAATTGTCGTCTCCAGATAATATAGATTTAGTAGTAGTAACGTATAGTACGTATATAACAGTATCTGACGTTTATTAATTACGATGACATTTGTAGACGGTAAAAAATTTCTAACCACAAAAAATTAGTATAGCGTTCGTCAAGTAACGTATATTTCTTCGACAGGCTACGTTGTATGATGCTGATACGGTGTCGGAAAACGTTCCCAAACGCAATCAGCTGTTCGATTAGACGGCGTCAAAAGGAAGGCGAAAAGGGAACGTAAATAGTATTTAAGGCGAGCGATCGCGACGAATCGGTATAGGCCTAAGCAACGCGCGCATCTTTCCGGATTCCGTTTCGACGGACGCTACGAAGGAAAACGATCCGAGTTTTTCTAAAAAGGGATCCCCGATTTGTACGGTTTTTAAGCGAAAATCGCGTTCAGAAGCGGTCTCAAACGTCAGAACTGTCAAGATTT